>JAWNNK010001028.1:5310000-5910000 GCA_035045065.1 Hirtodrosophila trivittata | reverse complement strand
AAATGAACGCAAAATGCGAAATACTTGTACAAAAACCAACAAGTTTTTTTTCTATTAACAAATAAAATACACTAGACAACAAAATAATGTTATAACAACTCCAGAGAGAGAGAGAGTGAGAGTGATAGTAAGAGTGAGAGGCAACTCCTTTAAAGGTACCCAGACATTTATCGTGTACAGTTCCGCTGCATTACACAATATGAGTACTCGTTATATCAAATATCAAAGATCCACTGTCCCACGTCCCATTATCCAGTATCCACCATCCACTATCCACCATCCACTGGTAACTGGCAAATCATGTTGTGTGTTAACCAAGCCAGAGGCTAAGTAACTAACTAAATGACTAAATGACTAGGCGAATGTTTAGTTAGTTGCCCTTCCCCTCTGCGAGTACTGTACTAGTATTATGTTCAACTCAGCCAACTGAAATCCATTCTTATATATATTATATATACTCTCGATTCATTGTACTTTTCATTATTTATACAATCTTTTATATAGTGTTTATCTATTACAGCTTTACGATGCATTTATCCTTCAGGTAAGTACAAGAATTTTATGCATTTATTTTTTTAATTTATATCAAGATCTGCTTGCTTTTTATTTATTTTATATATTTATATTTATTTTATATGCATATATATTTATTTATTTTATTTTATATACATATTTTTATTTATTTTATATATTTTAGTTTATATTTTATATATATATTTATAGAATTCCTTGGGAAATTCCAAAACAAAATTTAAGTTCTTTAAAATAATTGAGTTGTTTCTTTTTTGCTTAAATATTTTACGATATTCGAAGCATAGGGATATATAAATTCTATATTAGTTATTTAAAGGATCTTCAATTTAAGCCTAAAAAAATGCTTTGGTCAGGCATCATCTAGCAGTACTTTTTTGATAGACGTAAACCTTTAAGAATACCTTCTAAAAATTGCATTTTATTTCATTGGATGTAAAAGATTTTCTTGGGTAGAAAGTTTGCTCCAAAAGTATCTATTGATAAGACACAGAGTACTTTCCCAGGAAAGACCAAAAAGAAAGTATCTAACTTAATCCAAAACTTAATATATATATTACCATATCTAAGAGATAGCTCCTATCAGATTCTATCTATCCAGAAAGTTCTACTTCAGCTTGAAATCCATTTTAATTATACTTGAACTCTGTCTTTCAACTTGGTTTAGGCCTAACTTCAATTGCAGCTACGTAGCGCATCTTGTAGTCAACGTGCCTCCTCGAGGCTAGCCAAATACACGTTCCATGTCACAGGTGTGTGTGTATGCATGTGTGTGTGTGTGTGTGTGTGTGTGTGTCAGCCAAATGACCATGCGTTCAGGTTAAAGCGATAGCAATAAAAATCAAATCGTTGCGCAGACGCTAAGACTCAGTTGATACTTGGACCTGGTCGTGCACAGACCATTCGCAATCGCCAACGGAATCGCAGCTCCAAAGAGAGACAAAGTCCAATTCGGATTTCGTTTTTACCTCAGTTTCAGCTTCAGCTTCCACTTGAGTTTTGGCTTTAGCTCCCCAGCTTCAGCTTCAGTTTCGCTTTTGCTTTCGTTTCATAAGCGACGTTTCGCAATCTTTTTGTTTAAACGATGTTGAAGATGTTGATGAAGCTGTCGTTGCTGTCGCTGTTGCTGCTCCATTTGGTTTTGGGTCTGCCCTTAGCGCCCACAACGTTGGACGGCGCCACGCCCATCGATGCACAAGTATCAGCCGCTGATTTCGGTGCACTGGATGCATTTGCCGAAGATGCCGCTGAAAGCTCACAGGCCGCAGTCAGCGAAGCGGGCTTTAAGGTGAGCTTTAGATTGGAGCCGGAATATCAGATACCTATACCAGGTGCATATATTGCAGATCTCGCTGCTGCCCACGCCGGAGAAGACGGCTGAGTCCGTGAATCTGGAGCACGAGGCGATACCCTCCAAGGTGCTTACCGCCTATGACAACACACACCAGAAACTGTCGGATTTCACACACGTGAGTTACCTATTCCACTCTTGGATTACTGATCGCTGATTGCTGATCCCTGATTGTAGCCCGTCCCCATCTTGGATGGCATCAGCGAGCATGAGAAGTATGGCAACAATGGCGACAAGTTCGATGGCATCTCGCGCTCACTTGTCAACGGTTACGAGGCGTTTTCCAATCTCCTCAACACCCTCATACAGGTGAGTGTGTGTGTGCGAGTGTGTGTTAGTGTGTGTGTGTGCATTGCTGGTGAACCGCTCATTCACTTGTTTTTTGGTTGCTCTGTTGGTTCGCACGTCGCATTGCACAAGAAACAACATCGTCGCCGCCAGCGACGAACAGGCGACAAACAGGTGATTAAGTCTTTAATGGCGACAGCGACGCTTATGTAACTGGCCTCAAGGTCACTCCTAAGCGATTTTCAAAATATTTCAAATACCTTTAATTCAAATAAGTACAAATGAAAGTACACTGGCCAAAAAAAGAGGAGTGAATCATCAAATGAATCGAAAGAAATAGTTGAGCTTCTGTCGGAAAGGAAAATTCGAAATCCTCTCAAGAAAGTGGAACTCATTGACAATGGTGAAACTCTACGGATAGTAGTCCGGATTACAGTGGTGACAATAGAAAATAGTTGAGTGTCCGTATAGCCGAGTTTTCGGTATTAAAACTATCCAAATTATCGAGTTCTTGGAGTTCTTCTACAACTCTTATACTCAACTCTTCTACAACTTCTGCGAGTAAAGCAGTTGCCAGGCGAAACTTATGGATCTTTTTGAATATGTGTTTGGATATGATCTGAAGATTGTTTAAGCATAAAATTTATGCATTTTCACAGAATACATATTTGAAATTTTTAAAATTATAATTCATTTAAGCGCTCTAGTTTGCTTAAGCGTGAAATTCAAGAGTTTTAAAAGAAGAAATTTGTGAAATATTCAAAATTTTAGCTCAGTTTTCAATCAGAATTTTGCAGCTTAAAAAAAATATATGGAATAAGGTCGAAAATTTCTCAAATTTTCGGATTACTAACATTTAAGTTCCACAATTACTACGCTGCCTGTCAAGGAAGTTAAATCTATTATTAACCTTTAAGATTTATGCTCCATCTCAACCGATCTTTATACACAATTTTCTGGACAGAAACCGAAGGAATTCGCACGCTCCTTTTCCAAGGGAATCACAGCACAGCTGGACATCATTGGAGGCAAGCTTGTGGGGCTCTGAAGATCGAAGAAGATATAAGTCCGGACCAAGTCCGGCGGAACTAAAGAATCAAGACAATTTGTGTGCTATTCCGCAAATGGAAAACATTTACGGCAATAGAACACGTCGGATTCGGAGTTCGTAGATTTCATAATATTTTGTATAATAATTTTTATTTAAATAAATAGTTTAATTTATTTTGTAACTTATTCACAATTGTTTGTAATTGATTTTGTTTAGGAATGTGCTTGATAAATATATATGTATGTATATAAATTAAATATATATATATTCATATAACTTTATATATATATATATATATAAATATATATAATAATCTTTAATCTTTAGCTACTTCATCGTGTTGCGGGCAGTTGGTCTCAATACTTAATCATCATGCAATAACAGACAGGATAGATATATAGTATATATATGTATGTGTATATATATCTACCTAGAAGCCCCGATTACACAAAACCTTACAGAACTGACAAAGAATACCCATATTGTGGGGATTCTTTGGTAATTTTTGGATACTTTTTAGCTGTAAATGTGTGAAAAAGGCTTCGAACTGAATAAAATTCATCGTTTCATATAGTATATAGCATCTATATAAACTAAGGAGCACATCACAATATGGATATACCACTAACTACTTGTAATTGCATAGATGTACCCATCAGCTGAGCTCACAACAATACTGGAATACCCGTAACACAAGGCACAAATACGGATCTCTCTCTCATGTGATGTGAATTCAGCTCTGGGCTTAGTTTTCTTTTCCTTTCTATTCCTTCTTTATCTCTCTTTATCTTTTCTTTATCTTTTCTTTATCTTTCTTTATCTTTTCTTTATCCTTTTTGTTTTTAGATATGTTACGAGTATTATACCTCTAATAATACGAATCAAAAAAAAAAGAGATACGGAAACTAATATTTAAATTAATTTTTGGCACATTTCGCAAATGAAAAACTAAAAGAAAATTAATAAAAAAAAAGTGATTTCCTTTAAAAAATTCTCAGAGCTGCCGGCTTAGAGTCGGGTTCAATCCTCCCAGCTACTGGTGCGGGTCTGTGGATCAATCGATGGGGAGTACGACTTGTACGTGTCCGAGGCGCGCTTGTGCTTCACGGTGCAGAACAATAGCATCGAGGTGATCAGTCCGAAGAGCTGGACAAAGGCAATGCCGAGTCCTATGGCGCCTACCACATTCATTTGGCCGTTGAACCAGCTCTGTAGGGAGTGAGCACAGCCCTTGTCCCACCATAACGAAGGATTCTCCGATCTGCCGCAATCGACGCGCAAGAGTCCATCACCAGATCCCTCAGTGAGCACCTGACGCTGATCGTAGAGCTGGCGGCAGCAGGAGTCGGGCACCCAGCGCTTGCCACTCCAAGACTGTATGTCGTACCAGTCCTCATACGAGGAGACGCCGCAGCATTCAAACTGCACGGACAGACACATGACTTCTATGGACCTAAATATCAACTCTACTCATTACTTACCGACTGCTGAACAGTGTCCCAAATCGCTGCGACGGAGGGTGCCACCAGTGAGCCACGATCACTGGCATTATAATGACGCTCAATGCCAAAGCGTAGCTCGTTGGCCAAAGTGCGTCCCAGGCCGCCGCGAAAGAGAAACGCAATGGAGCCCACAAGGAACTCGCTCATGAATAGCATAACAATCAGTATAAAGTACTGAAAGTATAAAGATTGCAGGATACACGATGGAAGCATACAAAATATGATTCGTTACTTACCAGCACCAAGAGACAGCGCGACTGCACCCAGGCACCGCAGCAGCCGAAGAAGCTTACCACAAAACCAATCCCACCGATACACATGAAGATCGTGTCCGCGCTGAGGCCAGCGTGTTGCGGCAACAACGTTGCGTAGCCCTCATAGCTGAGGCGTAGCCACAGACCGGCACCAAGGAAGGCGCAGCTGCACAGCTGCAACAATCAGACAAACTTAATCATCAAGTATCGAATATCAATAGTAAAAACAAATCAAAAAGACTGAGAGAGAAAGGGAAAGGGACATTTGTTAGGAGCGGCGGACAAAAGCTGTCTGCTGCAACAAGCACACGCTGTCAATCAATAATCGAGTACAAATAACAAAAACAAATCAGTAAGTGGCTGAAGGAATGAGAGAGAGAGAGAGAGGGAAAGGGACATTTTTGCAGAGTAACGGACAAAAGTTGCCTGCTGCAACAGGCACACGCTTTCAATCAATAATCGAGTACTAATAAGAATAACAAATCCGAGAGAGAAAAGGAGCGGTAAGAGAACGGCAGACAAAAACTAACTGCTATATGCTGCGTCTTGCAATGTTTGACAGGAAGTCGAATTAATTGGCAATTATTTAACGGGTTTCTCATCCAACTAACAATGCGCTTACTGCAAACAATTATTTCAAATTAGCCGATTGCACAACAATAAAATAATGCAAATCCGTCAAACGAGAATGTGTGCAACAGAAGCTGAAGTTCTGCAGCTGGGTATAAAAATCACAGGGTGTTTATGGCTAGAAATAATAACTCGATTCATTAAGCGTGGGCAAGCCTTTCGATGCCTTTCACTTGAGGAAGGCTTAAAGAGCAGCTCCTTTCTCCCGCATAACTAAGCTCAACAATAAAAATGATACTAATCCGTTCGAAGATACGGAATAAACACGACTGCGACTTTAGTTTCGAATCTAAAAATTCATATAACAGGGTGTTTATGGTGCAGACGATAAGCCAGGCAATTTAATGCATTGCCTTTCACTTAAAGGAGGCGCCTTTCTCCAGCCAAACTGCACGTGGACTGAGATCGTTGACAGATTTCATTTTTGGCAAACAGACCGACAACTGTCCTAACTAGTTTCTAACTTGGCTGCGATTATCGATGGACGATCAACGTGACTGGAAATCGTAGCGGCAATTGCAACGAGGAGAGGCTTTGTTTAAGTCTGGAGCACGTTGCTCAACAGCTGGCGGAACCGGCGCAGAATGAGACAATAGACGCAACTTCGACGTTTCCGCTGCAGACAAGGCTGAGAACTTTTGCCGGCGTCGCATCGATTGGTTGTTTGCCATTGTTGCTGCTGCTGCTGCATCATATCCGCCCAGGGACAAGTTGTCGGCATGGCAGAGCTGCAGCTGTGTCTCGTCTCCTCCAGTTAATACTCACCCACAGAATGATGTTGAGCCAGCAGAAGGTGCGGCGGATGCATGTGTAGCCGGCGTTGCCCATTTCGGGAGCTGCTTACTGCAAAGAGTGAAAAGGAGATACAAGAACGGAGATAAGTCGAGAAAGAATACATAAAAGAAAAGAGACGGAGACGGAGACAAAGATTGGCATAGAAATATGTGGAAATGTACATAAATCACGGGTTGGATGGGATGTGGAACGCGGAGCGTGGCGCTGCATTCATTAGATACATTTGTATCTATTAGATGTGCGCTTTTCGGAAATCACACACACACACACACTCACACATACAGAGACGAGCGACCTCATAACAATCAAACTTTGTGTTTGTGTGTGCTTATGTATAAATAAATTCAAATTCATAAATTTCAACAAATTATTTTTGTGCCTTTTTTTTGTTTTATTTTTTCAGTGTACTTCCTTTGCTCCATGTAACTGGATAAGTGTGTGTGCGCGTGTGTTTTAGGGTGTGTGTGTGTGTGTGTGTGTGTGTGTGTGCTCCCAGCGGGGGCTATATGTAAGTATGCATATACATATTTAATATTATATATTTAAGCAATTGGCTAGCCGCAAATTATTGCAGCTGTTGCATATATGCAAATAATTTTTTATGCTTTAATAAATTTACGACTTGCAAAATGCAACAACAGCAACGATTATTATGAAATTTACTTGTTGCTCAAATTACCAGTTGGAAGGGTGTGTGTAGCTGTATAGATATACTTGTATGTATAGTTATTCTCGATCTCACTAGTTGGGTCTGGTTTATCCCCCCAAAAGTAGCGTAGGTCAGTCAGAGCACCGCTGACCTCAATACAATTGACATGCTTAGCTTTTATTAGATTTGTCGTAAAGCTACCTCTAAACTGTAAATATTCAAAAGAAGTAACTTAACTTAGCCGTAGACGACCTTAAGATACCCTATACTTAATGTTCAGGTGCTCAAATTTATATAGATCTTTGTCAGTGTCCCTGCTCGGGCACCATGAAAGTGTTTCGCAATGTGATACTATAGATACTATATACTCTACTTGATACATAACATAACTATGGAATATACGACAATAAGATACTCTATACCTAATGCTCAGACTATACAGCAAAATCTATATATATGTTAGATCTCTTGCTGTATCCCTGCTCGGGCGCCTTGTTAGTGTGTTGCAATAAGATTTAGATACAATACACTATAGATACTATATACTTGATACTACATACTTAATACTATATACTTGATACTCTATACTTTAGATACTATATACTAGATACTATATAGATCTATACTTTATATATTAAATCTGCTTTAAAACAGATATCTACATCCTGTCTTGAAGCCTTGAGTGAAACCTCTGCAAGTTGTCTGATCGGACAAAGATGGTAACCTTAAGTTAGCTCCCTAGCTTCCCTATTCCCTGCCGTCCAAATATACCCCACTTCCCTTACCTACTTTATAGGGTATCCGCATCTCGTATAGACTCTGTCAAACTAACATTCATCACATGTAAGCCACAAGCAATGCGAATTTTATGACTTTGCATGTGAAAGAATAGTTGAAAATATGCAAATATATTGTGAACATAAAGAACTCAACAGGTTGTCGCTGTAATTTTCTACTATTTTATGTACATACACGTGCTACAATACATACATATATATATATATATATACTGTATATATACATATATGCAGATACATAAGCTTTAAAACAAACATGAGAAACGTATTGTTTCTTTTGTGGTTTCTCCAACTGTTTACTTGGTCATAAAAAGAAGCTAATGACAAGTTCGGTAGCGAGTATTTAGGTAAAAGATATTGTATATTATAAGGGTTTTTTGAGAGGGATTGTTATAACTGATAAATAGGAATAAGAAGTAGATAAACTATAGTTTAAGCAAATGTGAAGAATTTGAGCTGAAAGTAAGACTTAAACGAAGGAGAAGTAGGAACAGTCAAACAGTAGAAGTAAGTTGAGTATAGTTATACTATATATATATATATAAAGATATTCTTCCGATATATGTTGGTTATTTATGTATAAGTTAGATAGCTGTCAAGCTATTGCCTTAAACAGGATGCAACGTTTCCTTTGGTACGTCAAAGCTGGAGGCAGTTGTCGCTTTGTTCGCGTTTTGTAGAAGAAACCAGAAAAGGCAACTGTCAACTGGCAGCTGCCATAACTTCAATCAGGTTTCATTAGAGCAGACAATGTGAATGGGAGTAAGTGAGTAGGTGGTTAGGTGGCTAGGTGGGTGGGTTGGGGGACGGGGGAGGTGTAGAGTAACGGTCGAAGCACGCGCCAACAACAGAGAGAGAGCAGAAGACTTGGCACGGGCGTTGACTGAGAAATGCTTGAAAGTAGCAACAAGTGTTGCATGCAACAAGAACAACGGCAATTGAGTTAACTATAAGCAATGATAAGATAACCCTGATGCTGATAATGATCATAATCATGGTAATCATCGTGATGATGATGATGATGATGAACCTCAGGCGCAACTTAAATAGTAATGAAATAGTTGCAAATAAAAAGCAAAACTATGCTCAACCCTGTGGGGCCAGACCTCTGGGGCCTGGACACAGAGGCAAGTGCGAACAACCACAGCAGCAACCAGCACAATAGCAACAACAACCAGAGCAACAACAACAACAACAACAACAACAACAACAACAGCAACAGCTACAACTGTAACTGTCGCGCGCTTATTTTCCAATTTAACTCAATAACGCGAGGAACTTAATGCCATTTGCCGCTGGAAATTTGCGATTTGCTCGAGCGCAATGCCACGCCCCCATTCTACCCTTACATCTGTGGGTGTGTGAGTGTGTGTGTGTGTGTTGGTGTGCGGATGTGCGAGAGTGATTTATGGTCCCAAGGGAAATTGACCATTTGCTCAGCCCAGTCGCCTATTTGCCCAGATGATCTATAAAACTTTATAGGGTTATGCTGTCGGTGTGGCTCTGGCAAGGGGCAAGCCATGATATGAGAGGGGCTGACTGGAGAGGGGGCGGAAAAGGGGGTGGTGTATGGGTTGGGTATGTGCTGATCTTGTTGCTGTTGCGCACGTTTTTCACTGCCAACAGTTGTCAGCTTGGCCAAGAGACAACATTTTGCAGCTTTTCACTAACGCTTGACCAGACGCCAAAGTTGTTGTTGTTGTCTTTCGATGTTGTTGTTGTTGTTGTTGTCTGGTCTTTCAAAGTGTCGCGTTTACGAAAAGTTTTCTCTTTTTTCGCTGGTTTTTGTCTGGCCAAGGAGGAGCAGGGACAGGAGGGGGAGGGCCAATCTATGCCTCTGGCCTACCCCTCCAATGCGGCATTTCTTTTCAGTTGCAAATTACTTCAAGTTGCTGTTGATGTTGCTTGGAATCTGGTTTTGTGTTGCTGCTGTGGTTGTAGCTGCAACTAGTTGCTATTGTTGCTATTGCTGCTAGTTGTTGTTGCTGTTGTTGTTGCCTCTGTCAATAAACTGCAAAAGTTGTTGTTTTGTTATTGTTGTGCATAATACAGAGTAATGCTCGCATAAATATCTCTAAAGATCTCTTAAGATCAAAAGAAAACAAGACAAACAGACAGATAAACAGACAGACATATGTTATATACATACATACATACTTATATATATATAGAGTTGGTCTCGATATAGTTAAAGGATCTGCTTGACACACATACATACTTCAATTGCTCAATCTCCAATTGGAATCCTCAACACACACACACACACACACACACACACACACACAAATTTCAAAGTAATCAAAAAAAAAATCAAATTTCAATTTTAAATTTTACAGATCTGCGACGATTTTTCTAATTTATTTTTGTTTTTCAATATATTTTCTTTTTACTTTTCAATTTCGTTTCGTTGAGTTCTGTTTTTATTTATTTTTTTTGGGTTTTTCTTCTTTTATATATATTTTTTTTGTGTTTTGGATGTTGCTCGTCGCGGGTTCTATGCGCTCGCAGCGACTGTTCAAAATAAACTGAAAACTGAAAATTCTCCGCTGTCGCCCGTTAAAAATAGTTAGGAAGACGGCGACAAACGACGAACCAACCGAACAGCCCGAGCCCCGAGACACGAGAGACGCAACAACGAACGTGTTGTCGTTGTTGTGCTTTATGCAGCTGCTGCTGCTGCTATTACATTGAGGGGGCAGGGCGGGCGGATGCAGTCTCTCTCTGTCTCCACATAAAGCTCTCTCTCCCTCGCCCAGTCAAGCCACTTAGCCGTAACTTATGAATGAGATTTATGTTTAGATTTCAGTGTCACGTTTTGATCCACATTTCCACATAAAACTTTTAACAGAGGCCCAACAAAAAACAACAACAACTACAACTACAGCAAACTATGTGGGATCCCGTGTGGATTGGGAGGTCTTTCAACCTCCCTAGCCGAGAAAATTCTGGGGGCCTGCAGTGCGTATGAAGCTGAAATCGCTCATACGACACGTGTACAGGACGCATAAATTAATCTGTGTGTAAAATGTGCTGCAGATCAACGTCGAAATCCCAAATTCTTCTTGATGGAGCAATAGCCTCTTAAGTCGTTACGTAAATTACACAAAACGTAAAAGATCTGCTTTGCTTGCATATTCCCTGTAATATTTTACTTGGATAAATCTTACAAAAGAAACCTGTGCATGGTTTTGCCGGGCGAAGATCGATATAAAGATGCAATAATTGTGTTTTGAAATTTTAAATTTAAATTAAAAAAATATATTTTTTTCTTTAAGCTTTTTTATTTGGCATTGGCCTGGCGGAAAAATAAGAATAAATATCATTTCTACCGATAGAGAATAAAAAGTTTTGACGATTTATTTTGAAATTAGAATTTTTATTTTATATTCTCAATTTAGCAGTTTATAAACTTAATAGTATATTATATATAGTTTTATTATTATTATTTTTATATTTTTATATTGATATATGTATTTTAACTATGTCATAGGAGTTCTATATTCTATATCTACCTTTTCAATACAATTAAATTATTCTATTTATTTCAGTTGAATATATCTATAAAAATTAATATAATTTATTTATTATATATTTTTTAATATTTAAATTATTTATTTAAAATATGTGCTTATTGGGATAATCCTTAAACTGTCTGGGTATTAAAATAAATAAATTAAAAATAAAGATTCTTTATGAGTGCCTAGAGCATCACAATATTCAGACCCTAGCTGGGAATCGAATCCAGGAGCCTTCGACGAGTAGCCCCAATCATGTTGTGCGTTAGCCTAGGCCCTCGTCCAGCATAGATGAAAGACCTAAGTTGAGAAGTATTCTTCTGAAACAGTTAGACCCCAGGACATCCCAAGACGCTCTCCTAGTCAGGCAACTCCTGTTCAGAATCAATCCAAATCGGGTAAGTAATGTTCATTTTATCGACATTTCCTTGTGAAGACGTTAGCAGCTACTTTTCAATGCTATTCACTTGCACCTTGTCCAGAACGGCATTCGAACAGATATTTGCACAGAGCATCGACTATATAATAGCAAGAGTTTATAATAATGAAAGGCTATTTCGAAATATTTAAAATATTCATTGAATAAGAGAAGTGAAAGCGCAGCTCAACATAACGCAATGAATGTTTCTCTCTCTCTCTCTCTCTGTCTCCCTCTAACGCAATCGGATAACAAGTTTTAGGATTATATTTACAATACAATCTGCATATGTATTGAGTTAATTATGTTGTGTCAGGTAACAGTGCACATCTTTTGCTGGAAAGCTTTTCCTCTCAGCAATGAGAGCTTTAAGCTTGAGCTTAAAATAGGGGCAGCTGCATGCAATTGGAGACTCACCTTGAACTTCAAAACGTTTATTGACGCAATTAATGACGCAATGAAATAAATATTGATGGAACGTGTTACGTAACTCACCTTACGTCGCTGCAGTTTATTTGTTACGTGAAATAAATAAACGTTAAGAAATACTATAAAAAAGTATAAAAGATTTTTTTATTTGTGCAGACAAAAAAATATACAAAAAGAAATCATAAAAAAAATTAACTATAGAATTAGCGTGAAAACGTGGAAAGACTTAAGCAAGAAAAACACAGATGCGCATGAGCAGAGACGCTAACGATCCGAATGGGCGCTATGATGACACCCGTCCCCCTGGGATCGCGTGTGGCGTGCCTTTCATTTGTCTTTGCGCAACTTTTGGCTCGACACCTCGATGGATTCAAGCCAGAGCTTCAGCTCGGCGGGCATCTCTGGCCGCTTTGCCGCTTCCGGGAATGTCTTGAGCAGGTCTAGTACGTTACACTTGGTGATGCACTGCTTGGAGAAAGCTACGGCACGCACGAAGCCATCGGCCAGTGTAATAAACTGCTGCTCCAGATAGATGGCCTTGTCATCCCACCAGACGAGTTTCGTCTCAATCCTGTACGGATGGAAAATGGGTATGGTACGGCGGTATCGTATGCTGCTGGCACCCTGCACAGCGCCACCACCACGCTGACGCACCAGCTCATAGAGATTGGTCAGCATGTAGAAGTGGAAGCGTGCAAAGTCCAGTTCGCGCATATAACGCGCATTGTTCATGTGCCGCAGGAAGATGTCCACATCCTGCGTCGTGCAGAGTCCATAGATGCTCGTCGAGTCGGTCACCTTGCGCTTACGCTGGAACAGCCGGCCGGCGAAGACTGTGCAGACGCAGCGTATAAAGTAGTTAACATCCCAGATGATATACAGTATGAGCAGCACCACCAGCATCGACATTTCGATTAGCTTTCCACTTTGTGCTTCACGTTCGACTGTTTATATAGTTGCCTGCAAAGATTAGCCGAATAAGCGAAACCCAAGAAACAAAGACAAAAAATAATCGTTAGCAGCGAAAGTCTTTTCACCTCTCGAGACCTGTGCTAATTTATCGATAATTTATTTTCTAGCAATGTACGGAGTGTCAATGATATTCACTGAACCTGCCTGTTCAACAAGTACTTAGTTGAGCAGGTATCGATATTCATTTAACACGCGCGAGTGTTGCCCCTTCGGATTTTTTCTGATTATATGAGAAAACTGAATAGCGTTAATTCTGACTTCTTTAAATATAGATTATTTATAAATGATATAATAGTTATGCCATAACTTTTTAATTAAATCTTTTTGGATTTACGACTCAAAGGAAATTTTGAATTCTCAGATTATTTGAGTTTTCATATGAGTTAATTTGCTTTCTCTTAGAGCAGATCTGGGTTTTTTTGCCTAAGAAAAATGGCTGCACTGACAACAGCAATTTACGAGTATGAAAATTGAACTGCGTAAATTCTGGCTTGTTTAGAAATAAACTATTTATAAATGATATAATAGTTGTGTCATAACTTTTTAATTAATTCTGTTTTGATTTACGACACAATTCTTCCAGTTTTTATTTGACTTCACTTGCTTTCTCTCGGGGCGAATCTAGCTTTTTTGGCTAAAAAAGTGGCTGAACTGACACCAGCAACTTACGAGTAGTTATAAATACGTACACAATGCGATAAGCTTAAGAGCCGAATGAGCCGAACAATGCCGAACGATGTCGATAATGAAAACAGTGAAGAGACCAACGAAGACGACCAACTGGCGGCAAGCGACCGGACACAACTGACAAACAAAGATACCAACAAAAGCAGCAACAGCTGCATAACAAACGAAAGTTGCTTACTTGAAGAGTGAGCGAAAAACTAAGACACACAGATAGAGAGAGAGAGAAAGAGAGTGAGATAGAGAGGAGGAGGAGAGAGACTGCAGAAGAGCTTAGCTTTTGCTTAGCTTTTAAGCACTTGCACTTGCACTTGATCGATTAAAGATTATCGAAGCTTTTCCCACTTGCCTCACACACTTAGTTCAATCGTGACGCATCAGCAATTAGCGTTCCGAAATCTTTAGATGGTTTTTTTTACTAATTGAGACTTGCATATTCTGTATTTGTTCTAAGTTCCCGGAGAACATAGGATTTCTGCTGTGTCATTGTACACTTTCCGCTGACCATTTATAGTTTATTTACATTGCATAGAGTTAATTCGTTTGGCCTTGTGTAGAAGTGGCTAGTGAAAAAGTTAGTTTATCTAACTTTCTCACAATACGACCGGTTTCCATAAACTTCGATATCTACACACAAACATACTATTTATATATCTATCTATCGTATGTATGTATGTGTGTATAATGTGAATGCAATTGGTCTAAGGCCATCCAAAAAATGCTGCCTCATTACGTGCATTGTGCATTGTGCATCTCAGTGCAGTTCCTCGTTTAGTCATTAAGCAGCATCAGATACTTAAGAATAATAATGCACTAGGAGCCTAGGCGGTAACATCATCCAAGATCAGGTTCCACCACCACTGAAGGTTCGTGTCACTGCTAGGGCGCGCGTGGGTGCAAATTGTTGAACCCAAATGAAAGTACAGAAGGGCAAGATCATAAAATTTGGTACATCCAAGCACATATTTACTAGACTAGTACACACATCACGTAATTATTGGTTATTAATTTTAGTATAGATGTTGTTATGGATATATATATATATATCTTATATATGTGTATATACTTAAGTATATATCTATAGATTGGGCTAGGTGCACTTAAGGCTAAGCCATTCAGATTCAGACAACTTAAGTCTACAATTCACACAGAACACACAACACACAACACGCACACACAAAACACGCAAGCATTCACACACACACACACACTCACACTCGCATACTCGCACACATTAAAACAACAAATTGGGAAGCGGAAACAATTTTGGAATCTAATTCGCAACGTGAACCGCTAAAGTCCCTTGAAAGTAGTTGAGTCCATTTTTGGAAGTTGTATCGCCGTTTTCTTTTGTTCCGGCTAATCGGTTAGCAACCGCTGCGTAGATTCTTGCTGGACATTTCATTGTACTCTATCCACTTGTACAACTCCGGCGGCATCGGTGGCTTCAGCTTGGCACAATGTGCCGCCATCGCTGGCGTCGTCGTCGTCGTCATCGTTGTTGTCGTTGTAGCCGTAGCTGTTGCTGTTGCTATTGCCGTTGTGGTCGCGACATGCCCGTTTTCGGCCTGTGACGTCTCCAAGGTTGTGGACGGCACTGGTGTGCCCATGCCCAGGCCCACCGGCTGCAGGCTGGCGGTGGAGCTGAGCGTATTACGTGACGCCTGCAGCGGTGTCGTCGAAGTCCTTGGCAATAGTTCCGCCATGACGGTATCCATGGAAACGTCTATGACCCGCTGCCGGCAAATGACAATGCAGTGGATAAACCGATCCGATGGCTGCAGAAATCGATGCTCCATGAACAGCGACTGCTCATCCCAGTAGATAATCTGCAAGACAAAACACATTTGCTGGACCAGCACAACATATCCTGAACATGTTCTCTACCCACCCGCGAGACAATTTTGAAGCGATGGAAGGGCCGTATGAAGCGACGATACCGTATGGTAGCCGCACTTTGGAAGACGGAGCCACCCAATCTCGTAATGGTGCTATACAGCTTGGTGCGCTCATAGAAATCGACGCGGGCAAAGTCAAGCTCCCGGAAATATCGCGCATTGTTCATATGATAGAGCAGGGTGTCCACGTCGCTGGTGAGGCAAACACCTGTCAATAGCAAAGGGTCAATAACAATCGTGGGGGAGGGGAGGGTTGCTTGGTGGCAGGGTGGCAGGTTGGCAGGGTGGAAGGGTGGCATGGCCCTAAGGGTTGTGTACCGTATGTACCCGACTAATCGAAGCCACACTTTACGTAAGGTTTTTTGTTACTTTTCCATTTTCTGGACACTTACCATTGATTGTGGTCGACTCCAGGATGTGGCAGTTCCGCTTGACAAAGCGCGCCAGGAGTACGCAAATGCACATGCGCAGGAAGTAGTGCAGCTCCAGCAATCCATACAACATAACTATGACCAGCAGGCAGCTGAGCGCCACATAGCACAGCTGATCCATAATGATGGTGGATGATGATGAGGTTGCCGCCGCAGGATGTGCGAAGTCCTGCCAGATTGCCAGGCGCTAAATTGGTATTTGGTACTTTCAATTAAGCTACCCACTAATTGGTTCTGGATATAGAAGGGAAGACCGTCAAGTTTGGCTGGGTGGGTGGGTTGCTCCTTGGTGGGTTGATGTCCTGGCTAAGGGCTGATGCTGACGCTAATGGAAATTAGGTCATGTTGCTGACGTCTCCCGCTACGCCGCATCAGGTGATTGGGTCACACACATATACACACACACAACCGCACAGTAAGGATAAGAGTCTTAGTAGCTAAGCTGTTTATTCGCTTCTCGATTTACCGTTGTTTGTCCACTCACGAAAAACCCAAAAAAAAAACCAAAAAAAAACTAACAGGAAAAACAACAACAATAAAAACAACGGCAACAATATATTTTTTTACGACGCGCCAACCGCAACGACAACAGCGCACTGAAACTTTTGGCCAAATGCTGTTGCCTGGCGCCAGAGCCGGACCAGACCAAAATGTAGTCGTCGTCGTCATCGTCGTCACCGTCGTCGCCGTCGTCGTCGGCAGCGACGTCTGCGCGCTGAATGACGTCGAGACAGCGATGTTTTCTTTTACTCTGGCTGGCATCCTCGCAAGCTTTTAGCCCAAACACACAAAGTTTTGCGTCTAAAAGCTTCCGCTAGTCGCCGAATAAAAGCTATTTAGGGGTTGAACCTGTTGCCAGCGTCGACGTCGCTGCCGCTGCTGTTGTTGCTGCCTGAAAGCTCTGCCGCTTCTAGCTTAAAGTTCGAAGCTTCCGCTGCGTTCTGTGCCCAGAATTGATTTCGAAATGAATTCCTTACACGCCCTCAGTATCAGTTTCTATACCCTAAGTCCATGGTCAAGGCTATAAAAGGGCGTGTACTCTATACTCTATATTATATACTATATAGAGAAAGCATATCCAGGCCTATAAACTATATATATTCTTGATCAGCACCAGTATCCGAATCGATTTAGAACTGTTTTTGTATCGATCGAAAAGCTTAAGCCATATTACATGCAGCTGTCTGTACATTCTTTAAGTTAAAATATATATATATATATATATATATATCATATCATATATATCATATCAGTTATATATATCAACTATACCTATATATATCTCTATATACTTTTCCCTTCTGACATCTTCCTAGCAATAAGACATAAATATTTCAGCGAAAATTTACCAGGGTAGTTGAGAGTATCTCCAACTAAAGTTAAGGGTATCCCTTAGTCGTTCAGTCCCGACTTATTTGCATTATATCTGTCATTTGAGTATTCTTAACTTTGGGTATTACCATTTTTGCATCCATAATTTTAGTCAAAACAAATACAAAGTGTACAAATCCACACAAATAAATACAAAGTTCTCACCCGCCTGTTCTTTGAGACACTCAAATGCCCTAACAAAATAGTTATAGGTGATCGGATTATACAGAATTTTGATGATATATGTGCGAACTTAGTATAAACTAAAAAATATACCAGATAAATGGTATAGAATGCCATAGATAAAGCAGTTTTCACCTTAGTGAAATCCGAACAAAATGTGTGTAAATTGAAGGATTTGGGAAAAGGCTTTAGTTGTTCCTAAAAGTGGGAGGATGATATACAAGTTCTCTGATCTAATATATATAGAAAACTATATATATTATATGATTCAACATATTAATCAGTTATGCAAAGATATACTTATAAACTATAAAAATTGATTGGAAATTGATTTCTCTTTTGCCAACTTTGATTCATATCTAGATAAAAATGTATCTAAGAGATACAATAACTTTTGCCAGCATCGATGCCAGATTGTTTGGAAAAAAATAGAGTATGGGGAAGTCTACTAATCGGTTAACTACCATTAAGACAAATAACGTTAATGATGACAAGCGAATTGACCTCAAGTCAGTTTTATTACTAGCTGACAAAGGAGGCAATAGAAACGTAGCAAAGTTCTAAGCGACCCGGAACTCATAGTGCAACTGCACTCTAAAACTAATGAATACCTTCTTTAGCTATTGCTCTAGCTATATCTATAGGTATAGTTAATACTATATACTATATACTATAGCTATGTAGGGAAATGCACTCAAGTTGATAGATCCGAATAATAAAAACGAAAATTGACAAAAAATTCAATTAGCAGGGCGCACGCTGTGTAAACACGGGAAGTTTGCTTACAGCAAATCGGGAATATATACAAGATTTCTATACTATATATATATAGATGTATGTACACTCAACAATTTAAGTTTTATATTGTTTATTTGTTTTTTGCTTTTTTTTTTGTGTTTAGCTTAGGTTGAAACAAATTGAAAGGTTCGAAATTCAAGTCTTGTTAGTATTGAATATTTCTTGCGTTGTTCCAATAGGATAAATACAATAAGTTGTGCGTTTACACGATGAAAATATCATGATACCCCAAGAGTTTGCAACAAAATGAAAACAAAAAAAGTATATAGGAAAATGCAGTTTATAATGCTGCAAAGTTACTTTACAAAAGGCAAACTTCGTGAGCTCTTTGCTGATCGTGTAAACGCCTTATTGTGTACATAGATATTATTACATAAACGTGTAAATATAAACGTGTTTTACAATGTTGTCTCTATTTTAAAGTTCTATTTGCAGTCTAAGGGGTAACTTGTAACTATTAACTCTTAACTTTGACTGGGGGCACTTAACGTAATTTATGCGATCGTTTATTTTCTTTTTTTTGTTTTTGTTTTTATTTTTTTTATACACTTTTCATTTTGCTTTTTCTTGGTTATTTAACATACATTTGTTATTCTTTTTAGTTGCAGGCGTTCGTTATCTTTATTGCATTCAGTTAATATACGCTTATTTAAACCATTCTCTTATAACTACTATTTACGTGAGTTTTGTACAAGCGCATTTAAAGGAAAAAAAAAAACAACATCAAAATCACATACAATTTTCGGCTTAAAGTTTAACAATTTTTAACGGTTTTCGTTTTGTTTCGTTTCGTTTTGTTTTGTTTCTTATGTTTTTGAACTGTTACTCTTATTAAGTTAAATAACTTGGTAATATACACGAGTACGAGTAGGACAAGGAGTAGTAGAAGAAGTTATAGAAGGATAATTAAATATAATATGTTTATATATATATAAATGAATATTTATATGTGAAGTGAACTTTTATACATACATATTTATATATTTATATATAGGTATGTACAGGGGGGATCTGCGGGAGTTGGGTTTGTTTCGTTTCATTTATAGAAAGCACTGAGAAAAAAGAAGAAAAAAACCAACAAAAAAATAACAAGAAATTTCCAAGTTTTAACTTTACCAACTTTAAAGTTTAGTTGTGTATATAGAAAATATATATATATATATATATATATATATATATGTTAATATAGAAAATATATCGAACTTTGCTAGCAACTTGGCGGCAAACAGAGTATACGTAACATTGAGGTTAGATGTACAAATTGTACAATATTATATAATGTATATATATATGTATATAGGCATAATAGTTTTTAGACTTTTAGATTGGCGGCATGGTTCCAATATATTCTCTCTCTCTCTCGTTCTATCTTTACTGGCGTCCACTAAGTTGCCCACTAACACGGTCTTGCTCTCGCTCATAGTCCTTCGGTTGTGCTTTTCCCTCTGTATTCAGCTGTTTGGATTTTGGATGGTCCACATTGATAATAAGGCATACAAAACAAATATTTAACTTTCCACAATTAGCTTTAAAACATTACAAAATTTTTCGTGTCGCTCTCTCTCTCTCTCCCTCTCTTTCTCTCTCTCGCCCGTTGATTCCTTAATCCCTTTCCTTTTCGATCTCTAGATACCTGGGTACCTAGGTACCTGGATACCTTACTTTACAGCTTTTCCCTTTTCATCTATCATCACCTTTTCACAGTCTCCGTCAATAATACACTTAACGCTTATTTATACCTATCCCTATATGCAGCATTCATTATCATTATCATATCTCGACATCCATACAAATTATCAAAACTTCCGATGAATCCTTGGTCATGTTAAATTTTACATAGTTTGCGATAGCGGAGCAACAGTATCAGCATCATCAGCAGCAGTAGTAGCCGCCGCAATAACTCAATCATCTTTCTCTTCTTCCATTCCGATTCCATACCATCTTTCCTTTTGCCCATCTCTTGCAGCTACCACTCTCTCTCTCTCTCGCTCTCTCTGTCTTTCTCTGCCCAACTCTTCTTTTCTCCTTTATCGCCTCTTACTCTTCTGCTTGGCAGAGCGTCTCAAAGTCGCAGCGCTCGATGCTGTCCGCATAGATGCGGCGCAGAGTTGACAGCGGGCATAGATCCTCATCCTGTGGGCAGCCGGGCAGGCGCAACACGCGCTCCTGGTGCAAGACCAGCACACGCGGTTCATCCTCACCGCAACTATAAAAATCCAAATTGAAATGTTTGTCAAAAATGAAGCAGGATTAGGGCTTAGATTGAAAGTACTCACTCGTAGCGCACAAAGGCCAAATTGGTTGCAAACGCATCAATTTTACTTGTACGCCAGTGGCGATCTTTGCCATAATCCTTATGCGTCAGAGGCTGCTCATCCTTGGCCACACCCAGATGGGCCAGCATCTTAAGCAGCGTGCCAGAGTGGGTGAAATAGAATGTGGCATTGGCGCGCGGCTTTGGCGTACTGGAAAACGATTCGAATGCGTGACGGAAATGTTAATGTTAATGTTAGTTTCAAATGTTAATGTTAATGATATGTAATATGTAATATGTTAGATTTTACTCACTCGATGGCCGCAAACATGTCTGCGATTGCCGGACAGGCAATGCGATGGGTCAGTTCGTAGCCATAGCCATCGTTCCAGTAGTATTCGAGATCCTTGGAAAACTCCAAGGCACTCAGTGCGTCCACATCAAAGAAGCGACACCAAACAGATGGTGGCTTGTGGCGCTGCCAGGCCGTTTCAAAGGCGCACACAGTGTACATGAGTTGAACATCCTGGACGGTTAAGTCCATTAACTGTGTGCTGGCTCGCACATGATCCACTGCTGACTGCATCTCCGGCTCCGCATTGAAGCTACGTGCATAAAACATTGTTTCAGGATTCTTATCGACGTCCGTTTTCCAGCGATTGCAGAGCTTATAAAACTACAAAGATTCCAAGGGGGTAATCCAAAGATTAGTTATATATATCTATATAAAGATGATGCAATATGATAGATGTGGATAATATTTAATGATATATAGGATTATGTTAAAGGTTAGAGGTTACCTGGGACTGTGGGACTGTAGACCGCAACGGTATTGTCCACAAAACCCACCGCCAGCTCCAACTTGTAAGGATGAAAGGACAGGCATGTGGGATGTCCAGTTTTGGTGCCCATAAAACCCTCATTGCTATGCAGAACGTAACGCGGCTTTCCATTCACCGCGTAGATACATATTTTGGACGCATTGCCGCAGGCAATGGCATCCGCCACCTGATGACAGGCCATCGCCGTAACATCATCTTCCACAAACCATCTGCTCATCTTCAGCCTAGTGCGCAGATCCGTCAGGCACATCGTACCGCGGGAACTGCCAGTTACGAGTGAGTGCTCATCGGCTCTCAAACAGGACAGGAGTATGGGCCCCGGATGGTCACGAAAGACACAGAAGCAGGAACTTTGTGGCGGCAAACGTTTATCAAAGAGTCGCACACTGCCATCGGAGCAGCCGGCGACGATGACATCGCAGCGTTGATTCGCCACAAACGGTGAGAGCACTCGAGCTGTTGTCCTGCCCAGTTGATAGTCATTGAGTCGCAGCTCCCGCTCCACATCCCAAA
This sequence comes from Hirtodrosophila trivittata, assembly GCA_035045065.1. Lineage (NCBI taxonomy): Eukaryota > Metazoa > Arthropoda > Insecta > Diptera > Drosophilidae > Hirtodrosophila > Hirtodrosophila trivittata. The sequence goes on along the minus strand of JAWNNK010001028.1, from coordinate 5,887,844 downwards.
TGCGCAGGAATCGGGAATAGCGTGCACCGATGACCAAGTATTGGCAGTATTGCTGCCAGGCGGTAACGATGCCGGTGCCATGCTCCGGGAAGCTGCTGTAGTGGAGGTTGCTGCTGCTGCCGAGGCTATTGGAGCTGGCGGCAACAGCTGCTGTTGCGCTTGTGGCGCTGTTGTTGCTGACGTTGGGATTGCCACTGCCGCTGCCGCTGCCAGTGACGCCGCCGGAGGTATTGTGCTGCAGTGGATCCATTTTGGACAAACGGGGGAGACAGTAGTTACTGCTGGTAACACTGCCACTGCTGGTAAGCGTGGAGTTGGGACGCGGCAGTGCATCCCAGGCGCTGATTAAACGTGTTGTGATCGCTTGTGATTCGCCGGGAGCAGAATTTGCGGATGAACCAGAGGAAGCTGTGGGTGTTGCATCCTGCGAGCCGCCAGTTGATTGCCAGATGCGTATGACGGCATCCTCGTGTGCGACGAGCAGCAGACCCACATCCTGGGCATTGAGCACCTCAAAACTACTGACACGCGCATACTGGCTGCTCGGCTCCCAGCGATAGTTGGCCTTTGCCTGCTTCTGCGCCTGCTTGTGCGTTAGGTCTGAGGGTTCGGCGACATAGTTGAGCACAGTGTTGCGCTGGAAGTCATAGACGAGCAACTTATCCTTGTAGGCAACAGCGATTTGCTGCTCAAAGGGCAGCAGCTTCACCAGCGACGGCGTAAATTGCGTTTTACGCACCCAACTAAATCCGTCCTGTCGGAGGACAAGTTGATCGAGCTTCTGGCGCAGGGCTTCATGGCGGATGAGACGATTGCGCTGGTAGCGAAACTCACGGACGCGCAATTCCACTGAATAGGGATCGATGGGCCAGCACTGTTGACCCTCCTCCTTGGTGCTGCCCTCGGCACTTCTGTAGCGCTGCTTGCCCGGCCGTGTGAAGTACGAGATGGCCCATTCTATGAACTTGGTTTGGACAATCGGCTGGAGCACCTGTGGTTTCCCATTGCTGGAATCTGTATAGTGATTCGTCTCGCTGTTGCTTCGACGCGCTGAATTGCTGCCATCAATTGATGATACGCCAGGTACTGCATGTGCACCATGAGCTCCATGTGGTCCAGGTACTGTTGCAGCTGATGAACTATCCGTCTCATCATTCATGGAGCTGGTGCGTTGCTTGCGGATCAGTATTTGCTGCGGATCACCGCTGGTAATGCCGGAAAAGCGCAATTTCTGTGACCAGTGGGTGCTGCCACCGACGCCAGCAACTCCTCCTCCGACGCCTACAGCACCCACTGGCGGCGACTCGCCGCTGGCACTCAGATAATTGCAGCGCGTATTCGGACTTGGCGGCAGGCTGACACTTAAGCTGCTATTGTTGAGCTTCTCCTGGTCCCGGGTAGTTGGTCCGCCTGCACTACAGCTGCCGGCAGTGGCATTTGTTGCCTCCTTCGCTGTGATCATGCAGAGCGCCGCATCGCGTACATGGTCGATAATCTTTTGTGCGGTGTTTGCGACATCGGGAAAGGGATCCTTGCCGAGATTATAGATGCCCAGCCAGAGTTTCGTGAAGATGGACTGAAAGGGTATGGCATTTGTGGTGGTGCTGCTGCTGTTGGCACTGTTCCCACTGCTGCAGGTGGCCGTGCTGGAGCTGCTCATGTTCGATATTGAGCTGGAGCTAACGCCGCGTCGTATCGGCACAGTGTGACCATAGCGTTCCAGGCTATGCGTCGACTGTGGCGCATTGATCATGCCATGCGTTATGCTCGCACTGCGTTCTCCTCCGCATAAGACCTGGGCGGAGGTGTGGCTATTCATTTGCTCCGCCATGTAAACGGTCACAAATTGGGACTCGAAGAGCAGAACCATCCACTGCAAGGCGGCAGCCAGTTCCAGTCGCACCAGCGGCGACATATCCTCTCCGACCGTCTCCAGCAATGTGATGGCAATGATACGATCAATATTATTCGCCTGCTCCTCACTCCGGTTCGTCACGGAGCTGATGAAGGTGCCCAAGGCAAAGACAGCGGCTGCACGAACCTCGGGTATGGGATCACGCAGGAGGACGTAGAGCTTCTCATAGGCCAAATCTCTGGCGCCGGACCAGCGTGCCTTTTCAAAGTTCTGCCAAAGCATGCCCAGGCATATGGCTAGCCACTGGCGGAGCAGCCAGCTGCTGTCGTTCAGCTGTTCCAGGCAGATGGACAGCAGTGGTCCCTGCAGTGCGCTCGTCTGCCCGAGGAGGAAGTTGTGCACAATGGAGGATAGGACGAAGGCGGATAAGGTGCGATGCTGTTTGCTGACGGTGTTATCCTGCAGCACGGTTAGGAAGTACTTGTAATCTTTAACTAGATCCACCTGACAGCTGGGATCGACGGCCAAGATCTTTGCCCAGATGAACACCAGCACTGGACGCAGCTCACGCGTTGAGCTCTGCAGGAGTTTCAAGACGTAAGGGAATATGCCTACACCCAGGGCGAGATTGACAGCCCAGGGGCCCAGATCCAGGAAGCGTGCCAGCAGCTCCAAGGCACGCAATCGATGAACCTGCGAGAGTAGCACCTGCAGCACAATCGGCAGCTGCTCTGGCGGTGCACGGGACTCGGATTCACTGTCCAGCCACACCTGGAACGCTGTCAGTTGGTGCTCAAAGAACGGCAGCTGGCGGTAGGCTGCCTGATGTTCCAGTATATCCGGCAATTGCTGTAGCGCCAGATCCACCACCAGGTCCCATGCCTTCCACATCTCATGTCTATGACAAGGCGGCAAAGCTGGCAGGGATACGGGTGTACAGTCGTGACTTCGCAGGATGCGTTCCGCCAGTAGAAAGTTCCGAAATAGGCTGGCCACAAGCAGATCCTGGCGGAACAGACGCTGGAAAAGCTCACGGGGCAGCGTATTCCAAGCGATTGTATCCGTTATGGCCGTAAATATCCAATTCAGTTCACCCATCATTGTCCGGCGATCGTTCACCTTGCCGGGTATCTTGTCTATCAGGTCGCTCTGTATGCGCGGCACCATGCCCAGCTTCTCCTGCATCGCATACCACTTTAGGGCTATATTTATGGGCGTTGTCAGGCAGCTGGTAAACAAATCCGCCGGCAATTGTGCATTCATCGGTAAAATCTCATTCGCCGCACAGGCGGCAAGATGTATACAGTTCTTATAGCTAACCAGCTGACCGGTGGGCTGTGCACCAGCAGCTTGTGCGGCCAGAGCCTTCTCAAGCTCGTGCTCATGTTGTTCGGCAAAGGGCTGGAAGGAGTTGATTATGATGCCCGCATTGGAGCAGTCGTATACATATATGGAAGGAGCTGCCATCCAATTGATTAACTCAAAGATGCTGAGCGGGATGTACTGTGTAAACGTTTTATTGAAGACCCAAATTTCGCCATTTGCTGTCGGCTTTGGCACTCCATGGCCATTATAATGGAAGAGGATGCGTTCGCCTTTGGCGTTCCGTCGCAGAGATGTGCAGAGCTTCTTAACATCATCGACAGTTGGGTCATGGCACTTTTTGTAGCGTGCCCGAGGCTGCCAGCGTTCGTACTGCATTTGGAGATTGCTGCCAATTAACTCCATTGCTTTGGGCGCGGATACGGAGCTGGGATCGATCCAGCATTCAAGGCGTGAGCAGGGCTGAATTTTGACAACATCCGGAGGATCGACGCCAATATTGAGGCAGAGTACAAGCGCAACACTGGCTGTTTTCATTCTCTCACGTATCCGCCACGGATGTCGCTCATATTTTAATGGCTCAATCGATTCCTGATGACGCTTGGCCGAGTAACTGAGCGGAAAGTCATCATCGCTAATATAACTCTTGCCGAATATCATCGAATCGTACCATCTCATCCTTATCTCTGGCAGTCTCAGTGTCTCAATCTGCCTGATCTGTAGGCTCTCCTGTAGATCTCTTGTGAGCGAAGTGAGGTCGTCATACAAATACATATTGATGCTAGGGGCAGCAATGCCGTTGTTGTTGCTCTTTTTACTATTGCTGCTGCTGCTGCTGCTGCTGTCACTGACACTGGCAGCTGCTGTATTGCTCTCACTGTAGTGTGGTTCCAGCATCCTTTTGTTTGTGTATGTTTTTTCGTATGATTCCCAGCTCTGTTTATACTGTATGCCTTATATATGTTATGTATGTATGTATGTTTATATATATATATGTATATATGCGTGTGTGTGTGTGTGTGTGTGTATATTTACAATTTGAGTGTGTTACGAACTTCAGCAGCAGCAGCACATGGAGATGCACATTTGCATTAACATTTTGAGTGCCCAAAGTCTGCTACAACAACAACAACAACTTCCACAAACATCTGCTGAAACATAACCAACAATTTCTTGCGACTTTGTCAAGTTTTAACGATTTCTACTTGATATGATTCATTTTGCGCAGCTGCCCGTTTATCCGTTTTCTCTCGCACCTATTCTTCTTCTCAATAGAAATAATAAACAGATGCTTTCAATATTTCAAGTCGATCACAATTATTGTTGCAAACGCACACGCGGAACTTCTCAATCCGAAGTACGCATTAGCGGTTGTTCGGTCCTATCCCTATACCTTCGTTTATTGCACTTTATGGGTTTTTTTCCTCTTTGTCTTTTTTTCGTGTTTGCTTTCACCTTTCCCCGCGTTGCCACATGGCGCGAATTATGACTCAGACTCATTAGACGTAAATTATCTTCTATCACTATATTTATTTTTATTTTTATTTTTATTTTTATTTTGCGGAATTTTATTAAAGATCATTGATACTTAAATTTTAATTTTTATAAATAATCTTTTATTTATAAATTATGGTCCCACTATTTACATTTAAAATACCACGTGCGTATTAGATTACTCAAATAATTTATACATCTTAAATATATATAGTATGATCATATATAAGTATATATATATATATAAGAAAGAGGTAACTTTTTTTGGAAGTTGCGTCTATAATATTAAGAGTTCGGGTGTTGCGTTAACCAGGGAATTATGTATATCGATGGTTGCATCAATCGAGGGCATACTGTATGTATCTGAACTTACCCGCAATACAGGATCCCGATGTAACGGCTGTGGATAGGTGATGACATGTATACGATGGCGCCCAAATAATCCAGTGGCAAAACTTTGTGCACTTAAAAGTGTGCGCTGAGTCGCCGTATATTTCATGAAGTACCAATCGGAGTCATAAATCTCCGGTATTATGCTGGGAAAGCGCAATTGCATACGCTCGGCCAGTTCGATCAGTTCATCCTCACCTTCGGCGACCAACAATTTTTCATCGTCAGCATCAATATGCTGCCAACTCCAGCGACGCATAAGTTTCAAATCATCGAGACAGAGATTGGATTTGGATTGCTCTAAGAGGCGAGTCTGCAATAGACGAAGTCGCTCTTTTGCATTCAAAATAACCGATTTGCTGGGATTTCGAGTTCCATGACGTATTATCGCCCAAACTCGCGTCGGGTGGCAGCCTTGCAAAACAAAAACAACAATGAATACCGATGAATATGAAAAGCAGCTGTTCCATAGGCAGCAAGTGGTGGATGCTATGCGATAGCTGGCATACCATTATATATCGGCGACGTATCATTATAATTGGCAATGGCGCGATATGGTGTCTTTGTGGACAGACGACTTTCAATTTCATTGCGTTCTAGGCTGTTACAAGATGTTGCATCAGCTCTTGCCAGCTGCGGTTCATATGTTGGACTCAATATAAAAATTATTTGTATTAACAAAACGGCTAGTCTGAGCATTTTTCCGGGCGGTAGAAAAACTTGTCTGGTAGTTGATAATATTTAGGAATAAAATAACTATTTAAAACTTAAAGCATTAAAAAAATATATAAAACACGCACGAATAAGCCAACGAGCCCAATACAAATACAAATGACGATTATGATAAAAAGGAAGCTGCACAAATATGCGCAGTGTGTACAAAAATTTGACTTTATTTTTTTTTCTATTTGGATCAGGCTTTTTGTAGTGCCTCAGCAAATGGCAACACTGAATATATATATATATATACCAGCAAACATAAACAGTGTTGCCCACACTTACATATTTCAATGCTTCATATTGTGTAAATTATCTGGCAACGTTAAAATATCGATTTTCCGATGCTTCATTGAATTTCTTCTTCTAGCTAACTACCCAGCGGTACACAACATCGTAGTGCATTAATTTCGTTTTTACAGGACTCAATTTTATTGAGTTATAATGAAAAATACATTTTTAGACCTTAGGTAAGCTGAAACTTGCATTTGGCAATTCTATTTACTGTTAACCCTGCCTTTCGTAGCACCCGTTGATCCATAGCGCAGAGCCCAAAACACAAAAAGAAAACGCGCGCGCAACTTGTAAACAAACAAAAATGAATCTGTCGACTGAAAAACATAACATAAGTGGATCGGGAAAATCACCGGATATGGCGAACCGCCGTCGTAGCCTACGTTTAATAAGTGTATGTGAGAAGGTTGATAGCAGCCCAGAAAAAGGTGTTAATTCGAATTCAGCGAAGAAAGCTACAGTTGATCATATTTTAAAGAACGTAACAAAACAGGTCGGAGGATTGGGGGAGCGCTCTGATTCATCCAACACAAGGAAATCCGATCGGACAGTGACAGCTAAAGCTGCTTCATTGAGCCCAAGAAAATCAAGACGAAATAGTAGCGCGCATAAGAATCCCATAGCCAAAAAGGATAATGCCAATTTGTCCAAAACCAATAATAACAACAACTCCAGTGAACTGGAGAACAAAGTAGATCATAATTCAAAGAACGCAACAAAACAGGTCGGAGGATTGGGGGAGCGCTCTGATTCATCCAACACAAGGAAATCCGATCGGACAGTGGCAGCTAAAGCTGCTTCACTGAGCCCAAGAAAATCAAGACGAAATAGTAGCGCGCATAAGAATCCCATAGCCAAAAAGGATAATGCCAATTTGTCCAAAACCATTAATAACAACAACATGAATCTGGAGAACAAAGTAGATCAGAATTCAAAGAACGTAACAAAACAGCTCGGCGGATTGGGGGAGCGCTCTGATTCATCCAAACCAAGGAGATCCCGTCGGATCTCAGTTAAAGCTGATTCACCGATTTCAAAAAGAACAAGACGAAATAGTAGCGCGCATAAGAATCCCATAGCCAAAAAGAAGCGCTGCGATCCATCCAAACCAAAGAGATCCGGTCGGACAGGGACAGCTAAAGCTGCTTCACCGAGCCCAAGAAAATCAAGACGAAATAGTAGCGCGCATAAGAATCCCATAGCCAAAAAGGATAATGCCAATTTGTCCAAAACCAATAATAACAACAACTCCATTGATCTGGAGAACAAAGTAGATCATAATTCAAAGAACGCAACAAAACCGCTGGGCGGATTGAGGGAGCGCTGTGATTCATCCAAACCAAAGAGATCCGCTCGAGCAGTGTCAGATAAAGCTGATTCAGCAATCCCAAAAAAATCAAGACGAAATAGTAGCGCGCATAAGAGTCCCATAGACGAAAAGGATAATGTTAATCTGGAGAACAAAGATGAGGAAAATAAAAACGAGCTGCGCAGGCAGCAGTTACTTGAAGCGCTGAACGCCTCTATCTCGGAGCCGGTGGAATTACCTGAGAGTGGCTACTCGTATGAAGCCGTAAAAAATTTCCTATCGGGCTCAGTCCTTAAAGACATGTTTCCAGACTTTTCCAATACTCAGAGTACGATAGAGGTGAAAATCAACAATATATTTGTCCATTCTTCGAAATTTATTAGTATTTTCAAATTTATAACAGGTGCTCCGGTACCTCAGCAAAACCATATTCGATCTAGATTTCATAGAGCTGTTTCAGTTGCTCGATCTATATCACTTGGCCATAATGATGCAGAACTACCAACCGCAGAGTACAGAGTGTATAGCTTACCGCTTGGAGCTGTTAGATTCCGTCTGCGAACTATCTGTTGTGCTGGAACCGGACCACATTGTGTATTTTGCCAAAATCCTGTGCGAAAGATTTGTGACTGGCACGGGAAAGGAGCGCATGAATAGTGTCATCTGTTTGCACAACTCCTTCAGTGCAATGATTAATAACAGCGATAGCGATCGTCAAATGGCCATGATTGCCCTACTTAGCATATTTTCCAAGGTCTCTGGTGTATCTGTTCCCAATCACACATATGAATTTGTAAGTAAATCAGTCAAATGAATCCATATAATTCGTTAATATATTTTCCTTGCAGGTGACGACAGCATTCGAGATGAGCAAACAGGTTAACTGGATGAAGCTTGTGAATGAGGACCGCTTAGAGGATTTGTTTGTGCTGGTCCGTAGTATTGCCATAATAATTAATACCCGTCAAAATCGCGAAGGTCATTCCCATTGGGAGGTGCGTCTGGGTGCCCAAATACACAAATACTTCATGACGGTTCTACGCACTGTACGCTTCTCCAGAAACTATAACTTCTTTGCCATGATGGTACGTTCCACAACTGACCTTTAAGTGATGATAGCAATGCCACCTTCTAGGTGGTTCTTCGTTTTGCTCTTGCTCCCGACTCTCAATTTTAAGAGCAGGAGCATACCAGGAGCAGAGCCGCAGTAATTGCGTTACCTGTACTCAAACTATTTTGATATTGCTCCGTGATGTAAAGAGGCGTAGTAGCAATTGCTCCGTCGCTCTGAGGTATTTTGATCGTAGCAATGCGACGCTGAGTAGCAATTTGTTGCTTGCACTTCGAGCTCCGTGCTGCTAAAATGAGTAGTTGGAAGCAGCGGGAGAGCACGCCTTTTGTCTATTGTGCTACTGCTACGGTTTCTAGGAGAGTCGGGAGCTCGCTGGGATTTCTTGGAGAGTCGGGAGCATGCTACGGTTTGTTTCTCTCAAATTTGAGAGTCGGGCGCAAGAGCGGAGCACTTACTATATATTAATATTGCTTGCGCGGAGTAGCAAGATCAATCCTATTCTTAAGCCATTACCTGACGTAACTTTAATTATTTCTCATCCTTTGCAGGTGGAGCGTTTCCTTGCTTTTTGTCTTGTGCGTGGCGCTGCACCACGGTAAGTTCCATTTGAATTATAGATTAGCGATTTCCAGAAACTCTTTAGTCCGAAAGAAACAAAAATAATTCCTAGAAATAAAACTGTTCCAGAATTCGGAGTAATCGGAGAAATAATTGTCTCTAAGATATCTTGTAGTATTCTCTAAGATACGAATTGTATGTAGAAGATAGTATGATATAAGATATAGAGACAGAAGTAGGCGTTTCGATCCTATAATGTATATATATATTATATATTCTTGATCAGCATCAATAGCATAGTTAACTAAACTTCATTAAACGCTTCAATGATTTGATCTTAAAGAGAGAAAAGAGGAGAAGGATAGAGACAGATGTATTTAAACAATTATTTGGAGTACTCCTATTTAAAGGAGTTTTTTAATATAATACGAAAATTCTTTGCTCAAAAGTTAAAGACGGAAATTTCAGACATTTTAAGGCAGAAAAGCATTGGATAATGTTTTGCTAGTATTTATATTTTTATCATATATGTTTATAAGCAAATTCTGGAATTTCTTCAGCTTCAATTTAAGGACCTAAAATCTTAAGAGCTAAAATCAGAAAATTTTCGTAGGTATATGGGTTCCTGTTGAAATTTGTTTTAAGTTTCTCTTGGGAGGTTTCTGTTTATTTCGTCGACCAATAAACACAAAAGATACTCAAGAGTATCCCGAAGGAAACTCATAGTTGGACATATCCGACTATAATGTTATTCACTTCTTTCCTTTCCAATATAGACTGTCTCGGGGTTTCTTTAAAGTTATTTTAAGTCCTCTAAAACCGATCCCAAATCTAGTTTATACCTATAAAAATAATGTTATATATACTATATCTTTGCAGTGTCTATACCTCAGAATTTGGTGGAAGTCCATAAATTTATATAATAATGCTTTAAATATGCAATATTTGGGGCATATATATACTATATACTATATACTATATTTATTATTATCGGTATGAGCAGCGTACGCGCCTCGATTAGATGTCAACAAGTGTGTTTGGTATTTGCCAAGTTAAGAGCTTTTTGGTCGAAAAGCTCGGTGACAGCCGGCCACCCTTTGGTGGGAGGCAGTTTGGTAGCTGGTCGCGTTGACTTAACGCCTGTCATCTATCTGATTAACTTGGCTTTGTGTATGTATGGCACAGAAATATGTTTAGTCGCTCGAAGAGCAACCAAAGTGACGGAACTGCTGGAATAAAGCCAAAAAATTAAGCGACGGATCCGCAAAAATAAATGATACAAAAAATACTCTATTTATAATACACAATAAAAATATTTTAATAATCGCATACTGTGGTGTTATTCGAAAGAATCTTGAATGAACTCGATTATCCTTGCCCGAGCAAGTTCACAAGTGTTCTTTGGGCTAGCATATGGCGCCGGAAAATGCACCGTCGCACGTGCCAGCTGATTATTGCGCCAAAAACTAATCATAGGTAATGCCTAATCCTTTAACGCCCCTCCCCTCACCTTGCCTAGTGTAAGTCGCAATTGTTACGTTTCGTTGATTAGTTGCACAGTGTCATGCTATAGAAAAAACTATATACTGGCACGCCACCTGTTGGGCGCTGCCTTTCAAATGCCGTTATACGGGGAGCTTAAGGCGCGCAAATGCGACGATGACCAAACTGATCGATAAATGACACTTTTATTTACGGAATTAACGGCAAAAATTTATGAAACACTTAAAAAAGAGAACGTTATCGGAGCCTTCGTAGATAAAAATAAATGAACCGCACGGTAAAATATTTTAAGGCTTGCTTACTTAGTTAGCACTTTCGCTCAGCAGTCAAAGAGATACAGTGAACACTCGCTTATGCGAACAGTTGGACAAACTTAAAATTACAATAATATAATAATGTTTTTTTTTTGGTCCTAGTATAAATATTTTATATGAAGCCTAAACGATATTTGTTTTCAGACTTTTGTTCACTTTATTGTGCGTTCACTTTACATATACAAAAGGGGATTTTATGATTTAATTTAATCTTCCAACAGCAGATTAAATTACCAATTTACTTATCTGCTGCAATATTAAAATACTGTTTCGCATTTTTATGATCTTTTTTATATATTTTTTAAATTTCGCGCTCAGTTCGAGATCAACGGAAGCAAACGGAGTTCAATGGATGAAACCCAAACGACAAAAAAAAGAAGCAAGTGTAAAAACAATGTAATCAATAATATCAAATTAAATCCTATCAAATCAATGTTCAAGTACTACCATTAAATTTTCGAGTATGATTAATCTGAACCGAAGAATAAATAATTGTTCCTTATCGACAACAGGAGGCTAATTAATCTTTTCCTCGGCCAATGGAAAACTCAAAATTTGTTGACAAATGACAATGACACGATGATCACGCATTGATAACAAATGGCGCATTTTTCTATATACTCTTTCTTTTCGATGGTGGAGCAGGGAGGGTGGGGGTGGAGGGATTGGTTTGAGCGTCAGTTGAATGTGCGTGCTTGAAGTGTGCCAATAGAGTTTTGACACCTGTCAAAACAAACAAAAAGTGCGTGAGTGCATAAGCATACATATCAATGTGTGTGTGTGTGTGGGTTTGTGTGGAATTCCTTTAAGCGCCCTATCCACAGTGGAACATGTTTGCGAACATGACGTAAAAGTTTACTTTAGTGTTTGTGCACGCGAGGCTGTTTACCGTTACAATGCTCGTCGAACCTGTCTGACTGTGGCTAGGCAAGATGACGAGCATCGCTTGAACAAAGAAATTTCTATGCATGTTCATCGAACATGTTGGCCTGTGGTTGGTGCTCGCAAACATGTTCGACTGTGGATAGGCCGCGCGCACAGAAACAACGCAAAAGGCAAAGGCAAATGTGAACAAAAAAAAGAGCTTTTTATGCGGCCGGCGTCAAGTCGGTTATTTGTGCCGTTAGACTGCGGCGCCAACCATCTGCGCTGGCGTCGCTGCGACGGCGATGGCGTTGGCAATGGCGACTGCCGCCGCCTGCTTAAAAGCTAAGGACAGTTCGCAACGTTCAGTTCGAAACGAGAAGTCGCCTCGCGCGGTTTGGCGGCACGACTAACAACACACACTCACATACACACCCCAACCCCCCCTTCTAAGCACAAGCTCGCTTGCCTGCTCGCTCGCGCACTGTAACTGTTCTTTAAAAACCAAAACAAAAACAAAAGCCCATAACTAGCAACAATAAAAAAACTAACTGCCCGGCAACGTACGCAGCACCAAAAAAAAAATAAATAAATAAAAAAAAACAAAGCGAACGACACAACAAAAGTAATGCAACAAAAACAATAATAATAATAATAATAATAATAAATCAAGAAAAGAAATAAAATAAAATATTTATAGTTAGTTTACACCCAAGCGAAATATTGTTTTAAATATTCATTTAAAAACAAGCACAGAAGAAGAGGCTGCAAATTAGAAGGGAAAACTGTCTGCGGAATACCGAATATGTGATACACTTACTATAAGCGATCGTTCAGATATATTGAAACTCAAACCAATAGGAACAAATTCTAATTAGATTGCAGTTTGTTTTGATCAAATATTCTATCATGATAGTTTATATCTAGGATCAGTATGGTGTTACACTTTATTCAATAAAATGCAGTACACCCTTTGGAAGGGTATCGCGTGTGCGTAATACCCAGAACTTGTTAAACTCGTACAATGCGAAATGCAAATGAAGAATCAATTAAGCTTTAAGTTTTCTTTGCTGACGTCCGATCGGATTTCACGTGGTGCTTCCAATCTTTTTGTTTTGTTTTTTTTTTGCTTAAAATTTGCCTAACACGCGAACTATATATATAAAAATATATATATTTATAAATATCTATATATGCTATATATACTGTGAGATCAGCTCCAGCCTCCAGTGAACGCCTGCACACAGTTTCGACCCACGCTTTTCGATGGTTCTAGCTCCCGCTTCGTTGACTCAGGCTCTGGCTCTGGCTCCGGCTGAACTAGTTTCAGTTTGCAAATTTCGCATAAATCTCAGTTAATATTTTAATACTTGAGCAACTTTTGCATCTCTCTCTCAACCGGCGGCTGCGTTTTCGTTTTCGTTTTCGCGGCCTTTTTAGCCAACCAAATACAAACATGTTGGCCATGATCGATGCCGGCCAGCAAAGCCGTTCAGTCAGCCGATCACTCAGCGCATCAACAGTTTGTGTTCTCCCAAGGAGCAGCAGTTGCTATTCCATTCTCAACGGTATCCTACTCCATATAAGGGTCTACTCTGAAACAAGTTCATAAGCGGATTTCCACGTCAAAAACGATCTTCAACAAGTTTCAAGAAAATATAGCCTAAATATCAGCTCAAGGAATCGTAGCTATAACCTCAAATATAACTCATACGACACGTAGACCGTTTTAGATAAACGAAGATTGTAAACCTAACTCAAAACGAATTGTTCAGACACTAAAGATATATAGTATTTATGTACTGAATCTGATTGAATGCTAGAATATATATAGTATACTTGTATATTATAAGTCTTAATCCTAAACTTGTTTAATTTATAAACTACAATTTAAAGTTGTCTGATATATATATATATATCTATATATATATATATATCTATATATAGAGTCCAATCTCGAGAATTCATACCTATAGATATTTCCTACTTATTCAATTATTTATTTTAAATCCAAAGTTTATCATCAGTTCGAAAACTTATTTTATTATCTCCATAAATCGAATGATTCTATAATATAAGCTGTTTCCTTGCAATCGAATCGAATCAAGATTCAACTGTATATTTACATTATATATTTATACTTTGAACTGTTAGATAGCATTAGACCTTAGTTTAAATATAACTGACATAACTCATTAATTTATATGCCTATCATTCGAAAAGTTGACAGATAATTGAATGTTTATGCTAGTTAAAGCCTACCAAACGTGATCGCATTGATCGCATTGCATTGGGTGTATCGTATTACCCATCTGGTTGCACCCAGTACATTCTAGAAATGATCAATTAGTAGAGCTACAAGTATCCAATAGCACGTGTCGCTACAGTGGAAAGATCTCTGGAAATATCAAAATAATTTGTATATAGTGTGGTAACGAGTTGGAAGTAGCGAGTACTTTCTTTAGTTTTCATAGGACTCGAAGGTTTTTATAGGACTCGATGGTTTGGATAGGACTTATTAGTCTTAAAAACACTCATTAGTTTCAAAAGGGATCCTAACTTATGATAGGACTCGTTAGTTTCAATGCGACTCGTTAGTTTTGATAGGTCACTTTTGGTTACTCTTGATGGGATTCTTTAGGACTCGTTACTTCTAATGGGACTCGTTAGTTTGGCTGTGACTTATTAGCTTTGAAGATACTCGTTAGTTTTAATGGGACTCGTTAGTTTTAAAGGTTCTCGTTAGTTATGACAGGTCACTTTTGGTCACTCTTGATGGGACTCTTTAGCCTACATAGAATTGTTAGCTGTGATGGGATTCGTTACTTATAATTGGACTCATTAGTTTGGATGGGAGTCGCTACTTTTAATAGGACTTTGGACTTGTTAGTTGTGAGGACACTCTTTAGACAGTTAGTTATTAGCTTTGTTAGTTAGTTAGTTTTGATAGGACTCGTTAGTTTTTGATATTACTCGTTAGTTTTAACGATACTCTTTAGTACGACTCGTTAGCTCGGATAGGAGGACTCCTTGGTTGGGATAAAAATCGTTAGTTTAGATTGGACTTAATAATTTTTATTAGACTCGTTAGTTTTAGTAGTACTTATTAGTTTGGACTCTACTCGTTACTTTTGATGACTCGTGAGCTTGAATAGGATTTGTTAGCTTGGAAAGGCTTCTTTAGTTATGATAGGATTCATTCGTTGAGATTGGACTCTAGATTAGTTAGTTTTCATAGGACTCGTTACTTTTGACGGGACTCGTTGGTTTGAATAACATAGGAATCAGATTGTTAGGTACTTGAATTTGATTTGTAGAGGGAGGAGGAAAGGATTAATGAGGGAATTTCCACTGTGGCCACGTGCTGTTTGAACGTGAACCGGCACTTGTGAGCACTTAAACAGTTAATTCATCATGTCAAACCGAATTCCCGTTGTTTTTATTACTTAATCACTTTTCGCAGTGCTGACGCCGTTGTCGCTCCACTAATTGTGGGCAGCGTGAAATTGAACGGAGAATTCCGCAACTTGGACAGCCGTAGACAGGCGTCGTGGACAGCTGCTCGTCAAGCTCAACATCGGACAGTGTAGATTATATATATATATATTTACAAATATTTAAGGCCCCGTTTGCCGTTCGTGGCCATAAATCAATAACGGTAGAGCAGCGTTTCGAGATTCTGATAAACGCCAGCGGGTCAGCGATATGTTGACCACGCCCAGCGGTGCCACTGCGCCCGCTGGAAAGCCAAATGATAAGCCAGCCACAACGACGACGACGGCGACGGTGACGCTCAATAACGGTTATCTACAGGCGAATGCATTGGATGATGCCACCGTGGTGTCGCCGCTCCTGGGCCAGCAACAACAACAGGAGCAGCAACAGCAGCAGCAGCAACCACAGAACAAGCTACCAACGGTCGTATTTCTCAGTCCGGATGGCAGCGGCGCCATCGGCAGCGCACTGCAGCGGAACACATCCGGCGCCGGGCAGGCCGTGTCCAGCGATTGGCTGCTGCTGAAGGAGTCACAACAACGTCGCCGGCTGCTCGTTCTGGCCATTGCATTCACAGTGCTCGGAGCAGCAATTGGCGCCCTGGCGATCTACTTTGCCAGCGTGCATCAGCATTGCCAGCGCTACCAGCCCAGCGACCTGACGGATGCAGGTGAGCGCACAAATCTGGGTCACCAGGCAATCAAGTCCACTTTCCAGACATGACATTGCATGTTAACTGAATTGTGAGATTCCTCTTGAATGGATGGGAATGGGTTGGGTTGAGGGCGGGATGGGGCAGGCAGCGTCTCTCACATCCGTTGACAATGGCGCTTCAACTTAATTTCCTTTCACCAGACAACAGGCAAGAGCAACAGGCAACAGCCACAAGGAGCAAGCAACAGGCTTCCCCATCCCAGCCCCATCTTCAACGTGCTGCTCTACGCTGAGGCGTCTTTCATTTCCGTTGGCATTAAATGTTCCGTGCTTTGTTTGAAATTCAATTACAAAATATGTCAAACAACTGACAACAACAACAATCAATGGACACCAACAATGCCACCGACTGCCGTCTGTCCATTACAAGACACCCAATCCCAATCCCAGACCCATTCCCAGACCCAATCTATACTCCTTGGCACCACTTCGCGTGCCTTTCATGGCACGGCTTCTGCATTTATTCAACAGCTTAACACACTTACACCCACATCCTGCCCCCAGCTCATCCTGGACCCTTTAATATATTCTATATGGGGCTGCTCCTTGCCCTTTTGCCAGTTCTTTGGAAATTTCTGGAAAACCAATCAAAATACTTGTAACGAATTTTCAATCGATCGCTGGCAGCTCAGACCCTGCCTCGATTGTCACCTTAATTGAATGACCTACACACATCACACACGCACACACACACACACATCACACACGTCAATAAGAGTGTGCGTCAAAATGAAAACAAGCAGAAACTCTTTCATTGTTGTGACAACAGGATCGGAAACCATTTTCACTTCCCTTCCCTTAAGCGACTGTCATAAAAATCTATACATAATACACACACTCACACACACACACACACACACACACACACACACCTATAGAGACACCTTTTGTGTGTGCTTTGACACATTTAAAAATAATCATTTAATCTATAAATACTTTTGGCATTGACCACACACACAGGAGCACCCTCTGCCACCCCCTTGGGTTGTCCATTTGATGGCCTGTTGATGGGTTGGGGACAATGTTTATCCAGCGAAATCTCAATTTAGCATTTACTGCTGGTTTTTCCAAGCTACAAAACGTATCCTTGCTGCCATCCTGCTTGATTTTCAATCCAAGCCTGCAATGGGTTTCCTCTGGGTTAACAGCAGTTGGAGGGGGGGAAACTGTTTCTTATGTGACAAACTGAAGGATATTTAATATAGTTCCATATACATATAGGAAATTCTATTCCTAATTGGGTGTTTCATTAGACTTTAGCTTTCCCTGAGCAACATCCTTGATTACTTTGCCAATTAAATGAAACAAATTGAAATTATGAGAGGGAGAACTGAATTTGATTAGTTTCTACATTGGATTAGGGCATGGTGGATTCAATTAGGAGTCGCACTACAAGGTGTACACCAGCATGTTTTATTCTCGTCCTGTTTCCATACTTAAATATTAAAGGATACGTGCAACATGTGTCACAATCGATGGGCTATCGACCAGGTTGAAACGTGCCGCTAAATGGAGAGAGGCTCAATTAAGTTGGGGGGCGGTAACCGAAAGGTGTGACTGACAATGTGCATATCCTTGACCTGTGACAGGTGGTCGGAGCTACAGGATAACTACAGGATATCTGCCAGTCAGGCAATGTCGAGTCGTCTGGTTGCTTGTTGTTGTCGCTCCTGCGAATCCTTTTAATGAAAAATTTAAATTCAATTTACTTGAGTGGTTTTTAAATCGACGCTAAAGATAATCTGTCTGTGTGTGTGTGTGGGTGTGTGTGCTGGTGTGGGTGTTGTGTGACAACTGAAAACAAACAGAAACTCAGCGGAAAAGTTGTCTAATTGCAGGCGCTGCGGACTACGAGGCGACTGAAGGTGGACAGGGACACGAGCGAATCTGTTTGACACAGGAATGCGTACGCACAGGTGAGTGTTATTTATGGCTTAAGTGGCAGGTGGGCGTTGAGAGGTGGGCGTGGCTTGAAGGTTTCCAGCGTGGGAAGCGTGGCGCATGGATTGGATAGGTTTTGTTGCGCGGGTTTTCAATTATTTATTGGCAATTAACGTGGCTAAGTGCGCCATTTAATGACGATGATTTGGCCATATACTTGGCCAAGTGAAACGAGTATGGCCTAAATGCATTCAAATTATCATGTCTCTCTGGGTCTTGGCCCAGGCCAAGGAGGCAGCAGGCAACAACAACGTTTAACGACCTTTTTATGGGCCACAGCTGGGAATGTGACATTTGGTGTTGTGCTTTGTTGATGCCACACATGCCACTCATGCCGCATGCCACACATCGCATGCATGCATAACAAATGCATAATAGTCTCCTTAGAATAGTTAATGCTAACCTTTCAGCCCCCTCCCTGTACCTAAT
This sequence comes from Hirtodrosophila trivittata, assembly GCA_035045065.1. NCBI lineage: Eukaryota > Metazoa > Arthropoda > Insecta > Diptera > Drosophilidae > Hirtodrosophila > Hirtodrosophila trivittata. Next base: position 5,869,572 of record JAWNNK010001028.1, on the reverse strand, counting down.
CCTGCCCCCTTCCCCGCTGAACGTCTAGAGTGCAAACAGTTCGTGCCTCGCTCTGTTATGCCACAAAACGAGGCAGCCCAATTGCTCCCTGCGTAGCCCAAAAACATTCATTAATTATATGCGTATGACTAGACTTTATGGAGCAGTTGGAAAAACACTGGAGCACTTGGCCGGACGCCCAAATGTGTCAGCTCTTAGCCGAAGCCCATATGCCGCAGGAGTCGACATAATTCTGAGTACCTTAAAAGCCTGTGCCAAGGTCAAGGGAGAGTTTTATAATGCAGGAGATGGATTAGGGAAGAGGCAGGTAAAAGTAGGAGATTATGTCAGGTATTTTAAGGGAATATAAGTAATGTTATCATATGAATATTATTAGTGTCCTTGGTGTAGGGTATCAAGTAGCGAAATGCCGACTAACTTTTATTTTATGCAAGAAAAACTCTAGGAAGAAAAGGGAGAAAGGCAGAAGGAGCTACGATGATTTAAAGTATATCGAATATTTTATATATATAGAAGGTAGATTTTTAGAGTTGTATATGCTGATATATATTATATATAAGTTTCCTAGTCTAGAGTAGGGTATCAAGTAGCGAAATGCCGACTAACTTTCTGAAAGGAAAACCTTAGGGAGAAAAAGGGGCGAAAGGCAGAAGGAACAGGCTTCGACGCTTTAAAGTTTAAGAATATATATATAAAAAGTATCTATAAAGTATAAAAACGATTTAGGTACACTTTTTTGGAGATATATATTCTATATGCCGATTTATACCTATATATAAGTTTCCACTCGATCTCTGCTATAAATTTCTATCATAGATTTCTCTCATAGAATCAAAACAGGAAATTTTCAAGCAACAAATGACTAAAATACAAAGAGGAAGGGTAGGTCGCAGCGGTGCCACCTTTGTGTAATATAGTTCAACTGTTTACAGGGTATCTCAGAGTCAATTAAGCTCAATTATACCTGAAGTATTTCAAGTACTTTTCACTCTCTGCGTTTTTTTTTTAGCTTTCTTCCTTTTTATAAGGGTTTTTATTATGGACATAAGATAGGGATATATATGTATATATGTATATGGTATAGAAAATATTGTTTTTACAGGGTATCAGTTAGTCAGGCTACTTTGGAAAATAACACTTAAAAGCTTAAACGTTTCATTTTCTAATGAGTAAACAGCTGGTTTGGATGAAGTTTATGGTTAATGGAAGCTGTTTTAGCAGATGAATTGAGATTTTTTAGAGCGGAAAAGCGTCTAGAGTTACTTTGGGAACCGGGAAGATATAGTATATATATATATTATATATCATATATATATAGAGTAAGTTGAACAGTTACATTCATTAAAGTTATAAAGTATAGCATTTAATGTCTGGAGCTCAGAGTTGGCTTCAGCCTTATGCGTTTAGCCTAGTTTCAGCTGCCAAAGTGTCTATTCTCAGTGGAGGGTGCGTCTGGGCCTTTATCCTTTGGCCATTGAGCACACGATTGGGCTCCTCTATTGCATAAGTGTTCCATAGTTTGGTTGATTTATGGAGGTCGCTTTGTTACAACTGAATGGCCAAACCTTCCACCCAGCTGCCTTTTGACCAGGAAAAGCAATTGTTTAACTCTTTAGGAAAACTTTCATAGAAAATCTTTGAAAATCAATTTCAAAAAATGTTCCCAAACTTAAGGCGTAAATTTTGTGCGCACAAAGAACTACGCCGGATTGAAGTGAAGGGTTGTGGAGCAGCAGGATTGGGGGTGGGACTGTTGGGTCTTGATAAAAGTTTGCTGCCGGTTGAGTTTTATGATCGCAAAAGCCAATTAAATGCACAAGTGGAGCCGTTCCCAGGATTGGGATAAGATAAGATGATGATTTATTGTTGGAACTTTATGGATTGCAGCTGCTTCGTTGATATCAGCGATGGATTTGACGGCCGATCCGTGCGATGATTTCTTTCAATTTGCCTGCGGCACGTGGAACAAAGTGCATCCCATACCCGAGGATCGCAGCTCGATCAGCACATTTGAGGTAGCTATTGACGCCATCAGTTATCCACACATCCATGCTTAATACCTTGGATCCCTTCTAGGTGCTCTCCGATCAGCAGCAGCTGGTCTTAAGGGGCGTCCTCGAGGAACCCATCGATGAGCGCGACAACGCGGCGACGATCAAGGCTAAGACATTCTTCAAGAGCTGCATGGACATACGTGAGTATCGAAGCTATCACTCTAAGGTCCATGGTAATCATTTGTCCATACTCCAGCCCAGATACGCAAGATTGGCTCGGGTCGTCTGAAGCAGGTGCTGCGCAACCTGGGCGGCTGGCCGGTCATTGAGCCCAACTGGCAGCCACCGACAAATCTCTCCATTGAGCAGCTGATGGGTCACCTGCGTCTCAACTATAGCGAATCCGTGATTGTCGAGCTGTACGTGGGCGCGGATGACAAGAACAGTTCCGTGAACATCATCCAAATGGATCAGCTGCAATATGCTCTGCCCTCTAGGGATTACTATCTCAAGCCGAGCAGCGCCAACGATCGCCAGGCCTATCACAAGTACATGACGCAGGTGTCCCTGCTGCTGGGCGCTGATCCTGCCACGGCAGCAGACGAGCTCCAGAAGGTGGTGCAGTTCGAGACGCAGCTGGTGAACGTGTCCCTGGCGGAGGCGGATCGCCATGATACCAGCGCCATCTATCGCAAGATGACGCTGCCGGAGCTGCAGCAGCTGGTGCCGGAGCTCAACTGGACGGAGTATCTGCAGACGGCGCTGGGTGCGGACATACCCCTGGAAGCGAACGAACCGCTGGTCACCTACGGCGTGACCTATCTCACGGAGATGGGGCAGATACTGAAGCACACAGACCGACGGATCGTGCACAATTATATGCTCTGGCGTCTGGTCATGTCGCTGATGACGCACATGATCGACGAGTATCAGCGGGAACGCGTCGAGTTCCGCAAGATTCTCATGGGCATACAGTCGGAGCGGACACGCTGGTCCCAGTGCGTCGAGTGGACAAATAAAAAACTGGGCGTGGCTGTGGGAGCATTGTTTATACGGGATAACTTTAACCAGGACAGCAAGGAGGTGGCCCTGGAGATGATACACAATATACGGGCGGCATTCAACGAGCTGCTCGCCGAGAATCACTGGATGGACGACGAGACGCGGGCGGTGGCCAAGGAGAAGGCGGACTCGATGAACGAACGCATCGGCTACCCGGAGATCCTTACCAATGTGACCGAACTGGAAGAGGAGTACGTCAATGTACGTACGTGGCATTTGTCTAGCATTCTTCTGTAATCCTGTAGTAATCCTTTCCTGCCGCAGCTTACAATCGTCTCGGATAACTTCATCGACAATGTGCTGAACATCCTCCAGTGGGAGTCGGAGAAGCTGCTGCATCTACTGCGCGAACCGGTCGACAAGGAGAAGTGGACCACAGAGCCGGCGGTGGTCAATGCCTTCTACAATCCCAACAAGAACGATATAGGTAGGTGCCGGAGCAGCCACTTGACACTGTCGAAACCTTATTGAATCTCTTTCTGGTAGTGTTTCCTGCGGGTATACTGCAGCCTTTGTTCTATAGCCAACACTTTCCCAAGTCCTTGAACTATGGCGGCATTGGTGTGGTGATTGGCCATGAGATTACGCATGGATTTGATGACAAGGGACGGCAGTTCGATAAGGAGGGCAACATGATGCAGTGGTGGAACAATGCCACCATTGAGGCGTTCCGGGAGCGCACCCAGTGCGTCATCGATCAGTATTCCCGCTACAAGATCAACGAGGTGGACATGTTCATGGATGGTCGCATGACCCAGGGCGAGAATATAGCCGATAACGGTGGCCTCAAGCAGTCGTTCCGCGTGAGTAGACAGCAGTAATCCTCTAGTGAATCAATCTTAAACCAAGTCTTCCATAGGCCTACAAGAAGTGGGAGAAGCTGCATGGACGCGAGCTGCAGCTGCCGGCGCTGAATATGACGCACGATCAGCTGTTCTTTCTCAACTATGCGCAGATCTGGTGCGGCTCCATGCGGCCAGAGGATGCGCTGACCAAGATCCGATCCTCAGTGCACTCACCGGGATTCGTACGCGTCCTGGGGCCGCTCTCGAATTCGCGTGACTTCGCGCGTGCCTACAGCTGTGCCGTCGGCACCACCATGAATCCCGTCGAGAAGTGCAGCGTCTGGTAGTCACAGTAGGAGTCACAGTTATAGTCACGATCACGATCACGATCCTGATCAGAGCATGCAATTTGCTCGGTATAAGTTTATTTTTATATTTATATAATATCGTATAACTATAACATCATAAAATGAAAGGCGTCTCTTATCTTCTCTCTCTCTCTCTTTTGTGTTCTTGCTTTTCCCTTTGATTTTCCTTCTCTCTCTCTCTCTATACTATATAGCACAATAGTACAGATAAAACTATATATATAGATATATAGTATAATATAATACTAATAACCTAAGTGTATTTGTATTTGTATTAACATTTCCATTTGCATTTGCATTTGCATCTGTATTTGTATTTGTATTTGTATTGTAATATAAATGCCCTAGAAACTCCCTAGAAGCTCCCCCGATTCTTAGATATATCCCCATCGATCCCTTACCAACGTATCCCTTTAACCCCCCTCCAATTTATCCCCTTCATATCCCTCCTTCAAAGTGTTTGATTAAAATGCGGCATAAATATTCTTAATAAAAAAGGAAACGAAACGCTTATTCTATAGATATATATAGAGCCTAATATGGGTATTATTATATCTGAAATATTTGGATCAAATGCCCTAGAAACTCGAGCTACCCGATTCTTAGATATATCCCCCATAGATCCCTTACTACCCTATCCCCAATTAATCCCTTTAATCCCTCTCCTCTGGTTGATAAAAATGCGGCATAAATATTCTTAATAAAAAAGGAAACGAAACGCTTATTATATAGATATATATAGAGCCTAATATGGGTATTATTATATCTGAAATATTTGGATCGTATTCTTCCCCTTAGCACTCAGATAGATACATCGTAATACACCCAGTTTTACTCAGACTTATAATGAGTTGCATATTCAGTTCTTATCTTCGTTTTGTTTTGCAGTTGTGCAAGCCCTTGGGATAGACGTGATTAGACTCGGATTTATGAATGTATATATATATATATATATACATATATGATAAGTCTAGAGTTAAAGTCAAGGTCAGCTTATTTACGATATGTTTTGTGCGATTTTATTCTTGCATATTAACATCCAATGGACATCAGATGCTATTTATATGTACATGTGCTTATCTTATATATTATATATATGTATATAGCGTATATAATATATATATATACTTGTATCGGAAAATATCATGTATATAGTGTAGTACATGTATATATTATGTATATATCTTGTATAATTTCGTCGGGCAACCCATGGGCGCCGCTCTAAAGCTATATATTTGGGTCGATCCTAGACCCTAGTTTTTCATATGTTTGTTATATCGTAGGTATATATATCGTATATGGTTATCGTTTATGTATATATATATATGTATAGATATATCGTATAACGAATATATTGGTATAAAAAAAACATCTAGCAAAACACAGTCCGTGGTTAAAGAGCAATATCGCAGCAGCGACACGCCTCGTCTCCAGGTTTAACATCGGTGCAAAAGCTAATTTAACGGCAGTGCATGAGCTCTGGAAAGCTACTGGAAGGGACCTGAAACCCCTGACATGTTCAATGGAATAGTACTACTGAGGGTAACACTGTGACACAGAAACACAGAAACAGGGACTGCAAGCGAGTGGAAGAACAAAAATGCAAAGACTAACACTGAGGCAGTAAGTTCTATCCAGACTGGCAGTCCCTGGAAGGGATTTGAAACCCGTTATAGGTTACCTGGATGTCGCTGGAAGCGTTCTAGTTAGGGTAACCCTGTGACATGGTGAATTCTGTTGTGAAGTTTAAGAATCTGGAACAGGGACTGGAAGCTACTGAAGGAATCAAAATGGATGGACTTACTCTGAGACAGTACGTTTTATCTAGACTGGAAGAAGCTGGAAAGGATTTTAAACCCATTACAATTAAACTAGAATCGTTCTACTTAGGGTAACCCTGTGGTACAGAAACTGGAACATGGACTGGAAGCTACTGGAAGAAGAGACTAACACTGAGACACTACGCTCCATCTAGAATTTTAAAAGCTGATAGCAACTGGAAGTCGTTGGAAGGGACCTGAAACCCTTGACAAGTTGACTGGAATAGTTTTACTTAGGCTATCTCCCACTCAATTGTGAAGTTTAAGAAACTGGAACAGAGACTGGAAGTTGCTGGAAGAGCAAAAATGGAAGTCAGTGGAAAGGATTTAAAACCAGCTACAAGTTCACTGGAAGCGTTCTACACGGGCTGTGACTCTGTGAACTCAATAGCGAAGCAATTTGCAAAGACTCTGAGGCAGTACGTTTTATCCAGACTGGAAATCACTGGAAGGGATTTGAAACCGGTCACAAGTTCACTGGAATCGTTTTAGGCTGTGAAACATTGAAGTTAACTATAAACTGATAGCGCCTGGAAGTTGCTGGAAGAGCAAAAGGAAAAAAATGTCAATGGAATTACACTGGAAGCGATACGATGGAACTAAGACTGGAAGAGTCTGGAGCGTAACCTTCCTGAAAAGACACTGGAAGCCGCTGGAATACCACTGGAATATGATGGGCGTGTGTTTTGCTCGAGGATAAGCATCACTCGGTACGAATACTGCGTATCGTCAACAAGATCATCGTCTGGGAACTTAATAAAACATTCCACACGGAATTATCACACATGCTTATGCTCTAAATTGTTTAACGAGATAACTCTACTTTGGGTAGGTACTTGGAGCAGCCGCTAGATGCGCAGGGGGCGTCCCACTGCGGAATTGGAGCTGGTGGGTGAAGCAGTGGCTGGGTTACGCAGCGACCAGCGTTGCTCGTCCGCACTGGCAAAGATTAGGTAGATGAAGTTGCCGGCTATGTTGAGGATCACCGCCAACCAGAAGACAATGTGCCACTGGGTCAAAGTCTCGCGATGATTGATGATCAGGCCGATGACATACGGTGCCAGGAAGCCGCAAATATTGGCCGCCGAATTGGTTATGCCGTACATGGTGCCAGCGTATCTTGGACTGAGTGCGATGTGGTTCATCTGGTTGCCGGCGTAGACGGCGCCTCCGAAGGAGCCAACGCCGGCCAGCATGAATGTAACCCAGACCCAGTCACAGCCCACGTAGATGATGCCAATGAGACCCAGCGAGGGCACCACCGAGGCGATTGTGTTCCAGAGCTTGTAGGAGTTTACCTGGCTAATGTAGCGCTTGGCGAGCATCCAATCGGCCAGCGTGGAGCAGGCGATGCCCATGAACCAGGCCGTAAGGAAGGGCACCGCATTGAGCACGGCATTCGATTGGATGTCAAAGTGGAGGATGTTGCTCATGTAGGTGGGCAGTTCCGTTAGCTGTGTGTAAAAGGCCCAGCTCTGGCCGCACTGCGTCAATAGAATGGCCCACATGGGTACGCTGCAGAGTAAGGAGCGCCAGGGTATGTCATCCGATTCCTCCTGTCGTCGTCGTCTTTGCTGCAAACGCACCTCAGTGTTATCGTCCTCCTGATCAATATCCGGCTCCTGTTCCAAATCCTCTAGCACATGCAGCGAGCGCTCAATGTAGGCACGCTCCTTGCGGGAAATGCGTGGATGTTCGCTGGGCTTGTCGTACACCAGGTACATCCAGAAGCCGAACCAGACCAGGCCCAGCAGTCCAAAGATGTAAAACGCCGATGGCCAGCCGCCCAGGAAGTTCTGCGAGCAGAGCCAACCCGTCAAGGGCATGGAGATGACGGTCCCTATGTTGGAGCCCGCATAGACGACAGCTGCAAATTTGTTGCGCTCCAGCGGCGGTATCCAGTGGGCCAGCATAGCGTGCATGGCCGGATATGTGACGCCCTCGCCCATGCCCTCCAGGACGCGCACAAGCACCAGCAGCGGCAGGTCCCAGTAGGCTGCCAGGGGCGTCAGTAGCGTAAAGATGACTGTGATGAGTACACCATAGCCATAGATCCGCTTGCCGCCAAACAACTCCGCCATGCGACCGCCAGGCACCTGTGTTAGCACGTATCCATAGAAAAAGCTACCAAGCACCAGGCCTTGAGTGGCCTCATCCCAAACAAATTCACCCTCCACCAAGGGTGGACGACGCCAAAACTGCTGCAGCGTATCATTCGGTGGTGGTGACGGTGGCAGTGGACACGTATCATTATCCAAGACGGAGCTATTACTATGTGGTATGGCCGTTTGGTTAACCATGGCTACAATGGCTACCGAAAGGTTAACGCGCATGGCATAGACCACAGCAAAGCCCAGGAATCCCATTAGACCAAAGATGTGTCGTGTCTTTAGTATTTCATCTTCCCCAGCGTCATCATCAGCTGTGGGCGGAAATTTAACATACGTTTTTATCTACCATATTGTGTATAGTCTAATTTATGTATTTTACCCCTTATCAGCGGGCTGTCGTTGTTGCAAAACGCCTCCCGTTCGTCATCCGCCTCCGTGTCATCATCATCCGCGTCGGATGAAGAGCGTCCAACATTTGCATAATAGCAGGAGGCATCTCGCGACTCGTCTGTCCACCTGTGCGGCGGCATCTGTGACAATTCCTGACAGCTGCCAAACTCGAAACGGAAACCTCTATTTCTTTTACCTTGGCTTTTCCTGGCCTGTTTTCGCGAAATTTTCCCTCGTTGCTGTTTAATTCTTGTGCAATTGTTAGCACATTTTCTCTTTTTTCCTTATTATTATTATTTTCCCCCAAACGCCAACAGCCAAAGACAACTCACCAACAGCTGGAGCGCGCAGCGACTAAAGCGTCGCGTCGTAATTTGCGCTGCCAAAGTGCGAGCAGCAGCAGTAAGCACCACCACCAACAGCACTAGTACCACTACTACCATAACCAGCAGCAACAACAACAGTAAATAAATCTAAGCAGCCAAAAAACGCTTTGCAACAGTTATTGTTGTTGTTGCTGCAGCAGAAACCAGTCAATCAGTCACTTTGCGCTCTCTCTAACGCTCTCTCTCCTCTCAGCTGTGACTCTCTCTTTTCCCTGTTTCGCTCCCTTTTTCGTACTAAATACCAACAACAACAACTAAATCTTAGCAGCCAAAAAACCAACAGTTAATGTTGTTGTTTTTGTCATTGCACCAAACAAGTCAATCACTCACTTTGCGCTCTCTCTAATGGGCACTCTCTCTCAATAGTGTCTCTCTCTCTCTCTCTATTGTGCTCGCTTCCTCGTACTGGTTAGCAAATGCTTGTGAAAGTAGAGCAACAACAACAAGTGAATGGACAACATTTTAGCGCTCTCTGGGTCGTCGCCATCGTTGAATAAAACTGCAAGCGTTTGTTAAATTTTGTAAAGTACAAAACGTCATTGTTAGATACATTAAATATTCCCTCACATAAGAACATATACTTATGTACTTATATACAGATATAGTTCATACACACAATGCACAATACACATGCAGCATCGAATATGGAGCAACATTCAAATTCAAATTTGAAATATAACGAGTTCAAACACAATAGAAACTAAAGTTATCTCAGGGTAGTGAAGAGTGTATACCCTTTTTTTTATCTCTATGACAACTATTGTAAATGGTAGGGATTGCTTGCAGCTGAAACGGAATTTAACTGATTATCTTTTGTTTTTGAAGAAATTACAATGTATGTTTTATACATATACATACATATATACAGGAAATTCCTAGAGTAAATAGTACACATTATTTATATTGCATAAGAAATAGTCATATCAGTCATATAGACAAGCGCATGCATAATTTTCTAAAAGTGTTGCATACTTCGTGTCAAAATCATTATACCCTACCATTCAAAGAGAGACCCTGAGCGTAACCCAACCTATGAGATACTCTGACTTTACTCGCATGCTATTTTGAGTGTATTTGGATATCGTCTCACAAAAGCTAAAGCAATTTATAAGATATATTCAGCTGGTGAGTTCGCTGCGTCATTTCATAGCCTAAAAACTCATTTCATATATATAAGAATATATATATGGATGAAGTGTTTAATGATATGTCTTCTACGTATCTATAATGTAGATAAGATTTACTTCGCGACGCTATTAAAATTTGAAAATACTCATTTAAACAGAACAGCGAAAGTTGATACCAGTCTATTTCATGATTTCTGATCTTTGACATTAAGTTAATATTTGAAACTGTTGCATAAACTGGTTTTTGCAAACTTTCAAAAATTAAGTATTATACACCCAGCGCTATATCGTGATTGGTAATACAAGTGTTGTACGGATTCATTAACAGTATTATGTGTAACATTATTACTTGAAAGAATGGCTTCCGTTGTACCACAGCCCCCATTGAGTCAGCAATTCATTAGAAATATATTGTTAATCAGACAAAGCGCTTAACAGCCGCATGATAAAATGAAGAGGCCCATAATTTTTTTTATTTTGGGTGAGGGTAACGAACCTATGAGCTGTGAAGTCAAAGACACACCCTCTGAGAGGTTGTGGAGCTGGGAGAGCTAATTCTACGCATGTCTGTGACAAGCAAAACGTTTTCCTGTTGCATGCGATTGAACTGACCTTTAACCTAACCTTTACAGCTGGTGTCTATCTTAAGTGGTTCATAGTAAAGACATCTTGTTCTTTATAATCGTTCGACTATATAGTATATATGTATTGGAAGACATAGAAGTAAAAAATAAGTGAATATATTAGACAATCGGACTACATACAGTTTACATACATCAGTACAGAACAGATAGATATATCTATGTGTATATAGTATCTAATAAAGCAGTTTGAGTAGGGCAGTAAATGCGTTAAATGCGTTTGTTCAATTGGCAAAGATGGTGCCGACGGCAAAGATGATGATCTTGCGCTTCTGATTGATAGTCAAAGTCTCGTAGTGATAGCCCTTCACGATTTTCACATCATTGCGGCTAGCCTCGAAGGAGGGAATGATGGGCGACAAGTCGACGTTATAACAGTTGATCATGAAGATTTGGTTCGGCAGCAGCGCACAGATCTCATAGGCGCTGGCCAAATTATCGTTCCAGATGCTGACAGAGGCGTAGTCCAGTGTCTCCTTGGAGTTCACAGTGGTTGCCTCCTTGGGTGTGCGGAATGTATGCAACGTAATGACGCCAGTGGGTCCATCGCCTAAAAAGTTGTGCGTTAAATCGCTCACCAGTATGGGCGTAGCATTTGGGAGCACTGTCTTTGGATTTCCGACAATCGTTTCCGCCTTCAGCTTTTGGAGCTTTGCCAGCGTGCGCATATAATTGGGATGATTGGCTAACAGCGGGTCGAGCTGCTCAAGACGATCCACCACGCGATTTATTAAGGGTTCACGCAAGCTCTCCTGTACGAGCACAGTGACCACGGAATTTTTTGCAAACGGATCGTGCGCCGATTCGATCAAACGGTGCAAAGCGCAATTGAGATCGCCGCCCTCGAAGATGATCATCAATGTGGGATCGTTCCATTTGTACTTTACATCCTGAGTAGAGTCAGCATTTCCAGTAGGTTTTGCCTCCACCGATACGCGGGACTGGGACATAGATTGCCCATCGTCGATAAGAGACGGCACCTATTTGAGATAAGTCAAGTGCTTATTATTCAGTACATAACTTACTTATCACAAAAGTTTAAACGGATTCTGGTGAAACTTACGGTAACTTGACGCTCCATAGCACAATCCAACTTGTGTACCATGCCGTAGGTGATCACCGGTGCTGTTACCATGGAATAGTTATTTAAATCTCCAATTTGGTCCTCTGTCAGCTTATCGGTCATCTCGCACACTATTTTTGCCAATGGTTCACAATAGTATGAGGGCGCAGCGATTCTTACTTGTTCTCTTTCTTTCTCTGTCTCACACACGCATACACATTGATCGCGCAGGAACTGATAACACAGTTGCAGCGTTGCCCAATCGTGATATATATTTCAATTTAAATTTAAATAAATTTATCCAATAGTCAAATATAAATGTACATTTGAAATGAATAACAGTGGAATAGGTTTTAATCGCAAATTTAGGTATTAATATCAATAATATTTCATAGCATCATAAAATGTGAATTAAATGTTTTGATATTTGATATTTATTCCATCGATACATCGTTTCAAAACATATCGATATATATTTTGCAGCGCTAACCAATTACTTTGTAGCACTGTTTTCACCCACGCTTTACAGCACTGAGGTGGATTACGCCACCGCGACGCTGACGCCGACGCCGACGTCGCTGGGGGTCCGTTTTTGTTGGTCTTTTCTGGTCGCCATACGCTGCCCCATGCACAGTTCACATTCAGATTCAAATTGAAAACGCTCGTGCGCTGTTCGCGCAACTCCATCTCAACATTAATTTTTTTTAAATAAATTTTAGAATACTTGTTGTTATTGCTGTTATTCCAGTGTCTGTGTATGTGTATTGCACTTGTTACTGTTGTTGTTAATACTGGTGTGTACGCCCCACAAATCTGTTTCGTGACTTTTGTTTTTTTTAGCACATAGTAAATAATTGCAATAAATAAAACAAACCGTCATCGGTGATACTCATCTTCTCTGTCTATCTCTTCCTCTCTCTGTCACACCTTCTCTAACTGCCTGCGTGAGACCAGAAGACCAACAAGTGCGCGCTATAATTGCATTGCGGAATCTGTCTGTGCCAATCTGTGTATGTGTGTTCATCTGTCGCGTGTGTGTGTTGTTCTTCTTGTTGTTGTTGTTCGACAGAGTGCGTTCAACCAATTGAAAGTGAATTACAAGTCAAAATAGATTTTGACAACAACACGGCATACAGCAACGTTTATAAGTAGAACAATTCAAAATATTTTCGCAAAAGAAAACAACAAAACAGCTGGCAACACCAGCAACTGAGCAGCAGCTGCAGCAGCGACCAACGGAAAACGGCCAACAACAGGTTCAACGAAAGTTTCGACTGCGTGTGGGTGGCGCAAAGTCTCTGCGCAACTGCATTTGTATCATCAAACTAGGCCAATACCAGAAGAAGAACCACTCAAGGCTTAACCCGTAACATATCTTCATATATATATATACAGAATATATATTCCAAAATGCCTGAATTAAACGAACTCATGAGCTCGCCATTTGTGCGCGTCAAGGTAATTACTACAATATGCAGGTGAGGGGGCGGCAGCAGCTGCGCTGGCGTTGGCGTTGCAATAAATCTAAGAAACAAAAAAAAGGAGAAGAAACACCTCTCACTGATTCACTTATTGGGCTGCCCGTATCCAGTTAGATAATGCGCCGCTTGCAGCGCTGCTTACTGCAGCTCAACACAGCCCAACGCTGGCTTAGCCGCGCTGCGCCCCACCCAGTCTCAAGTGTTGCCCAACGGAATGACGCCCGCCTTACCGCTGCCCATTAGCACATGACAAAGCAGCGCTGGCTGAGGAGCTGGCAGCGAACCGCAACAGCCATTCGATATGTTCGATTTGCTGGCGGGCGATTTGCAACTTCAGCTTGGAAGCCGTTGCCGGCTATCGTCGCTGTGGGGCTTCATTTGAGCCGCTTACCAAATAGACAAACGTGAACATAACTTGAAACTTATGCATTCTCCCTTTCTCTCTCTCTCTTCCCCCTTTCTTTTTTATTTCTTCCTTGACAGCTGGTTGCGTTTGTGCATTTCATCTTCATATCGAATGCGATGATGGGCAGCTGGGGTCATGGCGCCTACGAGTTCTACAACTTCCTCTTTCTCATTTCCATGTTCTGGACAATACACAGCAAGGACTCCATTGAAGCGGTGCAAACGGTAAGAGAACCAAAACACATCTTCTCCTCCTCCTTCTCCCTCTCTCTCCCTGTTGTCCTTCAATCTGCTATTTCTCTTCTAGCTAATATTTCAGAATCTGACTCACACATACAGTCACACACACACACATGCATATAATTCTAGCCTTATCTGTAGACTGCACAAAGTGTTATCCACTGACTGATAAGAACCCTCATACCTAATTTTACCCTGCACTCATTGGATATAAGGGGTATATTAGCATTCTGTAAACGTTTGTAACAGTCGACGAAATTAGCTCTTTTTGGCATTGGATTTGTAGATACTATCTATATAGATAGTCAAGAATCAGTATCATAAGTCAATTCGATAAAAACTATATATTATTGGTAAATCGGCGTATATATATTAAATCAGTTATTTATTTATATAGAAACTTTCTTAAAATTCTATACATAAGAATAAAAGATATTAAAAGGTAAAAGAATATAAAGCAGCATTGGAGAAGACTAGCTTCTCGTATTTTAGGTTAGGGTATCTCGTAGTCGCATATACTCATTCCCAACACACTTTCAATTTGCCTTCACGGTTCATTTGCAGCTAGATGTTGCTTTAACAGATACGAAAATTAATATATATATTATATATCCAATGACTGGCTCTGTCGAAATCGGAGTTAGCAATTATCAGACACTACATACTATATATATGCTATATACAAGAATGTTAGTTTGCTATTTCTTTGAGTTGTACCAGTTCTAAGCTATAAATAACGACTGTGCCCAGTGCTGCCTGTGGCAACTTCCTTCTGCTCCACACATCATGTGCATGTTATCATCTGCACAACGGGAGGTCGCATCCGGATTCTTTTATTTTTTTTACCCTAACGATCTTGTTCCAAATAATGTCTTCTATGTGCACTACAGTGCGCACTCAGTATGAGTTAACAAGGCCTATAGAATATGTTAAAGTCAGACTGAAGTCGTGTTTAAATCTCTAGAAAATATTCACTGATTCATCATTTTCTTCCTTTCTTTTTTTGTATATGTATTCTTGGGTCTTGAGTACTAAAATTAATTGAACTCAATTGATTGCCTTCAATTGTTATACAGATAAACCAACACTCTGTTTCAATTAACTATAGCGAGCCTGTACTGTACCCATGAATCACTTCTTATTAATAATTTTCGTTTTTTATCAACAAAATATTTCATAGAAACTTTTTGGGGCTTCCAAAATTTTAGCTCCGATTATAAAAGAGATTATTGTTCCTGGAACAACAGCATCCAAAAGGCTGCAATCACTGTGTAACTGGAACTGACTCACATTATGTTCCAACTGGAACTGACTCATATTCTTTTCACTAAAACCCACAGTTAGAATTATGATCCAATTAGACATCTGATTGGATATTCGACATGCCAAACAATGTTGAAAAGCGAAAAAGAACTAAATTATATGTATGATCAATATTAAATACTTGATTCAAAATCTGTTTCTACATCCGAAGAGCACACCTATTAAATATTTTAATAGTACTAGCAATTCCAATTAGAGTTTAACAATCCAATTGGATATAACCTAGTTATCTATACAAAAACAAGCTATAATTGTTGGCATGAATCAAGTTAAATTCAGGAACTATTCTCCAACAAAGTTTTTAAAGTTTGCATAAACATATTTCTTATGACTTCTTACCCTTATATAATACATATATTCCTGACCAAAATCTGTTTATAATGTTTAGATTCGAATTAGTGATTCAAGATTCCAATCGAAGACCGCAAATGAGAACAATTATAGAACTACAAAACAAACTCACCTGTTTAATCAAAAACTGTGGTTTCTACATATTTATAAAGACTATATGTACCGTATATATATATATATACTACATACATACTATATATATATAATATATATAGTAAAATCTAATATATATCCAGTTCCTTTAGTTAGCCAAAATTGATTGCAAAACCGGTTCGTTGGCGAGCCAGATTTTTTGGCCAAAAAGAAAAGCAATAGCAAAGCACGTGGAGGCATGTTAATGTTAGACACATTTGGTCAGCACAAATACCATATAAATGTGTATGTGTGTGTGTGTGTGTGTGTGTGTGTCTAAGCAACCGTTAGATGCATATCGCTATGCGTCTATAACTGGAAGAGTTAACAGTTCTGGGCCAGTTGGCGTGCCTCAGCTTAGTAACATAGAAGCCCCATTTGAACTCTGACATTACCCAGAAGACTAACCACCTGCCTCCACCTAATCCCAGCCATTCCTAGGCAGGACCACGTAACGCACGCGATGCGGCACGCTAAGTAGGCTGCTTCCCCTTCACATATAAAACATACAAAGAAATATATATAAAAAACATATACAATTCCATTTGGGTGGCTTCAGCGGTCAGTCGCATGAAAACGCCCCTATAGAGGTTGCCACAACCAGGGGCGTAGCCACTAAATATATTAAAAGGGTGTCAACAAATACTTCTATTAACTTATATATGAAGTTTCTTAGATTAGTCGCAATCGTATGTAAGCCCCTTTTTGTGTGCGCCTCTGGCTGGTGCTGAAAGTGAAATTGGCCATGAGACCTTTGCCTTCCATGACTCCTTGCGAGTCATCATTAGCAACGCCATTTAATCAACTCAACTATGCAGAAGTCAAGCGATGACCCAAAAGCCAAAGGCGACACACAACCTTTACCCTATTCAGATGGTTCTTTTAATTGCGTTGCCACCCACCTGGTAGATCCACCTATTCCAGCAGTGCTTCAATTTGTCGGCGATTTCACAGAATTCTGAAATTTTCCAACCGTTTACTGAAAAATCAATGAATATGAAATATGAAATATATATTTAATGGCATTTTTTATTTCTTTTTTTTTATATTTTCCTTTTTACGTAAGTTTCCCTCTTTTATAGTGGCTTCAGTCGAAGATTAGGTAAACGCAGCAAAGCAGGTTGACAGGTTAATTGGCTTCAGTTCTGAAAACTAAATTAGCTTTAGCTTCATGTGCATTATACTTTCTAGGAATTTACTATCTATCGGTTAGAATGTTTTACAGCGCGTTTGAAGTTAGAGATCCTTACCTAACATATCCGTAATATCGATTACAGCGGGTTGAAGGTTAAATATCTTAGCTTAACATAAGCCTAACATCCCAAACAGTGCGATTAATGTTAAATATATTTCCTTTACATAGCCTTGACATCCATAACAGCATACTGAATGTTAAAGATCCATACTTAACATAGGCTTAACATTCATCAAACCTCGTTAATGTAAAACGTCTTTGCTTAACATAGCCTTAACATAAGAGTTGCATTTTATCTTTAATAAGTGTGAAAGGTATAATTATATGTTAATGTGCCAGAAAAGGAGGGATATATGTATTGAGCTAATGTTCAATTTGAAGGGATAACCAATCAGAACGATTTCAACATAGATATGTACTATATACTAGCTGATAGAAGTTCTAATGTGAACCAGTGGGTGTTGTCACAGGGGTCTCAGCCCTTATTTAGCTTTGAAGTTACGGTATTCTCACCTGTGCCTGGTACTAGTGCTGTGGTCTGTGTCCCAACAATGTCATGGCATAAATATCGATACTTTATCACATATATGCAACATAATTATCGATATTATTAATACAAAATTATCGGAATTTTGAGTTTTCGTTTCAAAGAGGTTCGTTTTGATTCTATGTTTTGCTCGAGCTCTCAAAATTATCGATATACTAAGTAAATGTTAAGAATATCGACTTCATTTAATTTACTGAGCCAAAAAGTATGCTACATTAATTTACACAAACTATATTGAGATTTCTCTTACCAAAGAATGCTCAGATTTGCTCCATATGGTAGCGAAAGGAAAAACTTTTGATAGGTCAATATAGAAAAATGTGTTGTTAGATGTCTTCAAAATCTTATAAGAACCTGTTCCAATTGGATATTATGTCTGCTACTTTATATATAGAGCTATAAACTGAACGATTTCTAATTGATTGTGTATCTTTTAAAAGGAAATTATCATTTGGAAACAATATGATTATGGTGAAAGCGAAATAGGGATAAACTCTTTAAATAAGGTAATAAGTTAAGACCAGGCCAAGACACACCTGCAAGACCAGGGCCAAAGGTGTGTCCGGCTAATTGACGAGTGGGTGGGATTGCGTGTCTGCTTAGCATGCGTCCAAGTTCAGGGTTAATGCAATTGATTGAGTTATTATACGAATCATGGTACTGCACCCAAATATAATCATTACCACAGTCATTATCGTAATTATAATCATAATTATGAATATCATTATTATCTTTGTATCATTATCTTCCTCTCATTATCGTGTATCTATTTGTATTTTATTATTTTGCAGGCGCTTGTGATCAATGCCTCTAGCATTATCTTTGACCTAATCAGCATTATCATGTACTTCAACTATATGAGTAAGTACACACACACACACACACACACACACATACAGACAGATCCTTAGCATGGCTTGTTAACTAAGTCAAATAGTTGGATCAAAGATTAATCCTTGTTCTACTTCATATTCCAGATGGCTGGGCCGTTGCGTTTAGTATCATAAACCTGGTGCTGCGTCCGGTGAGCGTGGGTCTGCTCTACCGGGAGTTCAATACACGTGGAGGCAGTCTGCAGGGCGGATCCGTGTTTCCTACTAGCCAGCAGCGTAGCTATCAGGACATTGATCGTCCCACGCAGCCGACACCGACCAATTCGCAGCCAGGTCCGAATGTTGCAAGCATTTTCTAGGTGGCACCGCAGGCTGCCACATGCAGCATTTGATTTGTTTCACCTGAAACTAACCTAAAAATTATATGTCAAAACAAGTCGAGTCAATGGGCGTGTCCGCAGGCGTTAACATTATAAATTATTTTCTTTGTTTTTTTTTTTGTAATAAAATTTAAAGTCTAAGAGAGAAGCTGAGGAAGAAGAAGCGGAGGAGTAGGAGCAGAAGAGTCCCAGCAATTGTTTCAGCTTAAAAGCATAAAGACGATAATGATATTTCTATATATATATATATATATATATATTTGTTTATATATATACGAGTATATAAGAACATAACGCCTACAACTATAAACTATGTTAGCCTAACATCAAAAAAGAGCATATTTAATAAATGGGCGTTCCATATATAATCGTGTACATATCCTTGTCTATATCCTTCGCTTTGTCCTTCCTTCTTTTTGCTTGTTGCTTTTACTTTTACTTTTACCTAAGTCAATAAATAATTGATGCGGCGCCCGAGCCAATTTCGCTTTAAGTTTAATGCTATGTACAAACGCCCTTAACGTGCCACGCCCCCACATTTGCAGCTAGAAACCCTCCTTGGCCGCACGGAACTTGTATTGATTGCTTCGTCCGTCAAGGCAGGGTACCTGCACCAGATTGAAGTATATGGAGCCCATCAGCTGCGACGCCGATGTGTTCGTCAGCTTCAGGCACGAGAATAACATATCATCGCAGATGCAGTGCGACCTGTGGTAGAGATAGATTGTAGGTTAAGCGTGATCCTTGGAACACTGTTTGTGCATATATTTACTTGGTGTAGAGAGAGTCGTTCATCAGCTCGTACTTGTTCTGGTAGGCGCGTATCTTGATGGGACAGAGATCATGCTGGCGACAGCAGCGATCCATCTCCATCTCGCTGCCAAGATCGCTGTACGTCTCCGCGATGTCACCAGTGCCGCACCACTTGGTGCCTGCGTGGAGAGAGGAATGAAAGTTGACCTAGACATGGAGTTGCTGCTGATCTTACCTGGTATAATGCCGCTGAGCAGGGAGAAGGGGCTGCGCGGAAAGATGTTCGCAGCCAGCTTTAAAGCGCCATCGTTGGAGCTATCGCCATATCCCGCTCCACTGGCATATGTCTCGCTGCCATTGTCGCTGCCGCTGCTCCGTTCTGAGCTTTTGCTGGCCTTCGATCTCTGCTTGGCTGCATAGCTCAACTTGTCCACGTGCTCGCACTGATCCATGAGCTTCAGCATCTCCTCGAACTTGATCTCTAATGGACGATTGTACTGGGCGAGTCCATTGAGCAGCATCTTGCCCTCCTTCTCATTGCTGCAAGGGAGAGAGTAAAAGTCAAGTGATCTCTAGGATATGATCTTATGATACTCACTAGATCTCGATGAGCTCGCATCCTAGTAGTAGCTTCTGTGGCCCCAGCTCCGTGACGGCTATAGTCAGATCGTGATAGTATATCATAATGAGCGAATCATTGCTGACGCGCTTGCCGCTGTTCGGAAGAGACATCAAAAGTTGGGTGGAATTAATAGATATAGTAGATATAGTCGTAGTTTATCTGAACGCATATGGCACATGGCCAGACAGACGGCAGGCCAGCTCTATGCGCGTATAATGGCCTCTACGTGACGTCCATGGCAATGGCTCCGACAGGTGAAACTGTCATAGTGGAATTTGCATGGACGCCAGCTGTTTATTAATCCAGCCGTGTTGTGTGTGTGTTTGTGTGTGTGTGTGTGTGTTGGACTCACCTGTAAGATTTCATTTGACGCAGACTGCGTTGCTCGATGATTTGCTGTGTGAAGGACTGAAACGAGGGGAACCCCTGCAGTCCATGGGGCAGGCTAAAGGATAACGTTGGCTTGGCCAAAACCACCGATGAGCTCAGATATCCCAGAAGAGCACAAAAGATGAGGGAGCCCAGCAGCTGCAGCCTCCATTTGAGTTCGAAATTCTGACCCATATTTGTGCACTGACAATGACCAGCTAAGATCCTTGGTAAGTCGGACAAGCCAAACGCATCACTGAACTAACGGACACCACCTGAGGTCGCCGACTGTTTCTCTATATCCACTTGCCACCTGTCGTCAAATTGGAATTGTTATTTTTATTGTTTCTAATTTGTTATTTATTATTTTTTTCAATTTATTATTTCGTGTTGTTTTCTTTTTGCAGTTGCCCTCTACTGTTGCTTCTGGCTGTGCCGGCTGCGAGGAGGTATTTGACTTGGACAAGTCCTTGCGCCAGCTCCTACTTTTGAGTCTATCACTTTTCTAGCAGGATGTGTGCCTTTTATATTTTATTCATTTCAATTTTCAGTCACGGACGCCCATCCACCAGCTGACCCTATTCACAGGCCGTAATCCCAGCCCAACTCCTCCTCCCACTCCCACTCCCACTGCCAGTTCCCGACCCATTTTCCTACTAGTTATATTGCGATTAAAAACCTTACGTGGCATTGCCTGCTTGACTTTTTAATCTAAAGCGCGTCGCAAGTTAGCAATAACCTCAGCCACAAACGCAGGCACATCGAATACGGGGCGTATACACAATATTGGTATGTAATACTTCATTAATTCAAGGCACTCATTTCTCGGCAGGACATAGCCAATTGTCTCGTTGACTAATCGCTTAAGTATAGGGTTCTATATCTAAAGGGCGTATTGCATTTGGTCGGTTTGTTTACGGTGATTATCGACATCTGCGAATTCTCTGAGCAGACCTTCAAAACATCTGCAGGTCTCAATTGTTCCCAGCCAAATCGTATGACATATTTCGATTTGATATTAAGAAATTGTATATAAACTGGGAGACACAATTCAAAGCAATTAAAACAGATCTTAAGATTCATGATAACATTTCTATATACAAAACTTTATCTCTATAATTAAAAGAAACTAAATCTAATTAGGAAGAAAACATTAATAATTGGTTATAACTAAAATATATTTTTGATCTTGACATTGAATGACACTTTTAAGGGGCTACGGCATATATGTCAAGTCTAGACTCTGGAGTGCTTAGCTAGGAAGTACTTGGATTATAGTTCTCCTCTATGCCTGCTGAATATAAAGTGCTTGTAAATATTGCACTTAATTTATTCCATCTCAATCAATTTACCTAGAGGAGAGTAAGGAATTATGTTTGCTTCTTTTAGGCTTGACGGAATGTATAAACCATTTTGGCAAAGAAGGTCAGTCTGGGTCATAGCCTAGTGTGAAGTCCCGTGAGTATAGTCCCTGGGTTACTTCCCCTGATGTACAGTATATAGATGAACAGATAAAGATAAACAGACGCTGGGGTACATAAATAATCCGATATCTTTAAAGTATTGTCTCTATGATTTACAATCTCTAAAGCCCAGTCTCTATGTTAAGTATTTAGGGTACAGTCTTTACACTACACAATTTAGAGTAGAGTCTGCAGTAGAGGTGCAGTCTTTAAGATACAATCCTTAAGGTACAGTCTTTGTGGTACATTCTTTTCGGTACAGTCGTGAGGGTACAGTCCCTAGAGTATAGAAGTTATCCTATGTCTTTTAAGTAAAGTTTGTAATCCACAAACTCTGATTTACAATCTCTAACGTATAGTCTTCATGGTACAGCCTTTAGGGTACAGAGTCTGTGGCAGAGTCTCCTATCTTTCATATAAATAGTCTGTAGTCTACAATCTCTGATACACACTTTAGGCTACAGTGCACAGTTTTTAGGCTAGAGCCTTTTGGATGCAATGTACAGTCTCCGATGACTCTATGGAAGAGTCTCTACAATCTCTCAGCATATATGTAAAATCTCGGGATTGTACCATAATCTTTAGGGTACAGAAGTTATTCGATATCTTTAAGGTAAAGTGCCTGCTCTACAGATTCTAATTAACAGTCTCTAAAGTACAATCTTTAGGGAGAGTCTTTAGGCTAGAGTCAGTAGGGTACAGTCTCTAGGCAACAATCCGTAGGGTACAGTTTCCGAGGTGTCTAAGAAGTAGTCTCTAATCTATTAGCTTTGAATCAAAGTCTCTGAAGTAGAATCTCTGTATACTAGCCCTGAGATAGAATATTTAAGGGAAAAGCATATGTAGTTATTTTCTAGATACAGGCTCTGCTTGACTTGATTTTGATGCAGATCGAGGGAGCTTGTATCGTACCTTCAAGAGTTTATAACAATTTCTTTCACTTCTTAATAAAAACAACATTTAAGAAGTTCAACGGACTCGAGGGTTTACGAGTAGGAGTTGAATTGAATATATAATGGGTATGTTAAGTACTTGGACTCTACTTCCACTTTCTCTCCCTTATATTTCTACCTCTCTCTCTCTCGCTCTCTTAGGTCTGATTATTACAGTTAATAAATCTTTCACACTCGACACATATGGACCAAGGGGGAGGGGTTCTGGGGGAGGATAGACCAAAATGTATTGTCCACACGCACGAAACATGCTAATAAAATATTTTTTGGCGCTGGCTTTTGCTTCCGAAAAGGTTGATTATTATGCGTATTACACGACTTATATATATATATACAAAGGTATATGTTTATATATATATATATTGTATATATTGTAATGGATTGTTTATTGACTTTTATGATTTTGTTTTCGCCAAGGTCTAAACACGAAAGTTTACGCAAGCGGACAATGGTCAAGTAGTCACAGTGGGAGAGTCGAGCTGAACTGTGGGGCACGTGGGAGTGTGCGAGGAGAAGGCGGCGGAGGGCGGGGCGGGGAGCAAAGTGAAAGTACAATGCATTGTTGCTGTTGGCTGTTGGCCGATTTCGTGCGATTTCAGTTAAAACTGTGAACAAACATGCAATGCCTCGTACCATGCGCACCCAAAGAAGAAGATGATGACAAATCTTGTATACCGCGAGACATGTGGCAATGGAGGCTAGGAGATTGAAGCTCGAAACTCGTTCAACACGTACCTCAGCAACGCCCACAATACGTCACGCCCAGCTGTTGGACAAGCCCAGTTATTCAACACTTGACACCTGTAACTCTGAGTAACCAGGAGGGGGCAGCAGTCTCCAGAGAGCAGAAACCAGGTCAGAGCGAGTTCAGTGACAAAATTCATACTGAGAAAATTGATTTATAGATCGTTATGAGCTCTTGTTGATAGTTGAGATCGTAACGCAGCTTTTATTATGTTATTAGACAACAATTAAGTTCCATTCAACTGAAGTTAAGGCTAGTGTTGATTGCTTAGACTGCGCTGTTCTCTGGGAACAGACTGTGAAAGAGATAGAAATATGAGTTAAGACTTGAGTTGAGAAGTGATCGAGCTGATCGTGTAGATTAAGATGAACTCTGGGAACAGTCTTAAAGATATAGAAAGATATATTAAGACATTTGTTGAGAAGTGATCGCGCTGATAGCATAGACTGAGCTGTTCTCTGGGAATAGACTGTGATTTGAAACATATAGAAAAATCAGCTAAAACTCCAGTTAGGAACTGATCAAACTGATCGTAAGTTGTATTCTGAGAACAGACTGAAATATATCGAAAAGGAAGCTATGTCTCGAATTGGGAAGTGATCGTACTGAGCTGTTCTTTGGGAATAGACTGTTATTTTAAACATATAGAAAAATATGTTTAGACTCGAGCTGAGAAGTGATCCAACGGATATAGAAAAGGAAGTTAAGACTTAACTTGAGAGGTGATCAAGCTGATCGCATAGGCTGAGTTGTTCTCTGAGAACAGTTTGTGATTTGAAACATATAGAAAAAGCAGTTAAATCTCCATTCAAATATATTCAAAAAAGTCCAGTTAAAAATACTTTCCTCTAGAAGAAACGATCGAACTGATCCTGTTATAAAACCAGAAATCTATATCCCCGCTTGGGTTATAAAAATATCATTTTCTATTCCCTATTAAATATAATTTCACCTGTGCTTACGTTGAGTTTTTGTATGCACTTTTCAACTGACGCGATTGAACTGAGCAGCTAACAGTGGGATCAGCTAGACATGGTCATAATGCTGATCTCCAAATCTCTTTTATGACCCACATTAGGGCAGCGACAATTAAAAATCATAGTTGAGTGATTTTCCGACTGTTTCCTGCTCAGAACTGAATCTCACTTCCGTCTACTTAGTCTAAAGCGCCAACAAAAAGCTATAACGAAATCAGGAAATGGCCAGAAACAATAGAGCCAAACCCGAGAATTGGTAGACAAAGCATCATGCAAATGCGATTGTAGACTGAAGATTGGAGATTGGAGAATCGTGATGACTTGTGGGTTAGCTATTATTGGAAATTGGTAAGCCGAAAAAGACAAAAAACGAAAACGAATCTTGGCCAACTTGAACTTGGCAATTTTGTGCGTTTTTTTCTTTCTCTCTTTTTTTTTATATCGTGACGGGAGGCGTTGCGCTGCGGCTGAGTTCAAAAGTGCAAAGCTTTGCATAAGCCCCATTAACATCAATAAAAAACAAAAAAAAACCCGAAGCCACAACAAAAACGAATACGAATCCACATTGTTTGGCATAGGTCAGTGAAGCATGAGGTTTACGGGTTTACGAGTGGATTTGTGGGCAAAGCGAGAGCCAAACTCGGCCGTGGGCGAAATCCGTTGACGTTTCGTTGTTGACCCGCTAAAGATTGTTGTCTCTCAATGTTGTTTATTGTATGTGCTGGTGCAGTAAAAGTGCTGTCCAGTCTTCGCTGCAGATGCGCCACCGAAGCAACAAACCAACAAACCAACCAACCAGACGACTAAAAAAACTCCAACACAAACTCCAACAAAAACAAGAGAGGAGAGACAGCAACTGGTTTAGCGGTTCGCGGTTTTAACTTTCACATTGGGCGCACGCTTAATTGTGGGCTTTAATCTTGCTTAAATTGCTCCAGTTTTGATTTTCATTTGAAGCACACACACAGCAACACACACACACAGACACACAGAGATCGTCACGAAACGTCGATTAAAACGATGCTCAGAGATGAATGATGAAAGATGCTTCGAATGATTATGATGATCGTGTTTGGGTTTCTATTTGTAGGCGATGCCCGTACTACTCGTACTACTAATAAGCACTGGGCTCCAAAACTGCTCCACAGGTTCGTGTTTTAGTCGTCGTCCGTTGTTGTTGGAGTTGTTGAAGTTGTTGGAGTTGTTGTTGATGCGTGTGAAATTGTTTAGCAACGGCAAATTGAAAGCATTCGAGTAACCAAATACGAAACTTGAACACGCTGCACTACACGCTGCTTTCTGTGTTGCAACCAAAGCTTTTTTGGGTCTCATTCCAACTACTCGTTAAGTCTTCAACTCGTTGTGAACACTCGTTGCACTGCACTTACTCGTTGCTTGACCAAATAATTTGAAGTAACTTACATAAAGCACAAAAGAAAGTTTGTTTAGCAAATAAAGTGACGAATCTTATTTGTGTAACGAGTGCTTACTCGTTGACTGACAGCACTCGCTAGCTTATAAATAACGAATCTGTTTGGATAACGAGTGTCAACTTTTCATTTCCTCAACTTGTTGCAAAAACTCAACTCTTCCCCAACCTTTGGTAACTTTTGAAATTCAATAGAATAACGAGTAGATCCTTATAAAGTTCTCTACTCGTTACAAGCACTCGTTAGGAACACTCGTTAGAAGAACTCGATAGGAGTACTTGGTACAAGCACTTGCTAGAACTAGTCGCTAGAAGTGGGCGTTAGGAGCTCATGGTACAATAACTCCTTGAAAGAACTCGTTAGGAACACTCGTTAGGAGGACTCGTTAGAAGCACTCGTTGAAAGAACTCAGTAGAAGAACTCAAAGCTGATCGCAAGGTTGTTAGCTATTTCATATAATCTGCGTAGTGAGCTCTCGATATCGTTAGAGGTATTAGGTACAGACACTCGTTACAATTACTCATCGCTAGCAACGAGTGTCTACGTGTATCTTCAACTAGTCGCAAAGACTTGTTCTCCTATCAGCTCTTGGTATATACTACATCGCATCTAAACAAAGAGTTTCTAATTCTGAGATATTAAACTCCTTCCAAGCACTCGTGGGCTTACTTTTCTTTAAGGCTTAAGCTTACTAGAAGCACTCGCTAGAAGTTATCAGTAGGCGCATTTGTTATGAGCACTCGTTACAATCACTCGTTGAGTGCTACTCATTACTCAAAAGCTGAATCATAGTTTTACTGACTTAGAAGTCTCTTCGTGTGTGACACTCTTAATGACCTTCTGAGTAGCTAATGGCTACTCGATACCACTTGAGCTCGTTACTAAAAATCGCGTGACTCAGTTTAACCTCACATTTAATTTGAATAAAGTAAAGTTCGAAAGTAATTATAGCAAACAAATGAAGTATAGGGTTCTCAGAGTAAATAATAGCTGAGAGCTCAGTTAGATACTTGAACTATTTTTAGGTCTAGCTGCTGTTGAGGTAGGGAGCATGTGTGGACGGCGAGGCCTAACCTCGCAGCAGGTCGCTAATTATGAGAATTGGGAAATTGAGAATAACGATTATGATTACAAGACGATCATGATGATGGTGTGCAAGCATCGAGTTTCCAGAGGCAAGTTAACTGGATGTGCAGATCAAGATAAATACAGTGGTTGTTGTTGCTGCTGTTGACAACTGCAGCTTGCGGCATTCCCATACCCATTCCCAGACGATTGTTTCTCCTTTTAATTTATATTATTTTTTTTTGTGGTGTGTGTGCCAGTTTCACAAGCGTTTTGAGTGAAACGGGGCCAGCTTAGGTCAGTGGGATGGGGGCCATAGGAGCTTCAGTCATAGACTTAGATATATACTATATTGTAGATATAAATACACGAACTGCATGTGAGCTTAGAGCTGTCCAGTTGGAAGCACTTACGATTGGCCTTGGCAGCGCTCTTTAAGGCCAGCGCGCCAGTTTTGACACGTTACTTTACGCACAATTATTAAGAACTAGTCGCAATTAGTATAAGCCATTAGCAATTAGCCAGATTTTGAAAACGTTTCTCGACGGTTTCACTTTTTAAAAATTCCGAAAAAAAAAACGACCAGCAACAAGAATAGCCAAAAACTAATAGAAACAAAACAACGACAACAACTGCTAACGACATTTACCAACTTTTATTTTGTTTTTGAATTTAAACCGCATGCGCCGCGTTCTCCTTTTCGTTTTCTTCCGCCAACGCGCAGACCGTTTGCTTTGGCGCAGAGACAGCAACTGATCGATGAAGCTTCAAGCTCGCTGGGCCGAGCTTGTCAGCTGCCAGCTGCCAGCTACCAGCCGAAGTTGTCAGCTGCTGGCCGAAGTTAAAGCTGCACTCGACTCTCAGTGATGCCAGTTTAGCTTTCTTCAAGCCAGAAGCCACTCGTTGCGCAAGGGCTGACTAAGCTGGCTGATTTCTTCATAGCTTTTTATATACACAGAAAATGACTTGCAGCTTATCAAAGAGACAAAAAGTCAAGCGAATCTCAGACAAACAGTAACAACTTCGTTAACGAAAATAGTAGCTTACTTTGTATAAATAAACGTAGTGTTAAGTATTTAGTTGCAAGTAAATCTTATTAACATACATGTATGCCTTCTTTTTAACTTCCCTTCATAATACAAGAGAACAGTTTGAGTTATGGAGTCTTAGAGTTATAGCATCTTATATTATAGTTAGATGATTTAGAAAGAAATGGAGTAGAACTATTGTATAACAGAAATTTGCATGTTACTTAGTTAGCATCTTATCCCAGTTAATAATTAACATTAGTTTAAACATGCTGCAATCTTCCTCCAAGCCGTCATCGTCAGCATATTTCATAGCACTTCCAGGTTCACTGGCTACTCGCATAATGATCAATAATGTCGTCATCTGCAAGATTGTGCAAATCTTATTAGTCAGCTGTTTGCAATCTTCAAGAATCGCATTGAAAGCTATGTTAGTATTCAATTTTATCCATGCTTCGTGATCAGCTTCAATATAGTTTCGATTGAAATCTATATTCTTTGAGGAAATGAAGGAAAACCAGATCCTCTTTAAATTCTCAGAAAAATTAGACTTATGAATGAAAATCCCATATTTTTGGATCGAGTTATGGAGATAGTCGAGAATTATGGAAGTTTCACCGTTTATTGTTTTTTATTTATTATTATTTCTTTATTTTTTATTATTACATATCTATTGCATAAGTAGCACATGTGAATTGATTTACTCATTTATTGAACTTTGTAATCAATTCTTTAATGACAACGCATAAAATACTCATTAGTTCAATTGTGGGTCAGCTATTCTTTTTCAGCTACTTTTTATAGTCCTTTTTTCTTCGATCGCTAATGGGCAGCACTGGCCACAATCGACGACGCAGACGACGACAGCGAGAAACGACGAAAATGTGTCAAAAGCAAAAGCTGCGCTTTGATACCAACAACAACAACAACAACAACGACTGCTGCAACTTTTGGCCTGTGTTGCCAATTTGGATATTTTCACGTCAGATCGAGATCAAAAACGATGCCTGCAAATCTGGCATTTTCCTCAGCTTTTTAGCTTTCTTTCTATGGAGGTCTGACTCGTCAGATCCTTAATCAAAAGCTACAAAGGAGATCTGCATTATACTATAAGGCTTGAAACAGGACTCAACAGGATCTAAAGGAATATAGCTCCGGTAAGTTATATTTTTCACTAGCAATGCGTAAACTTAATGTAAATATTTTTTTTTAGGAGTATTTGATGAACTGATGCGGTGCATATCTACGCACTGTCAAAGGATACAAATGTACGTCATCTATGACAGGCAGAGTCCTGCTGGATTACTCGATGAAGAAGCACTGCACCCGTCAGGAAGAACGTCCAAGTCTATGAGGGAATACTGGTACCTGCAAGGCTATTCACAGAAGCTGGAGAAATATAATATTATTTTAGCAATATAATATAATTTTAATTTAATTATACATAATATGATATATATAAATAATAAATAATAAATATAAATAAAGATTTTAAATATTAATAAATACAATTTGTTGTATTTAAAAAATTATGGAACCGAAGAAAACTACGAAATAAAAGCTGAAAATGAAATTAAACTGTCTTGTTAATTATTAATTTTAATGGGAACTTCTCTTGCTACCCTCGTTAGGTTAAAGGCAAACTTATCAAACACCCCTCGTTAGCAAAAGCGCCAACTTCTGAACCACCCCTCGTTCGCATAAACAAGAAACTTTTCAAACTTCCCTCGTTCGCATAAACGCAAACTTATTGAACTCCCCTCGATAGCATTCACACTGACTTAATTGTCAGTGTGTGTGTGTGCCTGAAATTTGGATGAAAATCCAAGAAAAATACATGGATTTTGGCTGCCAGTTACCAGGCGAACAGAATCGAGCAGATGGAAGCTGCACTAGAATTTTCACTCAGAATCTGCACTCACTTTTCGCTCAAAGAAGCTGCACTAGAATTTCACTCAGAATCTGCACTCACTTTTCGCTCAGAGAAGTATGAAAAAAAGTGTTGCATACTTTTAGGTGTCAACTGTGAGCGGCATTCTCAGAGCAGATTTCTCTTTGAATTCTAGTGCAGTTACCAACTGCTCGATTCTGTTCGCCTGGTACTTGGACGTGAAAATCAAGCGGATTTTCTGCAAAATCCGAGCTGCCAACGCCAGGGATGGATCATAACGAGGGTAGTATGAAAAGTTCTCGAGAATTCTAGCGAGGGTAGTAAGAAAAGTTTCAAGAATTTTTGCGAGGGTAGTATGAAAAGTTCTCGAGAATTCTAGCGAGGGTAGGACGAAAAGTTTCTGATAACGAGGGAAGTTTAAAAAGTTGCTGCTTACGAGGGAAGTACCATAAATTGGAGACTGTATCGGCAAGGGGAGTATTATAAGTTCCGAAGCATCTGTTTTATGCAGCCCATACGATAATTAATAATGAAAAAAATGTTGTTTTGGGTTTCATTGTTTATTTATTTAACGTTTTTAAACAAAATTATTGATATAAACATAGTTAAAATTTATTTCTAACATTTATTTTTATTCGTTTCTTTATGTTATCGTCTTATATTAATATTTATTTATCTATTATAAATACTATTACATTTTATATCTTATTTAAATTTATCTAGTTTGAGCTACTAGAGCCTTTAAAAAATGTATTTTTTATATTTTTAAGAATCAGAAGAATATATTCTAAAGATTTATATTATTTTTTAAATATTTAAATACATATATTTATATAAAAATTGTTATTAATCAATGTTATTTTATGACATTTAAATGAAACAGCTGCTTGTTGTGGACGATTCAAGATCTTTCTTGGTGGTGCCATGGCAGTCTCTTTGAATGGGAAGTATGTTTCCTTGGCTTGTGTGGGTTGGACACTTGTCCTGAGGGATTTTTATGCTTGGTCGTTGAGCTGGTTCGATCCCGGTTTGCACAGATACGGATTCCATAGAGTTTTCCACTGCTGCTCTGATTACGTGATACAGTAGACGCTTAGGAACTAGAACCACTTTGTTCCTCGGGTAGTTCCAATTTGCGACACGCTCAAGCCTCTGTAAGGTTCCTGATAATGGAAGAAAATTAAATTAATTAAAATTAAGTGAAAGTTAATCAAATTTTGCTTATAATATATTTGCGAAGATTTAACCTGAATTAGATTTAAAAATCAATCGACTATTTTTATAGCCATTTTTAGTACTCAATTTAGCTGCTTTTGTTTATAAAATGTGAGCAGCACTGCTCACTGTTTTGGCAACTTTTTGTGTGTGAGTGTGTGTGTGTGTGTGTGTGAGTAGGCGGCTTGCAACAAAATCGAAAAAAGCGGTTGACGACGATCGACGAACTGCGTCTTCGTCAACGTCAACGTCAACGCCGACGCGAAACCTTTGGGTCGAGCTGCGCCCAGGTGAAAACAATTCAAACAACTTTTACAATGTCTTTTGCCGGCGGTAAAAGAAAAGTGAAAAACAATTAAAAATGCTCTTTTGGTCTTCTGACTTTACTTGCCCGAAAGTGACAAAGGCAACAAAAACAACATCAACAAACAAGTTATGTATATGTCTCAAGTCGAGTGTGTTCGACTATAAGATACCCTTAACTCAGTCTGTGGTACACTGAGCTGTTTGGGATTTTGTTTGAAATTGTTTAAAAATTAAATCACATAAATCCAAGTTAATATTATTTATACTGAGGATTCCTTACATTGGATAATTGTAGACAATCTTAACCGATCTTGGATATTGCATTATCTGTATCGTTTATGAAATCAATTTTATATATAATAATTATAATTGAAGCAACTTTTATAAGGATATGCAACTCTTCTGCAACTCTGTTTGAAACGACCACTGCTTTGCACTATGAATATCTTCCGTGTTCATTTTCTCATCGTTTCAAAACTTTCAGCATAAATTAAGTATAAGCTTTTTTGGCCATTTGCCAAATAACAAGGCAATCGGCTTAAATTGTGTTTATAAATCGATTTGAAATCCACATGCGGGGGTGATCTGCGTGTGCTTAACTGAAATCTGCATACCTAATTCGATGTTTTAACTCCTATAGTCTCTGAGATGGAAGCTTATGTATACAGACTGACAGACACACTGATTGTGTTAGATATATACATATATATATACTTTAAAAGTTGGCCGATGTCGTTTTCAAAGTGTTACATAAATTTGCACTACTTAACATACTTTTATAGCTATTTCTTATGGGTTAAGGGTATTAAAAGATATGTGCGTCTGGTTTAATTTTCATGCTGAGACTATTTAAAATGTAAATCGAAGATTTGTGCATTGGATTTTATCTATGGAACCCAAAGATTTTATTCCGAAACACATTTGATTAAAAGATTTAGCTTTCAAAGTATTTGTGGAAACAACTCAAAAGAGAAACAAAAGAAAGATAGAAAGGTTTTCCTATAAAATTAAACAAAACTATCTTTACCAAATCGGTTGCTGACTTACTTACTTACGATCATATAGGAAATATATATTCTTGATCAGTCTGAGTTGACAAGGCAACATTCATGTGTTTACATGTATTTTCTCTCTCTGTTTGAATAAGTTTAAGTTGATGCATAAATTAGAAGAATACTTAGATTCGAATTAAATATGCCTTCATTAATTGGACTTGTTTTTATTTAAATAAAATATATTTCCAAATATTGGAAAACTCGATAATTTCAGGAAGTTTTTGTGGCTCCAGTTAAGAACCTTAGAATTCTTTGTACTCTGCTATCTTAACAAGTGATTTTGTTTTGAAATTGTTTGATTCGCTTCAAGAGGCTGGAGAAAAACATTTGTATTTATAGGGAAATCTATTTAATTCTTTTGTATAATTCTAAATACTGTTAGTCATTTTCCATTAGTGGAAATGTCTGTTTTTCAACGGTCTTACGGCCTGAGACTGTTTTGTGAGCTATTAGGAAAACGTTTAAGAATGTCTCACAAAATTATTCTCATCATTATTTAAGTCCGAAATACTTTGAGTAATACATGCGCTTTAAGCAGCACACTGCTTGCACTTCGAGCAGCTCAAATTCTGCTGATTACCTTGGAAAATTTGCAATACAATTTGAGCCAACATCTTCATTTATATAATAAGATTTATCCTGTTTGTTGTTGCATGTTTCAAACCGGAATAGATCGGAGTAGTATATATATATATACATACTATGCTTAAAGCTTCAAAAGAAAATAACATACTGTAGATCATATATAGTTTACCATAGCATAAAACAATCGCGTTGCATGAAAAGCCATTTGAATTCTTATTGCACTCACTTCCATTTTTTAAGATAATGGTTAAAATCAGCAATATAGATAGAAAAAGATCTGCCAGGATATATATAGTTTTTGAATATGTATTTATTATTTATTTTGTAATAATTCTTTTATTTTGAGATTTTCAATAGTGCATTTAACTAATGCTAATTAGTTGGCTAATGCCAATGCCAAATATTATTTAAGCATATAAGTCGTTAAGTATATATAATGTATTTATATATTGATATATAATGTATATATAATATATATTAATGGACTACACATAGATAGCGTTAGTCGTAAGTATTTATGTATTGAATATACCGTACTTAATTATGTAATTTTCGAACTTATGGATAGACATGTTATACAGAATACACAGATTATAAATGGATTTTAATTAAGTAGATTAAGCTTAAGACTCGTAGCTAGAAATAGTATAGGTAGATGTATGTTTTGTAAGTAGAACTGGAAGGAGAATCGTTCCACACGCCGTAGGGTTTTTGGGATTAATCGATTGATTGACAGATTGACAGATTGAATTGAATTGGTTGTGATTGATTTTTGATTGTTAGTTAAGTGATAATTGCTCATACTAGGTATTTACGTATATAACACTAAACTAGTTAATTAAATAAACAATATATCCATTTCTTTTGTGGACGTGGACCTCAAACTAAGCATATATAATATATATATGTAAGTGTGTGTGTATATATGCGTGTATATAATATTATAAGTAGATGTACTTATGTAAAACTAATAATTCGTATATTCAGTTAATACATCATAATTTACGAATGGCAATTGTATTCAAGTATACTACAATTGATTGGGCTAAAGGTTTGTCTGTTAACCAGCGCTATTACCGAATATTGATTATCAATTATCAGTTGTCGATTATCAGTTATTAATTATCAATTATCAATTATCAGATATCAATTATCAGATATCAATTATCAAAGAAAGCAATCACATAATTTATTCGTATTTTAGAATTAAGTTATGAACGTTTATTGGATCAACAACATTTGTGTCCAACTACAAGTGGGTTCTTTATGTATGTATGCGTGTCGTTATGTGTGTGTGTGTGTGCGTGTGTACGTGTGTACGTGTGTATGTCAATTCTAAAGTATCTTTGTTCTGCAATTGATGGCCAGGGCCATTAAGTTTGCTTCAAATTACAAACATAACAAACTTAAATGTGGAATTTTTTACTCTCAAATCAAAAAAAAACATAAATTTGTGCTTTGTACATGCATGGATAAGGGGAGCGGGTTCATGGGGCGGGGACACGGGACGGGATACATTTTCCAATTCGAGCATATTCAATAGAATACACTCAAACATGTTGACAAGCATTTAATAAAAAATAATAATAATATAATATATATATAAATATATATATATATATATATAACCGTTTATATATATATATACTAAAAGAATTTAAATGAGAAATGAATAAGAACATAGGAGAAAAAAAAATTGAAACATGAAATCGTATCTATCACTATTGTTGCGTTCAGTTAAGCAAACGGGCAGCTAATTTGTTAAGTCTTCAAACAGCCAGAACAATGTACCTTTGGGACATGGACGTATTGCCTTAATTGAATCTCACAGAGCATTGAATACAAAACACAAATTGAATTCGAATCATGTTCAATGGAGTATGCCTAAGACGACTGTGAAAAACAGTTTCAATTGTGGCATATGACACCATGGTGACATGTTCAATGAATTCATAATTGAAGATGAATTATTTATGTAATTTTGTGTACTAATTGCACACCTAACCAATGGCCAATGCAGGATGCAGGTTGATCTATTGGCTGGTGCTGTTGCTACTACGGGACTCTCAATTGTTACTGGGCTCCGGCGGCGGTGAACCGGACGCGACACTGGTTGGGAGGCTGTTGCGCTTCTTGGTAGTCATATTAAAAAACTTAAGCTTCACCTGGTCAACGGTGAAGTCCTCTTCAATTGCCGGATAGATAGATTTCTGCAATAATATATAGTAAATAAGCTTAGGATATTATCGAAAGGATTGGATACTTGCGTTCAACGTAATATTTTGGCCGCGCAGGAGCTGCCAGTTCTCTAGGGTGTGGGCATAACGTAAATATTTCTCGAATTCATGAAGTGTCTCATAAACATGGCACAGTCCCAAATAATCATACTCCAATCCGGAGTAAGTGCGTCCAAATAGACGCAGACCTAAAGTGTGACCGAACGAGTGATTAAAAAAAAAAACAAAAACAGGAAGGAATAGCTTAAAATAAAAAGGATCCCTCACTTATGTCAATGCTGCGCAGATACAGGTCCTCGGCCTGTCGAAACTTTTTCATTTGATAGTTATAGAGCGAGGCTAGGTGGCCAATGGATAGGCCTACCTCATAGTCATAGGGACCGAGCAGATCTGTTTTGATCTTAATTGCCTTTTGATGCATGCGTTCAGCTTCATCGAACCGATTCATTGTCTGATAGAGCCGCCCCAGATTTCCATAATGTTTTGCTGTCTGCACATTAACTTCGCCAAAAACCTCCAACGAGAGTTGCAGGGCAAAATTGTGTAGCTCCTCTGATTGGAGCAAGAGGTCCTCCTCATCCATGCCATCAGCGATTTTGTCGAGTGCAATCTCCTCCAAAAGCAGCGCCTTAACACGCTTGGCAGAGGCCAACATTAAATGATTGCTTGGCACCAAATTCTTCATGATGTTCACCGCCTTATCGACATGGTCCTGGGCGCAGCTGAAGTCTCCAGTGCTATACTCATGCACGTAGTAGGCATATGACAGATCCTCGTGGGCTATGGCCACATGGAAATTCATGTTGCCAAAGATGCCCTGGCGCACGGTCAGTGCATCCTTGTAGACGGTCACGGACTGGAACACAGAGTCCACGTTTAGCAAAAAGAATCCATAGTCCAGCAAAGTGTCGCCGTATTTCTGATGCTTAGGCCCAAAGTGGGCGCTTTAGAAAGGAACAAACAAAACGAGAACAGAGTGAGGGGCAGTACATGTGTGTGAGAAAGAGCGAGAGAGAGATAGAGATACGGGCAGTTCTGCAGAACGTTTGCCAGAATGAGACCTACCGAGCACGACGGACCGCCTGACAAATTAGCAAATTGGCGCGAGCGAAGTCACGCTTGACGACACAAGACTTGGCCGCCTGGCGGAGAACATCGATGGCAATGCTGGGAGAGAGTGATTGAAAATCAGCACGAGTGGAAGCAAGTGGTTGATGATGATAGGCAGCATACCGTGTGGGTGTCGACATATTCAAGTGTTGCATGGCCTGCACGCTCCACATGTGACTGTTGTTATACTCGTTACGGGCAAAGTACATAGACGAGATTTGTGTATACGTAATGGCGATCAGCGACGTGGGCACGTCATCAGTAAGGACACGATTCAGCTCCATCAGCTCGGTGTATGCTTCGTGTGCCAGCTTAAAGTCGCAGTGGGATGACTCCGCATAAAGAAGACTAGAAAAATTAAATAAAAAATAAATCAATAGATGAATGGAGCTGTTGGAAGAGATTCGGATATTGGGATATAACGCACCGCTGCAGACAGTCTATACGTGTGATAAGCTTGTCCTTAAAGGGCTGCATGCACTTTAGTCTTTCGTTGAGGCTCGACAGCACCGAGATGCTCTCCTGCATCCAGCCGGCCTCAGATAAAAAGCTGCCCAGGCGCAGGCCATAATCAATAGCCAGCAAATCGTCAGAGGATAACTCTTCAAATGTTTCCACCAGCAATGGCAACTCTCCTTTGGCCATGTTTTCTGAGACTTCCTTGATGTCATTGTCACTGCTGTTAATGTTGTTGATGCAGTTCATCTCGGTGCAGATCTCGGCGCTGATGTCGGCGCTGAGCTCGGTGCTGCTGCTGAGCGCACTGCTGCAATTGCTGTTGAAGCTTTCGCTGCTGCTGATGCCACCACTGCTGCTGGTGCTGGCCCCGTCGTCCTCACCGTCTGGCAGCAACAAGGACATCTCGGACTTATCTTCCTCTGCCACATCTTCTGGCACATCGAGTGCCACATCTGCGTCTACTTCTTCTTCTTCTTCTTGTGGCAGCCCAAAGCGACCTACATAGGCATCGCTGAGGCGACGGGGCAACGCCTTGTTGCTGGCCATCAGAGCGGACACAATGCGCAGCAGCTTGGTGCGAGCTGGTGGGCAGCTGACCAGACGCTTGAACACATCCAGATTGGACAGCTGCTCCAATAATGTGTCCTTAAGATCCTCGCGTTGTGACATCTACAAGCAGGATATCAAATCATAGTTAAAACAATTGAAACATAAATGTCGTTAGGACGAGACAACGTTCAGCGTTAACCTTGAAGTGACGGTCGGTCGAATCAATTAAACTTGATCGGTTAACGTTCAATTTACACAGTTACACAACACTTGAATTAAGTGTTGTGCCAATCGCAGGGTGTATTTATTCATTTGTTTTATTTATTTGCTTTTATTTTCAATTAAAGATTCTCATTATTATCTGACGCAGCGGGACAGGTTCAATGGCTTCGTCAACAGGACGCGAACCAGAGGCCAATCTGCGCTATTTATAGCCGACAACGAGACAAGACAAGAGATCATCATCTGTAGCTTTATTGTTGTAACCACTTATAATTTAAATTGTAATTGCCTCGCTACTATGACAAACTCACTCGGAGTGATCTATGGCTGCATCGATGTGCTGATCTCTGAAGCCTGAATGCCCTATCTTTTCCACCATACAAATGTAAAGAGAGTCGCATATAACGCATAAACAAAGTTTATAGATATCATATCGCAGATACAAATGTCAATGATACACAATGCCATGTGGTTTCAGACGACTTAAAGATATAAACAGATACAGTGCGCACTCGCTTAAGGCAGCTAATTGATATTTCATGCAAAAACTGAGATCATCTCTTTCAAGTAGCTAAGAATTATGTTCTTTTCAATTAGTTTGTTTTCAATTAGCTTCTTTTCAATTTGGTGACAAATAGATAGAAAATTTACAATTTATATACTGCAGTTAAGATCTGCATATATCGAGATCGCACTGTATATTTAGATGAGAAGCAGCTATGTCTGTGTGCATGTGAAATTTTGCCGAAAGCTCAAACACTCAAACATAAACAGTAAGAAGCTTTTCTACATTAGTTTTGGTATAGCATAAGCTTTCGGCTAATGCGAAACCAAAACAAAACATTGAAAACGGAAATGCAATTGGAAATGCGAGTGGAAAATACTTGAATATGTTCTGGCAGCGACGTCAGGGCGAGACACAGTCATAAAGAAACAAGAAATGCGAAGTAGATAATAAAATAGAAAAACAAAAATAAAATGCTGTAACAGCGTGGCGATAAGACAAACTTGCACACGTACAGCACACACATGCATACACTCACATATATAACTATATATATATTTATATATATTACAGACATGTATTATGCATGTGTGCGCCATAGCAGCTGATTTGTATGTTGTTTTTTTCCCGTGTGTTTTCACTTTTGTATATATTGATTTTTTGCTGCGCTGAAGAAAGATCTCGATTGCAAACGGATTGGAGTTCGCTGTGGACTTACCAGCTCGTAGACATCGATAAGTAGATTACGGGGCAGCTCCGGCAGCTTGTTGATGCGCTCCAATGTGGGTACTTTGCAGTCCAGGCCATTGACAACGGCATTTAATGAGAGCTTGTACAGTAGCTCGGGGCTATTGTTGCTGTTCAGTCCGGAGGCCGATGACATCAAACCGAATAGCTGCTGTTCTGCAGCCATTTTGCAGATGTTGTTGTTCTGTTTTGTGTAGTTTCTTTATTTATTTATTTTTTATTATATTTTTATTTATTTTGTATTGTATTGTTATTGAAAGTTGCTGCTGGGGAAACTCAACAAAACTCGCTCGCTTAAAACTTGCAGCCTTCCTATCTGGAGGGGAGTTGAAGTCAATTCTGCAACAAGTTTTATTTTATTAGATATGCGCGCAAAAAAAAACACTAACAAACAAACACACAACAAAATAAGCAAAATAAATAAAAATAAATTTTTAAGTATTATAGAAAAAAAGTGGAATTTTGTTGTGTGCCACACGTGCCTGCCAAACGTTAACTGTTAACTGTCAATGGGTTGCAATGTCATGCACACACTCTCTCACACTCATACGAACGCACAGACAGCACCCACACACCCACATAATGACTGGTTACAGTAACAATCGGCAGCAACGACGGAAGCAACAACAACAGAAAAACCAGCAAGCGACACTTGCGCTAACTTCACTTTCTTTTGAGACGTTCTTCGTTTTTCCTTTCTTTTTTTTTTCTTTTTGTTGTTACCCAGCGCGCAGCAGCTGCTGCTGGCAATTTCACTGCCTTTGGTGCTGTTATTGGGCTGGCTGGCTGGTGCTGAGCCGAGTTGCTCTTTGTTACTCACACTCACACTCACATACACACACTCACATCGAGTCCAAACTGATTTGATTTGTATCTTGTTTTAAATATTTTTTTTAATACATTTGTATGCATACATTATATATACGTATATATGTATATATGCATATATTTTGTGTATATATGTATAAATATGTATGGGTATATAATTTTCTCGCGTACCAAATTTTACAGGATGCCTGCAGAAAACTTACACAATATTGAATGCATTCAATTGTTGTTACATGCACAAACTTGTATGGTTTATTACCCGCCTACTAGTCTTCTTTCTCGATCGAATTCACAATTAAACTTTTCTTTGCTTCAACTTTATGCTATATAAAAAAATTAATATTTTACTTGGGGATGACAGCAGCAGCAGAAATCGACAGCACACTAACTTATCGAATACCCTTTAGCGATGTCTTTTAACGATTACACTCTGCTAACATTTCTAATAACAGTGCCAAATTTTTGCGTTAAAGCGGCTCATTTGCGTTTTCATGAGCTCATTTTGCGTTAACAGCGCGGCAACGGTCAGTTTTCAAATCGCTGTTATTATAGCAGAATTGTGAACAGCAAAGACAAGTACAACGAGTATACCCGATTATGAGAAGCACATATTCCAATTGGAATATGATTTCTTACTGAACTACGGACATAATACACACACACACACACTGCGAAGCATTCTCTGCTTGCTCTTGCACGAATAAGATTTATTATTGCGGGTTCGAAATTGCTTCTTGCTGTCTATTACATACATTTGCATAACTTAACAGTGCCTTTCTTAACCGTTTTGCAATGAGTTAAGGACTAAAAAGAATTTTGTTTTACTGCATTTAAGTGTAATATACATATGCAAGAGCTATGTTTTGAATTTAGTCCAACGGTGAAACGTCATTTCGATCAAATGAATGCCGTTATGCGAGTCTTTTATTCATAAACTTCACAATTTTGATGTTCTCTTTTTGGTTTTACTAAAAATTGCTATCCTATTACAAGGTTTGCTGTCTGAAACGGCCCAAGCGAACGCTAGGCATTGTATATTGTACTACTGATGATGCTGTCTGTCTGTTTGCTACTCAAAATAGGTCGAAGGAATCGTCTTCAACCTCGACGAGTCCATAATCGTTAGTGCTGCCAAACATCCACCAATGGCGCAATATGTTGCGGATGAGCAAGAAACGAGTTGTGACAAACTCAAAAAAGTGAAAGAAGAGTGCACTGGATGTTAAAAGTGCACAAGAAGCGACAAAGACCTCCTGAACCGTTAGTTGTTCCGTGCTGCCCTGATTCAAATTATCCATGCAATGCAAGACCTGTACACAAGTAAAGAAGCGCAGATAAGATTCGATCGTTCCGTATACCAATTTCCGCCACTGGACGCACTCTCTCACCTGTTGCAAGATGACATGCGCGAGTGGCATAACAGACGCACTCAATAGCACATGCTTCACGATCATGCCGCAACAGCGTCTGCAGCAGAAGGCGCGCACCATCTGCATTAAGCTTGCCCGATCCGCCGTGATGTTAAAAGGGGCATTACAAATCTCACAGCGATTATCACGTCGATGCATTATCCAGCGCTTTAGGCATTTCAGATGTATATAGCCCTAGTGATAAGAGTAAGAATCAGGAATACAATTAATCAGATTATAAAACTTACCACGCTGCCTTTGCATTTGCAGGGACAATTGATGATCTCCATGTCACTGCGGTTCCAGCGACAGATGCGGCACGAGTTGCCAAATTCATTGGCCGAATGTACGCTCTCCTGTAGTGGAAACCCTTGCCCGGACGGTGGCAATAGTAGTCCCAGCTGGGTGGGGACAACACCACAGCCGCCACTGCCGCCGCCCGTGGCACTTGCACTGGCACAAGAGTTGCTGGCATCGTTCTGAGTTTGCTCCTCCGTTTGCAGCTGGGTCTGACCCAGTGTCTGAGCCGTGGCAGTACCGGCCATAACACTGTTGAATAGTCGCAAGGCTGTCGCCTCGGATAGCTGCTGTTGCTCTTGCTCCTGCTGTGCCATGCTTACAATGCTAACAGACCGTCCCACAGATACCCGAACCTAAAGTTTGGATACGCCTTTCGTGTTGGTAGGTTGTTTGGTGGTAAAGTAAAGCTAAGCGCGTAACGAACTAAATTTTGATGAACGAATTTCACACGTAATTTTGCTTGGACATTTTACACAAAACTTAACGTTCGACTTTCACAGTATGTCTGAATAGGTTTAGAATTCAATATGTTATATTATTGCTCCACATGACAACCCACCGAATGCCAACTAGTCATTGAATAAAATGTGAGTACTACAGCAATTTTCTGTCTTCCCTAAACTTATTTTTTGTCATAAGTTCCTAAGTAAACTAAATCTCGCTTATGATCGACATTTTTTAAAATAGGACTGAAGCTGTTAAAATCATAATATCCACCACATGCCAACTGGGAGTTGAACCCAGGATCTCTTCGTCCAATAAGACAAACAGCCCTGGTTTTATTTTTGGTGTCATTCTTCATAATGTTAAGCATATAAATGGCGGATTGTTAACATTAAGCAATGGCGCTATGGCTGCTGTCTACAGAGGGAGAGAGAGTGAACGAAAGAGAGCTGTTAGTAGTTGACAATGGTGGCGCTTGTTTAACATAATGTTAAACGGAGAGAAAGAAATAGTAAACCTGCGCGCGTCTCATTTGTAGTTGGGAAAGATAAAGGCGTTATTTCATTTTATGATTTTGATATAATTAGTTAAAATATTAATACATTATATAACACAGAAGAAATAAAACAATTAAGAGACAACTCCAGTCACAGCAAGTGACAAACGATTTCTTAGTCAATAGCAGTTTTTTCCCGCCCTGATTCGAAGCTTTCATGCATTCCAAGGTCTGTAAGAGAATATTAAGAGAAAACGCTTCGAGCGTTAATTGATACAATTGGATGCACTCGCTCACTTGATTGACCATATAGGCAAATGGCAAAAAGAAGCTCCGAAGAGTAAAAAAATCCTCTGCTTGCAGCCGCTGAGATTCGCCATGTTGCTGCCAGACGTCAAATAGGAATTTTTCAGACCCTATTGGGCAAAGGTACGCTCCTTAGCAAGTTAGCTATAGAGGTCCTAGTTGATTGAAAGCACCTAAGTTACGGTTCGGAGGTCGCTTTAAAATTATCTGCAACTGAGTCACAGGCGCAATACCTTCAAATTGGTTTTGGTTACAGTAAAGAATCCTTATGTGTAACGAACAAAATTTTGATAAGAACAATATTCAATTTTATTCCAATTCTGGAAACAATACTTAAGCTTTGACAAGTTTTAAATATATGCACCAAAGTTAGGAAATCATCCCAGGCACATAACCCTACGTTCCCTTTAATTTTATGTCGCATACTTTGTTTTTACAGTTTTCAACTAGGACTGACTATATTTCTCAGGGTTCCCATGTACTTAAAACTCGTAGCTTGGGCTTTCCTTTAATTATTTGTTTATACTCAATGTTTATGATTTTATTTTGCTTAGCTCTGCTGCGATTTATTAAATTTTTTTATATTAATTGTTGAGTTTACATTTCCTTTTATAATTATCTCATTCAGAATTGCGAGGGTAAGTTTGTAAGTTATAGCTAGCGCCTTGTAATTGCTGCGCTTTTGTTCTTAATAAAAATTCTGAAAGAGAAATCAGCATTTACTGCATCATCATCATTTACTTAAGATCTATAATAGTTAATAAATAACATAAATAAGTTAATTAAGTTCTGTGTACTTAACGCAGCGTAAGTGGTTGCACGTTGGAGAGCATCGCTTGGGTTAAGAACCCTTTTCCCTTTCCAGTTGCTGGTGTAGTCTGTAGATGCTGGGCGGCTGCTTTGGTATCGTT
This sequence comes from Hirtodrosophila trivittata, assembly GCA_035045065.1. NCBI lineage: Eukaryota > Metazoa > Arthropoda > Insecta > Diptera > Drosophilidae > Hirtodrosophila > Hirtodrosophila trivittata. The sequence continues at coordinate 5,825,958 of JAWNNK010001028.1, read as the reverse complement.
TTTGGGTTTCTGTATGTATATTTGATTGGTATTTAGCGGTTTGTTGCTACAATAACAATTAGATATACATACGAATAAATGAAGGCAGGTTGAATAAAATGCAATAAAAGAACACAATAGAAAGCAAAACAAAGGAAGCTGCAATTTTCGCACAGGCCGCGCGTCTTATTTAATCGAAACAGAATGAGAGGGGGGACGATACCGATAACCGATAAGTGCTCCTTTTGCGTTATTTGAAATGAACGATGGTCCCACTCAATCTGTTGAAATTCTGTTAAGTTTGAATTAATGTACAGTAACTCTGTTACGTTGCAGCGCCAATGGTTTTTTGACCATATGGCAGCACTGGCTTGACCGGAAACACCCCGTATTAACTGAAATTCAAAAATTTGAATAAATGTCCTTGTGCTTAGTATTTGTTTGCCGCGTTTTATTTAGGTATTTTGTTTTATCGTACAATGTTGTTAAACCGTGCCTATTTTGTGTAGATTTTCTTTAATAGTTTCTTCATTTTCTGCTGGCTTTAGATTTGCTTTGTATAATTTATATATTGTTTTTGTTTTTTTTTTTGGTTTTTTGTTTTTTCAATTTGTTACACCACATACAATACATACAATGTACTAAGTTTTCTTTAGTTTTATTAATTAATTTTCATATTTATTTGATTTTTGTTTTTAATATGTATAAATAAAAACTTAAACAATTTACTGCACACACTTTTTTATACCTTTGTTGACTACAAAAAAAAAAATATTTTTTAAATATATTTTCGATTTTTCTTATGTTTCTCTTCATGTTTTGTTTTTTGTTTTGTTTTTGTCTTTAGAATCTTTCAAGTGTTTAACATTGTGTAACAAAGTTTGCTAAATTACTTGACGACGTTTTGCAGCGTTTACTTAATAAAATTGTTGCAGTTTCAACAAATTTGTATATATGTATATTTATTTTCCATATTCAATATTCATTCATGCCTAAAATTTGCAACTATTTCGATTCAGATTTTCCGTATATCTGCAAGAGTTTTCTTTCTTTCCTTTTACTAATCGCATTTTAAATAATTAATTACAACAACATTTATATTATTTATTTCATATTTGTTTTTTTTTGTTTTGCTTTTTTGTTGAAACAACTGTGTGTTCGTTTTTCCGCTACGTTCTTAAACTAAAGCCTAGATTTTTCAATTGTTTATTGTTTTATTTGTATTCTGTTTGCTTTGTTTGTTTTGTTTTTTTGTTTCGTTCTTTACAGTGCCTACTAAACTTGGCTACGCATTTGCATTATAACATTATTTATCTCTGTTTCTGTTTTCGATTTGGGTTCAATTCATTCTTTATTTATCTCGTATTTGTTAGTTCTTTGTATTATTTGGCAATGTCGTATTGAAATTCAATTTATTTATTTGTTTTCTTTGCTTTCTTTTGTTTGTTGTCTTGTCTAGCTTTGTTTATATTATATATATTTATATATATTCTGATTTCGACCTTCTCGCTTGATGTTTAAAATCAATTTTTGTTACTGCATATAATTTATGTGTATATTTATATGTATAGTTTATGTATATATTTATATAAAGTAAATAGATTACGTAATTGCAACATTCGTTTGCTTCTACTCTTCCGCTCCTAGCTCTGCCTCTACCATTTTATATATCTCTCTCCCTCCTTTGCCTTCTCTCCGCTTCTCTCTTCTGTTCTTTTCCTTACGCTTGGACGCGACACCTTTGTGGTGTTCCTTTACAGATGGATTTTCTACTGTTACATTACGTTATGTTATTACGTGTTCGATCTAGATCTCGATATTGATATAATCGTTATCGCTATCGTTATCGTTATCGCTATATATATTTGGAATACAAACTGTTCCAGACTGTTGCACTTGTGCCTGTGTTAGAACAACGTATACTCTTCCCTCTTCTCTCTTTCTCTCATCTCTCTTCTGTCTTTTTTCGAATATTTTCTTCTTTGTTTTTTACAATTTCAATTCGCCTTTTGAAATTAAGGAAGTGCTCAAATAAAATGCTTAACATATATTCAATAGTTATTAAGAAATAAAAAAAAAATAAAAAAAAAATAATTATTTATATATAATGTATATATATATATATATACAGGTATATATATATCAGTTTTTAAAATTGAATAACAATTTTTGTGAACATACAAAAAGTAGTTTAAAAAATAATGAAGAAGAAGAAGAAAGCTCGAAAACATCAATAAAATGTTTGTCTACGTTTAAAATGCATTTTGCAACAAACAATTTACATTCATTTTTTTACATCAATATAAATAATACGAGTATATGGTAACGGGTTAAGTACAATAAAATAGGTGAAAGAGGCAAATTCCATATACTATCGTATATATACGGTTATGTTTTTTAGGTATATGTAGGCTCAATTATACACATAGCGAAAGGACTCTCTCTCTCTCTCTCTCTGTCTGTCTCTGAGTGAGTCTGTAAAGTCAGCGGCAGCTACTCCACTTCCAAATGGCTGAGTTGAAGAATATATACAAAGTTTTACGCTGGCTTGCGGTTAACCAGGTTTGGTTCAGGAAGGAGCTGGAACTGGAGCAGGAGCCGGAGCTGGTGCTGTGGTCTCAACTGACTGACTGACTGACATTATGACTCGTCACGATTATTGTGCACCCACTGGGCGGGCACCCATTGGGGTTCGCGCTCCAGTGAGTTGATCTCAGCCAGAAGCTGGTGATAGGCACGCTCCGTGTCGTTGTTAATGATAATCATGTCAAACAGATGACCCCAGCGCGCTTCCATGTCCCGTGCGGTCGCAATGATGTCCTTAAGCTCCTCCTCCTGTGCGATAGAAAGGGAAACGAAAAAGTTGATTAAAAATGTAAATCGATTTCTAGCAAACTAATGAAAAAAGGGGTTATCGATTAAGCGAATAAGCTTAGAGATATAATCGATTAATCGAATACAATTATAGATACTATCGATTGATCGAATAAGATTATAGAATTAATCGATTAATCTAAGCTTACTTTAGTTTAAATATGAAATGAAATTTGATTTCCCAAACTTAATTTTAAACTTATCGATCGATAACGATAACTTACCTTGAAGGGTTCACCGTTGCGCAGCTTCTTCTGCCGCAGCTTGTCCAGACTGGGAGGCGCCACCAGCACCACATATGGCTTCAGATCCGAGGCGCGCAACAGCTTCAAGCTCTGTGGATGCAGATTGAGCACACAAATCTTGCCGCTAGCAACAACTGTGCGTATGGCCTCCAATGATGTGCCTGCAAAGGGATAACCAGGAGACGTTGTGGGTTAAGGGCTGTCCCAACCGGATAGCGAACAGGCAAACACTTACCGTAATAGGCCTTCTCGTATTCGCCGTGCTCGACAAAGCGGCGTGCCAGGATATCCGCCTCGAAGGCCTGCCGCGTTATGAAGTGATAGTCAACGCCGGGAACTTCACCCTCGCGCCGAGCACGAGATGTGTCTGTAGGAGCAGCAAAAGAAGAAGAAGCGGAGAATTGGATTAGTAAATGGTAAGGCTACTCAGAGAAATGGATACAAAGGGGCGTGGTAGGAAGCCAGCTCTGAGAAAGGATCCATCAACGACATTCAGACTGGGAATGGGGATATATTGGAAGAGGCTGCTCCTCTGGCAATGGATCCCTATGTTAGCTGATGGACCTTTACTCAGGGTTAGGGTAATTCTAGCAATGCGCTGGGATTTAGTTGCGACTGCTTTACCCTTGCGAGCTGGTTTGAGCTTCTCCTCAAGCAAATAGAATACTGCCAGAGAGAGAGACAGATAGAGAAAGTAAAAGAGACAAAGAGAGAGAGAGCAGTAGAGCAAGGGAGAGAGAGAGCTTATGACTTACGTGGCACCGCTGCCGAGAAGCGCTCCGAGTCGGCCATCAGACGCTGACGCAGCTCATGCCTGCCGATGTTGGGCGGACCGATGAGGACAATGGGACGCTTGTGGGTGGCGCGGGGATAGTAGAGGGCCACCTCCTCGTAGGTGAGTATCTCCTCGGGATCCGTTTCGTCCGGTGCGGTGGTCGCGTATAGCGGATAACTGTAAAGTTGGAAGTGTGTGCAATGAGTGGGATTCTATGAGGAGGGTTCAATGGACACTTACCCCGCCTCGGAGCTCGCCTTCTTCTTCTTCTTGCGACCCTTGCGAGCGCAGAGCAGCGTTGCCCCTTTGCTGGCGGCACCCTCCTTGCCGCGATTGCGCGCGAGACCCGCCTCCTCGGCAATGGCCAGCTTCATGGTCTCACGCTGATGCTGGAAGGACTGACTAGGAATGAGGCCGGCCAGCGTCTGGTCCTCCTCGCCCTCACGATACGCCTGCCACCAGTTGGGATCCTCGCGCGAGATGACATGCAGCACATCGCCCTTCTGGAAGCTAATGCCCAGCTCCCGGCACGGTATATACAGATCATCCTCCGGATCATAATCGAAATGTGCGCGCACATGCAGCACAGCCGTATCCCGATGCGCCATGCCGCCCACATGATGCATGCCCAGACCGCCGCCTAGACCCAAGCCGCCGCCAGGTGCCGGACTGCCGGCGGGCACTATCAGGAACGTCAGCGTGCCCTGCATGGCACCCAGCAGGGCGCACACCTCGTTCACCGTCTTGCCGCGCAGCTCCTGGCCGTTGACCTCCAGTATCTCGTCGCCCTCGTGCAGCAGTCCAGATTTCTCCGCAGCGCCACCGCGCACAATGCGACCTATGACCACCGCCTCACCCTCGTTTCGGACAGTCGCTCCTAAAGGCTCCGTGGACTTCTCGATCTGTATGATCCGTATGTTGTCGTTCTGGTCGTTCAGCGTGCCGAAGCAGGCGCTCATGCCCGGTGGCGATTCGCCGCGTGCCGCCACTGAGACGGGCAGCGGCATTGCACCACGTTGCGCCACGGATGGTGCTGGGACCACGGGTGGCGGCACCGGCATGCTCCGACTACTGGCCGAGGCCTTGGACACCGAGACGGGACTGTTGTGACCGCTGAGCGTTGTGGCCGTTGCCGTTGGCGTCTGTGACGGAGTTGGTGTTGAGCCCGTTGGCGATGGCGACGGATCCGTGTGGTTGGCGATCCGATCGTGGGCCAGCAGCAGACCCTCCATCTCATGGCTGGTCAGCAGATTGCCCAGCTCAATGGCCGCCGATGTATTCGATTGCGTCAGCAGCTCCACGATCTCCTTCTGCAGGCCCAGCGCGCTGACATGAAGTGGCGCCGCGATTCGCGGTCGCCTCCGCTGCAAGACGGCGGTTCTGGCGGCCAGCACATGCGCCACATTGGCACTGGCCAGGACACTGTGCGCCGCCGAGACGCGACCCGCCAGCGTGCTCAAGCCACTCTTTGACAATTGTCCCTGGAGACGTGTCAGCGCCGCAATCAGATCTCCGTAACCTGCAAGGGAAATCGGGGATAGAAGTTTAGGGTTGATGTTGATGAGGTACATCATATGTGTTGAACCTAAAGGGGTGTCCCATTTGGTAGCTAAACAGTCGGATGGAAAGGGGTTGTCTTTGCTTAATATCCTTGAAAAGCTCTACAATCATTTCAGGCTAAGTCCCTAACTTCCTTCAGAGGTTACTTTAGTTCATGTGGGAGTCGCCACCCTTCTGCCAGGACGTTCCTTTCGGGTTTCTTCAGATGGTTTATCCTATAGGTTATATTGCCAGAAGGTCTTTTAGGGAATGGATAGATCCATCTATGTCAGCCAATAGGAACTTCTATCTAAGTCTCCAAAAAGGAAGTTTCCTTTTTCCAAGGGATGTCAAGAAAGGGCTACGACATTTCCTGAGCAGAAAGAGCTCTTCCTAAGTTTCCCTAACTTTGAGCAAGACAGGAGACTAGCTAATAAGGGTAGTAACATATAGTATATATATCATCGTAGGATCATGTTGTAGGGTCGATCGGAAGCTAACCCTGAACCAAACCTCTGGACACTTCATAGCGAAGAGGATGCCACATAAGATGGAGATTGGAACTAGAGCTATTATATATGTTCCGGCTGGTACTCAGAACTGACAGGATAACTTGAAGAGATCCTAGAAACATTCAGGATAACAATCTCCCTTGAAGAAACTCCCCTTTCCTTTGGCTGATTTCAGTATGCCCCGCTCTTCCACTTACCTTCGATGTGTTCCGCTGGCAATGGTTCCTCATCTGGTAGATAGGCCTCGTTCTCGACACCGACAATTGTTGTTGTTGTCGCTGCAGCTTGTTGCTGCTGTGCCAAAGCCTTGCCAGACGTGGGCGTGGCTGTTGCCGAATCCTGAAGCGCCTTGAGCTTGCGTGAGCCACGCAAACTGTTGCGCAGGAACTCATTTTGCTGCGCGATGCGTTCCTCCTCCTCGCGTCGACGTCGCAGTTGCTCCTGTTAGAGAAAGAGACAGAGAGAGAATGGAGCGAGTGAGTAAGGGCTATTTAGGTGGTTTGACACTTTGGAGGCTTAAGTGGCGCACTTAATCCGCATTTGCGGCAATTGCGCTAATTTAATTAGCAACAACTGCCTGAGGCCGATGACAGGTGAAAAGAGCTGGAGGGGTAAACTTAATACACTGACCAAACGCATACCCTACCTACACACACACCCACACACACGCTGAGCAGTTCAGTGACATTATAACCAAGCGAGCCCGAGTTCTCTGTCTGTAAATTTACCTTTATTTATCTAGCATAAAGCTATTGCAGCATTGTGGGAGAAGGCATAAAAAGAGCTTAGGCTTAGTGACGTGGTTTCTCTGTGGCATGCAACAAATCCCCGAAGCAAAGCAAACAACAGCTGCCACACTGCCACACTGCCTCACTGCTGCTGCTGCTACACACAGTCGCACAGTCACACAGTCACAACTGACGTACTAATGGACGCCGTGCAACGGGCTGAAGTCCAACTGGAAGGGGTGGAAATGAGGGTTGGTGTGGGGTTGGGAGGGGGTAGGAGGGGTGTGTGAAGGGTAAGCGATGGTCAGTTGCAATGCTTTACAATGAAACCTTTCAAGTACTTGGCTCTGTTTGGATTAGGTCATTGGGTGGCACAGCGGAAAGCGCCCACCCATCAAACTGTCAACAACTGGAGAGCAGTGCCTGTCAAACTGTCAAGAGGAGGTTAAAGCCATTAAATAATCAATAAAATGTTTAAAAATTTATAAATATAATCTAATTGCGAGTACTTCAAGGATTTTGAGCTGCTAACTCATCGTCTAAAAGGCATACCGTGTTATATGTCGATTAGGGCCAAGATTGGACAAAGGTTTCCGGAGGGAAAAGATCGAAATTGGAGGCTAAGATGCGCTTCAAGTGAAGTGGCGGCGTGTCAGAGCTTCGATTTGCCAAAAAAAAAGCAAACACAATGGAGAGAAGAAAGAATTGTTTCCCATTCTCGAGAGCTGAGACCTTGCAGCGCCACCTTTCCCACACAATTCTCATCAGGGATGTTCCGCGAGCATAAAAGAGAAGGAAAAAAACCAAAAAAAAGAGAGGCAAAAAAATAAAAACTTAATTGAATAACAACAGAAAAGGCGCTGAAAATTCCAAAAGAAACAAAAGCGACAACAGAAAAAAGCGCAAAATTTGCTGAACTTGCATAATTTGAGCGCAAAAGAAACTAAAACAAAAAACCCTCCAGAAAGGTTGAACACAAAGTAAACGACTGACAAATACCCTGCGAAAGGTATAAACACTTTTCTAGACTAAAAATTGAACAAGCTGAAGAAGCGTTCCATACGAATATGCCATAGACTTTTATAAAAGCTATGAAGCTTCCCTCTGGGAGTCAGCATGCTTCTGTTTACAGGGTATAGATTGGCTTAGTGGAAAGGGTAGACAGCAGTTCGTTCTGCGATGTGAACCGAATGAAACTTGAAAGACAACAAAAAGACGCAAAAGCTTGGCACTTGGCATTGAAATAACTGAATCTGAATCTGAAACTGAATTCAGTGGGACAACTTGGATGACAAATACACAAAAGAGATAGAGAGACAGAAAGAAGAAATAGAACCCAAGAGCACTTGGCGTATACTTGATCATATGCATAGCAGCAACACCGCCAACCTCATGATGTTGCTGCCGTAACCCACATGCGATTACAGAACTGTGGGCTGTCCCTATTGATCCCTCGCCGTAGATCAGACGGAAGCCCCCACTTAAAAGCCACGGGTCATCAATCATACAACAGCAATTGTAAAGCAGCAGCAGTAATATTAACGTTAGTTGCTGTTGTTGCTGTTGTTGTTGTTGTTGTTGTTGTTGTTAAGGTATGCCTAGGCCATGACATCATCAACAGCAGCAGCAGCCGCAGTCGCAGTCGCTGCGAGCGTCGGGGCATAAAATAAATATTGGAAATGCGCGTATAAAAAAATATTAAATATTTATTTACTTGCTAATTCTTAGTTATCGCTCGCCAGCGCCAGCTCTAACGATTTGCCATGTGATTTCAAATCACAAATTATCGATAAACCCTAAGCAAAAGTTACAGTCAACAAATTGTACAGAAAAACTCAACTGAAACTAGATAAATACCAAGGGAAGTATAGAAGAATATGTTAGCTATCGATAAACGATATGTTCGATAACATTCGACAACTTTTGCTAGCATTTCTAGTTGATTCTCTGCAGCAAGTGCTTTGCTTAAGTTTATTTAGTTAGAAAAACAAAGCGTTTGTTTCAGCTTTTAAGAAATAACAAAGGAAGTATAGAAGAATATGTTAGCTATCGATAAACGACATGTTCGATAACATTCGACAACTTTTGCTAGCATTTCTAGTTGCTTCTCTGCAGCAAGTGCTTTGCTTAAGTTTATTTAGTTAGAAAAACAAAGCGTTTGTTTCAGCTTTTAAGAAATAACAAAGGAAGTATAGAAGAATATGTTAGCTATCGATAAACGATATGTTCGATAACATTCGATAGCTTTTGCTAGCATTTCTAGTTGATTCTCTGCAGCAAGTGCTTTGCTTAAGTTTAGTTCAGTTAGAAAAGTATTTCTGATGTTTCAGCTTCACATTTTGACTACCACAACGATAACTATTTGCTGCTAATCGATCATTTTATCAGTTATCGATAGTCTTTAAGTTAAAGCAGCTAACTAGCTTTGCATTCATTTGGTTTTGCAGCTGTTGATACTGATTTTTGTATACCCCTCGCTAATTGTTGTCGCTGCTGCTGTTGTTTGTTGCTGTTGCTGCTGTTGTTGTCGCGCAGCTGCGACAGCCAGTTAGCCTACATTATTGTTAACTGGTTGCCGTTTTATAGTTAGCATATATGTAGATAAAGCCAGTTGGCGATAGCGGCTGAAGGTTGCTGCCGTTTAAAGGGAAAACCAACAGCAGCAGCAGCAGCAGCTAACAGGGCCTTAAGAATTTGTTGTTTGCTGCTGCTGTTGCTGCTGTTGTTGCGGCTTGCCACACTTGCCTGTTGTTGTCGCAAACGCACTGAGGAACGCTGCAGCTGTGTGCCACGTCGCAGACTGGAGGCGCTGCGCTGAGGCGTGGTCGTGGCGGATAATGATCCTTGATGTTGTTGTGGCTGCTGCAGTTGTTCGACTATCGCTGTTGTTGTTGCTGCTGTTGCTGTTGCTGTTGTTGTCGCATTGCTGTTTATATCACAATATTTGTTGACATTGTTGTTGTTCAAATTGGCGCTTAATTTGTTATTTTCCTTCTCGAACAGCAGCTGTTGCTGTTGTGCTTTTGTGTTGCTGTTGTTGTTGTTCATCATTATATTGTTGTTGCATAGCACTGGCAATTTTGCTGTCGCTGTCGCTGTTGCTGTTGCTGTCGGACTAGTTGGAGCTACTGTGGCTGCTGTTGTTGTCGCCACTCGCTGCTCGCCAGCAACATTTGTCTCCAAAGTTATGTGCAATGTCGATAAGACCATGTCTTACCGCTTAATTGTTATCGATTTTCTACTTTGTTATCGTTTCTATTTTCGATTTTCAGTTGTGTCTAAGCATTGTTGTTGCTTGTTGCTGCTGCAATTGTTGTTGTTGCTACATGTGAAATGCATAATTTGCGAGATTATTTTCCTGCATCGATCGATGGACCTTAACAGCCACGCCCCCTGTCCCCTGCCCCCGCCCCTATAGCACACACACTTTCCCTGGCAATTTGTCCGCACGAAATTTCGTGCGCTGGCAACAGCAGCGGCAGCAACTATGCAAATGGCCACGCCCCCCCGCCCAGTTGACAGCTGCAACGCATAAATTTGAATAAATCAACAAGCTCTGTTTTTGGGCTGCTCTTCTGCGTTTGTTAAGCTTCCAAAATGCAACTTAATGCGCATTTAAATGCAACTGTTGTTGCTGCTGTTGCTGTTGCTGCTGCTGCTGGTGTTGCTGGCGTTTTTATTAAGAGCCCACAACTTGTTCAAATAAAAAGCGAAAGCTACTGCCAACAGCGACAATAGCAACATCAAATGTGCGTCTGTCCATAGTTCTGCATTCTCTGGTCCGGCAAGAGCAACAGCAGCAGCAGCAGCAACACCAGCAACACCAGCAACACCAGCAGCAGCAGCAACAATTTCGTAGACTTTCCATTCAACAAACACTCGCAACGCTCGTGCGATTTACAGCTACAACAATATTTTACACTTATGCATTTATTTATTTATTTATTTACATATTTGTTGTTGCTGCTGTCGCTGTCGCTGCTGCTGCTGCTGCCCTTTACGTGCGTCGCGTTGCAAACGAGACGCCAACGTCGCCGACGTCGCTGATGCATTTTTTGTCAACGCTCATAAAATATAAACAAGTAAGTTAAGCCCCAGCTGCAAAGCTAAACGACTGCCTGATACCCTCTAAAGTCAGCTGAAGGGCTTCTCAGTTCTGGACATATCGATAGATTTATCGATAGACAAAGACAGTTGCTTCTTTCTATGAATATCCATTGCCTGTAACTCTATGGAATGTTTACTATACAGATATATATCATATATATACTAAATCATATTCAGATCATATCAAGCGATTATTTTTATTCGATTTCTGTGAATTTAGACAAGTTGCTTTCCATTGCTTTGTGCGTAGAATAGGTCTAAAAACTGCAACCAAGTTGAGGTGTAAATGTTACATATGAAACGTATGGCATATATAGATCATATGGCACATATGTGACATATGGAACATATGGCAGATTTGAAACATTTGGAACTTATATCAAATATCGTATCTTTATAGTCGCTTTAAAGTCTCTGAGTTAAGACAAGAAGATACTTCAAATGGATAGAAATATATGTATAGATCTATGGATAAAGGTATAGATAGGATCTAGATAAGATATAGGCATGATATAGGTATATAAAGATATGATCTATGTGCGTTAAGGAGAACATATAGAACCCATATTTCATGTCTCTAGCTTTTTTTCTCTCTGAGTTCAAATAGACTAGAAGATTGAACTTGAAATGGATAGATATATACATATATATCGATACAGATCTCATCTAGATATGCTATAGATATACATATAGTTATCATATATGTGTGTTAAAGGTATTATATGGAATCGATATACCAAATTGAGTACCCCCAGCTTCTATAGTCTCCGGCTTCACATAGACGAAAAGATACTTGAAATGGATAGAAATATGTCTATAATAGATCTATAGATAGATAGATATATGATCTAGATATGATATAATATATATATAGACACACAGATAGACAGACTATATATAGGACTATATCTGACAATAGCTGATATATAGACTTTAGCTGATATATAGTCCCATTCTGATCACATTGACATATGCACTTCCAGTCGACGTCACATTCTGCTGTTGGGTAGCAATATGCCTCGCTTTAAGTGAAATTTAATGGATGTAGGGTATAGAGAAGTGTTTACTTTTTTCTGTTTACTTTGATAATTATTTTTTTATTTTCCCCCACAGTTTCTTTTTATTTTTATTTTTATTTTTAATGCAAATTGAACGTTGCGTGAGTCATCGGCAAGAAGGCGATAAAATTTTTCAGCGAAGTTCTTAAATATTTTGAAGGTATTTCTCTTGGCGAGTTGCAGGAATTCTATGCTAAAGCTTGGTCACACTGGCCCAGGACCTTTAGGAGTTGTTGGCAATTATTGCTGCTGTTATTGTTTGTCTTTTTTTTTAGGTTGCTGTTGTTATTGTTGCTGTTGCTGGTTGCTGCTGTTGTTGCTCGCATTGGCAACACTTTCGAGGCTTTTTTCGAATTGGGCTGCTGCATGTAGGCCGCACTGCCACGCCCATTGCCCATAAATCCACAAATGACAGTTTTGTTTTGCGTTTTGCTCATGTTTTTTTCTAGAGCTGCTGTCGTTGTTGTTGTTGTTGTCGCATTGTTGTTGCTGCCGCGCCTTATTTGCCCAAAATTGCTGCAGTTGCTGCGGCTTTGGCAGTGGCTCTCAAACTGCAATTGACTGCACATAATCCTCGGAAGTGCAGGGTGGGCGTTCACCGCAAAATGACACACAAAAAAAATGATATATACATGGCAAACACACACACACACACACACACACACACAGCCAAACACACGCACAACACAGAAATAATTGATAAAAAAAATAAAGAGGTGAACAAAAATTGGAAATTTAATTTATTAAAAGGCCTGCGGCATGTGTATGTTTGCATAGGTAATTATGTCCGATATTTAATCACGGTTTATATAGTTAAACGTTCCACACCAATACACACACGCACACACGCACACACACCGCACACACGCACGTTTGGGCCGAAGCAGCAGAGGCTGAAAATGCGGCCGATCGCAGAACGCGTAGAAAAACAACTAAAAATGCCAACTGAAAAATCATAACAAATGAGCGGTAAAGCGTACCCCCCTCCCCTTACCCTTCTCTCTGCCCCTCCCCCTGGTTCCCCACCTTGCCAGAGCAGCGGTGCCACCACCTGCCGCTGCGGCAGACCGACCCCGCTCGCGCCTATCGCTCAATTACCCGTTCATGTGCTCAGCGACTGAATGAGTGAGTGAGTGTAAAGTGAGCACACACACACACATGTGTGTGTGCGAGTGTGTGTGTGACGAGTGGGTTTGTCTATGTCTGTGTGAGCCAAGTTTGTGGCTGGCCCCAACAACGTCTAAATAACTTGCAAAGTCTAAAACAAAATGCGATGACTTTTGCTGTTTCTCTCTCTCTCTCTCTCTTTCTCTCTGTCTCCGTCTCTGTCTGTGTGTGTGTAAGTAGTAGCTGTATTTACGCACACCCACACCCACACTCACACACACACACACGCAGAGAGCGTTGCCAATCGTCACAAAAACAATTTAAATTGTTTAACAAATTGTTTGGTTTTGAGTGCAAAAATGCCGCAAGGCAGCAGATAAAATGTATCTGACAGGCCACAAACAAAGGCGTCAACGGTTAACAAAGGGTATACGAATCGAAAATAGGTCTAAACGCAACCAATATACCCTATAAGTCCAGGGTCAATGCCTATTATACACACTAATTATAGAGATACTTAAATGAACAACAAATTCTATAAACTTGATCAAGCTGCAAATTTAAATTGAAGAGCAAAAACAAAACAAGTTAATTAGGTGTGTTATACTAGGGTATATACGACTTGGTGATGCCCTGTAGTTAGACATGAGGTGTGTTTAAGACATATATAATCACAGTTCGCATAGATTAATAAGTAAAACTCGAAAAGACACAAAATTGTCTCAGCTTTTGTTGCTGAACTTGATTTTATGGTACATACTGTTAACACTGAGTATACCCTATTATATAGCGTATTTTGTTATTACAGGGTATTTAGCTGTTTACTATCTAAGTATAAGTTCCAATTTATGCTATAGCTGCAGCCATTTCTTGCTTTAAGACCCAGAAAACACTTCCGCTTGGCGCTTAAAATCGCTCGACAAACATGAAATTCCCCTCTGAGTAGAGCATAAAAATCGTTTGCTTTTGATTGATTCTATATATATATATATATATAAGTCTTCTACACTCACACACACACACACACACCTATAAGTTTTCTAAATTAACACCTTTGTTTTAGAGCTTCAAGTTATAAAAACAAACTTTCAGCTGAGATTAAATTTCGACAGGTTTCGCTTTAAGATGAAATATTCATAAAAAAAAGGGTATTTAAAGTCAGTTGAGTGCTTTTGGCGTTGCCAGATTTATGCAGAAGTTCAACACTCTCCCAAACTCACTAATAATAAAGCATATATATAAAGATATCAGAGCTGATACTCAGATATATATAAAGATTCCATACCTTATAATCAGAGACTTCTCACATTGAAAGTCTTTAAATTTTATAAAGTCTGGCAACGCTGCTGCTTAAAATGTACCTGTTCACCCTTTGCTCTCCTCTGTTTTATCACCCTTTCTACCTCTGCATTGCACTCAGCGTTTTATGGTTCTTAACTGTACAGTTTGAGCTGCTCGACGCGCTTCAGTGCATCTGGAACTGTTTCGCGTCTGTTTCTTTTAATTAATTACACATTAAGCGTTACTTTCACGTTGTTATTTACTTTGATTCGCTACCCCTACCCCCGCGACACACTCTCCAATCCAGCTTAATCCCCTACCTACCCCAGCTACACCCACACGCACACTCGCACACACACACGCACACACGCACACACGCTTTGATTTAAGCTTTTGCATAATTAATGATTGCATTTAACAATTTCCAACGTCCAGCGGCACATGAATAATGCCACGCTTCCATTACTTCCACTACCTTCTTTGTTGCATGCCCCGTCTGCCTGCCCCACCCCTGCTTCTGCTCCCTGCTCCCTGCTCCAGTCATTCCTCCCAAGCTCATTGCCCACGCACTTCAATAATTGTTATTGTTATTGTTTACGTTGTCTTTTCCCATTAACTGCCGCATTCACAAACAAAAGTTGTGAAGTAACTTTTAATAACGTTTATCCCTCCCTTCGGGTGATTCATTTTCCCTCCTTCCCCTTCCCCTTCCCCTTCCCCTTCCCCTTCCCCTCCCGCTGTCTTTGTCTTTGTCTGTTTGTGCGTTTAACTACCTTCAATAACAGTTTGCTCAACGTTGACTCCCCAGTAAAGTAGAATCTGCAGATCTTTTGTCAAAAGTCTCTCGTCGCACAGTTTGACAAGCACTGCCAAACGCACTGGTCAATGCCCAGCGAAAAGAACAGAAAAAATAATAATAAAAAACGCAAACAGAAAGTGAACTTCGAACATCGAACGGTGCACGACGAACCGGAAGCGTTGCCATAGTCGCCGTCAGCGGTTGTCCATTGTCGCAGCGCAAACAAAAGGTGCTATCAACTGGCAGGGGGGGAGTGGAGTGGAGTGGACAGGGGGAGGGGCCAGCTGGTGCACTGTGACACAATGTACTCTAAAGAAACGATTGCAGAAATCAACAAGTAAAGCTCTGATATATGTGACACACACACAACGACAATGCTGCTGCTGCTGCTGCTTCTTCCTTCCGATGTCAGCCCTATATACATCTATATACATACATACATATATATTTATCAGTTTCTATCCAAGAAGTTATGATTTTTATCTGCGTTGCGATAAAATGCAGTCAGGGTTCCACTGTGGCGGCAAACGTGGCACGAGCGGGTGCTTAACCCGGGTGGGGTGTGGGCCATGGGGCATGGGGCATGGGGCATGTGGCATGCATTGTGGAGTGGCAGAGTATTACAATGTGTGTGGCAGTGGTGCGGTGCATGCGGAACTGACGCTACCTGCTGTGCATGTCAATGAGGGCGATGCCATGCACTCAATTGTGACGCTTTTCATTACTTGGTGACAGTTTGACAGCCACTGGCTGATTATACAGTTTGACACGCACTGCGTTCTTAACAAGTAAACAGCAGAGCATTTTGGCTATTCAAATTGGATCAATCATAGTTAATATTTAGTGGAAATGCGACTTTACTTTTTAACCATTTTAAATGGTTTTTCTTACGATAAAATTATTTACTTTATTTTATTATTTTAATACAAAGAAAACCTCACAAAATACGAGATTCAGTTATAAAAATGTTTAGCATATAAAATTTACTAAGCTAAAGACCCACATTATACCTTCTACTACAGAGTATTCCAAGTCTTGAATTGAGCAGTTTATAGCTTGTTTTAAAGCTAGAAAAAATAATACCCAAATTTGCCCAGTTTAAAATCAAAGTATAAAATAATTCTATAAAAACTTATTTAAATTCTGCAGCTCAAGAGTTTTTATAGAGCGTATTAAGTGCTTGCTTAGCAGCTCTTATAAGTCTTAAATATCACATGTCAACTGATATAGGGTCTCAAATCTTAAGAAAATGAAAATTATTCTTAGAATAACAAATTTGGCAACCTTTTTCTATACTATTTCGTTTTGCAGTCGTTGATTTTGGTCAGAAATTTCCATTTTCAAACGATTTCGTTCAACCTTAAGTCCTAGAATTACTCGGGATAATACCTATTATACAATCTATATCTATTGAAAAATCACTTGGTATAGGTCTTAACTTTCCTAACCTAGAATATAGATAATAATAAGGCTAAGTACCATCAACTTAGTCTTCACTTTTATCTATTAGTCACAAGCAGCATATAGTGGCTCATAGCTGAAGTCTATTAAGTAGAGCTCAGGATATAATACTGGCCTATATAGACATAGATATAGATTAACGAATGATACCATCTGGTACGGGGGAATACATATGTTTATATCACATTGCAACTCGACTTAAACCTGAGTCGGCTCGAGTTCTTTATATGCATCTATTCGATGGAAACTGCTTTTATTCCATGAAAACTGTTAGAGCGCCGATTAGTCGAGAGTTTTCCAGGAAAAGCCTGACAGTCTGTGGACAGTTGTGCACATTATTTAGAACAGATTAGCTTTAATTTGATAGTTAATATATCAATATTTATACAAAGATAAGATTTCTTTCTAATAAGTATTAAAGTAAAGCAGAAACTTAAAGCAGGCACAGTTTGAGAGCCGCCTAAGACAGTTTGGGAGTCATAGGTAAGAAAGTTAAAGGCAGCAAATTTCATAGTCTAACAAGAGAGGCGCCAAGAGATATTCATTTTAAGGGAATCTTTCGATAACTAACCTGGTATTTCTTGATGCTGTCCAGCTGCTCCAAGGTTGGCTCCACAACCTGCGCTATTTGTTGTTGTTGTTGTGGTTGTTGTGGGTGTTGAGGTTGTTGTGGCTGGCCGGTGCGTCGATCGGGCAGCTGAGGGGCGGGCGCGCAGTTGATGAGACGTCCGTCCTTCTCGATGCGCAGATGATCACGAGGTGGCGGTACGGGCTTGGCATTGCCATTAAGCTATTTATATGTGTGCGAGTGAGAGGTAAGCGTAAGAGAGGGAGAAAGGGAGAAAGGGAGAAAGGGAGAGAGAAATGCATTAAAGCAAACGATTAGTTGAGTTTTTAATGTAGTATAACACATGTGTGTGTGTGTTTATGTGTGTGTTTATGTCTCTGTGTGTGTGTGTGTATGTGTCTGTTTTTATATGTGTGAGTTATGCACATGTATTGATGTTGTTTTTAGGTGTTTAGCTAATACTGAGGTGACTGAGTTGCTGCTGTTTCTGCTGCTGCAGTTGTTGTTGCTGCTGCTGCTGCTGGTGTTGCTGCTGTTGCTGCTGTTGTTGTTGTTGCTGCTGCAGCTGTTGTTGTTGTTGTTGTCTTTGTTGTTGCTGTAACACGCATTTCGCTCTGCTTGTTGCCCCCGCTGGGTTCTTTTTAATTAAATTCTGACGCCGCCCCCACAATAAACATACTCAAAGGCCGCTGCTGTGGCAACAAAATAAAAATCCTTGTCCATAAATAACAAAACAACGCTGGACCTTGGCATGGGCAAACGCTATGAAGAGGGGGGGCCAGCGGGCGGGACGGGGCTTAGTCTTTCACTAGAATAGTTGTCGAGGGGATATTGTTTTTGTGTTATATATCACAGCACAAACATACATACATACATATATATATATATATGTATTGTAGTATATATAAATGAAAATGCAATTACCCTTTGATTCGTTTGATTCATTCATTCATTTCGTTTGAATTGACTCTTTGTTACTTACAAAACGAGCTGACCCTGAGCCACGCCCCTCTTAGCCAAGCAGCCCACCCACCCGGACCCGCCCCTTGACTATCTGTCATTCAGCATTCAACAAAAAGGGCTGCTTCCTGGGAACCCCTCTGCCACTTTCTGCCTTTTGCTCAATTTATCGTCTGCGATTTATACTCCTCTTTATATAAATTACTCTGGAACTTGTGCTCTCATACACTTTCAGTGAGCTCTCGAAATTTATCGAGAATTCTGCAACACACCGAACCAAACAGTTCCGAGAATTCAGACTACAACTATATATTATATATAGATATATAATCCTGTTCTGGGGAATAGACAGTTGCTTTTCTAGCTTTTAGACAGAAAAACGAATTTAACTTTTGAACTTGTGCTAGTCACGATATGTGATTTGTTGGCAAGTATCGACTGGTCTATTTCAGGTATCGATACCTTAATAGTTCTAAGAACTTGAGTAAATACCTTAAGAGTTCCAAGAACTTGAGTGAAGCTTTATAAGTGTGTTTTTAGTTGTTGTTGATGCAATTTGAAGCGGGTTGAAGAGAGTTAAACAGTTATTGGCGCTTCTCTATGTTATCGATATATTGATAGGTGACAGTTATTACTGCTAAGTTCGATATTTCTGAATGTTCACGAAACTCAGCAACTTTCTGATTTCTTTTTTATACATGAATCTCGAATCTTGTTGCAACGGACTCGGATATAACCATACCTATGTTATCGATATATCGATATACAACACTAAATATAACGAAGTTCGGAATTTTTTAAAGCTTTAGTTGAATGTTTACGAATCTAGGCAACTTTTTATATTTGAATCTCGAAACTGTTCGCAACGGATTCCCTATTATCCAAAGACATGTTACCGATGTATCGATATATGACACTTATTATTGCGAACTTCAATATTTCTGAATGTTTACGTAATTTGGCAAGTTTCTGCTTTCCTTTTATATGAACCTCGAAACTGTTTAGAACGGACTCCGATATAACCATATCCTTTGTTATCGGTATATCGATAAATGACACTAAACATGGCAAAGATTGATATTTCTGAATGCTTACGAAACTTTGTCACTTTCTGCGCTCCTTTTATGTATAAATCTCGAAACTGCTTGCAATGAACTCCGATATAACCATATCCTTTGTTATCGGTATATCGATATATGACACTAAACATGGCAACGATTGATATTTCTGAATGCTTACGAAACTTTGTCACTTTCTGCTCTCCTTTTATGTAAAAATCTCGAAACTGCTGGCAATGGACTCCGATATAACCAAATCCTTTTCAAAGAATCGATTTATCGGGAATTCGATTGTCTTCCGAACCATCTAAAACTACTTGGAATAATCGAGTAAACAATCTTAAACTTTACTCGTACAATCTGAAGGATCGGAGGTGCCTGGACAAATTTAAGAGATTCTAAGCTTTAAGTCGAGGTTTGAGCTGTAAGCCAGAACTTTAATGCGGATCAAGTTTCTATAACGCTTAGCTAGTAAATATGCCTGCAAGAGTATTAAATCTTTGACAATCCAAGTAAACCTTTTCTTACTTGAAAATACAACTTTAAGTGAATAAGAAAAAGAACACACACACACAGAGAGGGAGAGAGAGAGAGAGGGAGAGGCAGAGGCATGGATATGAACTAAGCTGCGATATGGTTGCGTGGCATAGGGGGTGGCATATGGGTGTGTTCTTCGACGGAGCTTAGGATTATGTAGCTAACGAGGGCAACGTTGCATCGTGGCGACCATAGAAATTAGGCCAGCGACAGTTGAGATGTGGCAACAACTGACAACGGGTGGCCCACCCAGGAAGGAATCAAATCAAAAAGCCGTTAGAATGAAAAAAGAGAGATAGAAAAAGCAAAGATTGCGCTGGCAAGATAGCGGGGAAAAGTGGCGGTGGGAGGGCGGAGGTCGACCTATAATTAGCAACTGCAACAAAGAACAGCATGATAAAGCGAAACATGGCACAAAGCATAGCAGAACCCACAAATACCCTACAATGCCAAGCATATGGCTGCTGATGCCCAGCCTTGGCCACAATTTAATCATAATTTCTCTGATTAAATAATCTAATCAGCAGCTGATATGGTTGCCCTCGCCTGAAAGATAACTTTAATCGATGTGGGTTTAAGTTAAGTCTCCAAGAAGTTGGGCAACGTTTGAGGTTAGGTTTAATAAAGTAACTGTGGCAATTATGTGACAGACGAACTGATACCCTTGTTGCCTAGTCGCATCGAAAGGGAGCAACTGAACGAGCTTATGAATAAAGGAAAATCATAAAAATAAGTGAAAAACAACATGCGGAAATTGCAGCGATAAACGCAGCGGGGCTCGCAGCAATTGTTGCTGGTGTGCGCGCAGGTATGTGGGGAAACAGTTGCTCGCTCGCTCGTCGCTGTTGCTGCTGCTGCTGCTGTCAGGCACCGGAAATGCTGATGAAATGCAAATTGCTGCTGATTTATGTCATAAAATGACGCTACAAAAGGAAGTCAAGCTGAAGGAGCACAGAAGGAGACAAAGGCTATAGGTGTGACAGAGACAGGTAAGGCAGGGGGGAAGAAGGGCAGGTGGGGCTAATCGACTGTTCCATCTGGAAAGCAAGTTGCAAGTGGCAGCAATTTTTATAACGTGTTCAAAAACTAACAACTTAAACTAGGACAGAGCACAGTGAAAGCAAAAATATATACTTAAAGATCAAGAAAGGGGTGAGAGAGAGACAGAGACAGAGACAGAAAGAGATAGTAAGAGAGTAAGAGAAGGAATAGGAGACGAGCGACTAGGAAATTGAAAAGCAAAGTACACTACAAGGTAGAAGATACAAAGCTTAAATACAATTGTGGTTGTTGTGTATACCTCATCAGCAATGCGCTTGGCATCGCCGGCAACAGTAGTAGTTGCAACAGCAACAGCTGCAGCATTAGTGGCAGCAGCTGGCGCCGCCTGCGAGTTGATGGACAGCCCCAGAGATGAGAGTGTTGTGTGGGCGGTCGATGCATTCGAGGAGCTCGCATTCGAGAGCAGCGAGCCGCGGGAGGAGAGATGCGCCGGCGGTGGATAACGTGGCGGCGTCTTAACCATCTCAATGAAGCTATCGGGCACATCGACGGGTAGCTCGCGATGCTTGGCGCCGGCAACAATTGTAGCTGCCTGCTGTGTGCTGCTGCTGGGCTCATAGCCCGGTGGCGCCAGGCTCAGATCGTCGGGTACCGTTGAGCTGCTCGTTGTGGAGGCAGCGCTGGGTATGTGGCTGCTGCTGCTGTTGCTGCTGCTGCCGCTGTTGCTGCTGGTGTGCATGGAGCTAATGCTGCTATTGCTGCGTGTGCTATTCAATGAATTGCTGTTGCTGTTGCTGCTGCTGCAGGCAATCAATTTGCTGGGCGTTGCAGCTGTGCTGCTGCTACTATTATGATTGTTGTTGCTGCTGTTGCTGTTGCTGTTGCTGTTGCTACTGTTGCCATTGCTCGTCGTTTGCTGCTGCTGCAAATGGCGATAGGCAATTGTTTCGAACGTTTCCAGCGTCTGTTTGCTCAGCATATCGTCGAAGCCGCTCGACGATGGTGAGCTAGAGTCCTTGCGATAGATGTCATCAACCGCGCACAGGAGCTCATCGGCAATGCTGTTGCCGTTGCTGCTGCTGCTGCTGTGATTGTTGCCGTTGCCGTTGCCGTTACCGAATGTTGTCTGCAACTTATTGTTGGGCATTTGTTGTTGCGCTGTTTGTGCGCCAGACAAACTTGCTGGCGCTGCTGTTGTTGCTGCTGCTGTCTGTGGCACCTGTTGCTGCTGCTGCTGTTCGTGTTCCGTTTGCAGATCATTTTCATAGTTTTCGATTTGATCCAATTTCAATTGTTGTTTTTGATTGTACAAATTTTGTGTGGCCACATCGAGTGCAATTGTTGTTGTTGTTGTTGTTATTGATGAGTGTTGTTGTTGTTCATGTTGATGATGTTGTTGTTGTTGTTGTTCATGTTGATGTGAAGAATGATATGCAACAATTAACATTTTGTTAGCATGATCATTGTTAGTTTTAGTTGTGTTCTTGGTGGTGGAGGTGTTGGTGGTGGTGTTGTTGGTGGTGGTGATGCTGGTGATGGTTGTGTGGTTTGTGTTGTGTTTCTGTGTTGAGATGGTGCATGTTGCGTGGTGCGTGGTGCAAGTGATATGTGTATGTGTGTGTGTGTGTGAGAAGAGAATGCATGAGATGAGTGTTTGAGTAAGCAAAAGTGGTTTCATGTGTGCTTCTTGTTGTTGTTGTTAGAGACTACTTGTTGTTGTTGTTGTTGTTGTGGTTGTTGTTAGTTCGTTGTTGGTTAGGCAGCAATGTTGGTTGGGCTGGGTTAGGTTTTGGTTTTGGTTGGCCACAGGAATTTTGGCTCTGGTTGCTTACCTGCGGTGGACGGGGTGGCGGATATCTGGGTGGCGTCTTATTTCGTGCGATAAACGTGTCTGGACAGTCGACGGCCATCTCACGATGTGGACCTAAACCAAGCAGGTACGATATGAATATATATGGCCGAGTAGAGAAAGATATATAGAAAGACATTAGCGGCGATTGACTTACCGTTATCTTGATTCACTGACAGCATGGTCAGCATTTCCTGATCAATCTCCCTAATATCACTTGAGTGCGTGCGATAATGCTGCTGCTGTTGCTGCTGCTGATGCAAATGATGATGCTGTCCGCTTATGTAATCATCCGGCAGACATGGCTTCAGATCATCACCGTCAATGACCACAATACTGGAGCCGGAACGCCGGCGTGGCCTGCAAAAGAATGTCAACAATTTAGTTAATATGCAACACAGTATTCAACCTTACGGTTAATTGTGGCGGTGTTCAAGAAAATAGTAGTCTTGTTAAGCTGACTAGTAATTATAGTTACGATTGTCTCTTATAAACATTAAAGTAGGTTTGTCTTATTAATTTTAGAAAAAAGTACAGTCTGCGGTAGCGCCCGAGCATGGATAATTTCCTTAATCGACGATATATTACTCTAAGTTCTTGCTAATGAAGATAATAATGTAATTAAAGCTAGGTCATCAACAGCTGTTGAGAAAACCGTTCATAACTGTACAGTTGATAGTGGCGCCCGAGAGTGGACCTTTTTATAGGAGGAACTACCTATGGATCTAAATATGTAATTTATCGAACTAGCGTCAAAATTTGGCTCAAGTTTCATTTGGACAAGCATGAAATATTACAGGGGTTTACTTAGAGCGGTGTTCAAAAAAATAGTAGTGTGATGAAATTTATTTGAGAAAAAAGTAGGAAGAAACCCTATGGATTTATATGTAATTTTTCGAACTAAAGTGAAAATTTAGCTTAATTTTCATATACAGGGGTACATTTGCAGGTTTGTTCAAGAAAATAGTAGTGTGCTTATATCTATATAAGTAATTTATCGAACTAGAGTCAAAATTTGGCTCAAGTTTCATTTGGACAAACATGTAATATTACAGGGGTTTACTAAGAGCTGTGCTCAAAAAAATAGTAGTCTGATGAAATTTATTTGAGAAAAAAGTAGGAAGAAACCCTATATGTCATTTTTCGAACTAAAGTGAAAATTTAGCTTAATTTTCATATACAGGGGTACATATGCAGGTTTGTTCAAGAAAATAGTAGTGTGCTTATATCTATATATGTAATTTATCGAACTAGAGTCAAAATTTGGCTCAAGTTTCATTTGGACAAACATGAAATATTACAGGGTTTACTTAGAGCTGTGCTCAAAAAAATAGTAGTTAGATGAAATTAATTTGAGAAAAAAGTAGGAAGAAACCCCATGGATTTATATGTAATTTTTCGAACTAAAGTGAAAATTAAGCTTAAATTTCATATACAGGGGTTTATATACAACTTTGTTCAAAAAATAAAGTTTACATTGGAATTTTAGGTAAAATTAAATATATTTTTCTAATAATGCAGCAGCTATTAAGAAAAAGTACAGTTAAAAGTGGGACATTTCATTCGATTGACAACCTTTTGCACGGATTTCTTGCTGCTTGAGCTAAGATTGTTATTTAATAGGGGTAAGAAACGGGTATTAAGTTAACAGTCTAGAATTTTACATATAATAGTGGCGCCCTAGCATGGACAATTTACTTGAACGACAGCTTTTACACAGAGTACTTGCTGGTAAAGCTAATAGTGGTGTTTAGACTAGGTAAGAAACAGTTTTGACGACAACAGGTCGAAGGACATTTCCTGGATTGACACCTTCTTACGCAACGTTTTTGCACTAGAACTTGTCGTTATATAGGTGAAGTAACTCAGAGATAGATATATAACAGAGTTGCGTGCCAGATCGATTCTGATTACAGAAAATGGTTTGTTTCCTGGGATATAAATGTACATATGAATCATAGAAATATGTCAAAGCTAAAGAATCCGATGATGCCTCCAATCCGAAGGTCTTATTAAGAGAATAGACGCTTAAGTCTCAAGATGATTGTTCGTAATTCAGAATTCCTTCAATTGTTTTTTGTTACTTGCTTCCATTTATCTCCTTTAATAAATGAATTCATGCTAAGAGGCAAGCGCCTTGTTAAGTGTCTAATATCCTTCGATTCGTTATTTAAATGTTTGGCGAGTAATCTCTTCAAAATTTATTAAGTTCAAAGCGTTTATAAGCTGTCTGATTTGAAGAGCAATCGATTTGCTTAAAGTTCAACTATGCCTCTCGTTAGAATTGAAAAATCATAAACGACAGCTTATGCTTTGTTTCATTGCTCCAACGCACAGAGCAGAAGTACGTGTAGCTACATATATACAGGACGATTGCAAGGACTCCACAGCGTTTCAGTTGCTTGTTGCAAGCTGCTGTTGCTTTTGCTCTTGCTTCTTATTTCCTTTGGGGGCAAGCAGCGAAGTCGAGAGCGAAGATTTTTCATGGCAGACATCGATTTGTGCTGTCAGCTGCTGCTAGCAAAGCTACTGCCCACAAGCTGGCAATATATACTTGTATATATATACATATATAGATATATATATATAGAATATATATATATATTTTTTCGAATGCCCAGAAGCTCAACTGCTTGAATCCCCCGATGTGAATCCTGTGGAACGCAGCTAGTATTCTTGAGATGCTGATGGTATATCGCAATTGGAGTCGTGCCACGAGTTGCACTCGTAAATTTCATTACATTTTCATGCCACATTGACAGGTGCTGTCAAGTGTGCAACAAACCAGCTAACAAATCGACTCAGGTGTATTCACAGCGTGTGTGTATGTCTGTGTGTGCGTATGTGTGTGTGTGTGTGTGCATGTGTGCAGATTTGCTACAAAAGTTTGTGGGAGGTCCGGATGCGTCTCAGGCGCCGCTTGAGAGTGTACGATTGCGGGAACATTGATTGCTCTTCTTAAAGCTAAAGACTGCACAAAAAAATAAAATAACTAAAAGTCAATTTCATTTGATGCAAATTTCAATACAATTTGCATTAATATAACTTACAGGGAAGGAAGTACCTATGGATATATATATAATTTTTCTAACTAGAGTGAAAATGTAGCTTAAGTTTCATATACAGGGGTATACTTGCAGCTTTGTTCAAGAAAATAGTAGTGATTTGTTCAAGAAAATAGTAGTGTGCTTAAGCTGAAAAGTATTAATAGTTACTATTGTCTCATATAAACATTATAGTTGCTTTATCCAAGTTGATTTGAGAAAAAAGTACAGTCTGTGGTGGCGCCCGAGCATGGACATGTTATAGAAGGAAAACCTATGGATCTATATATGTAATTTATCGAACTAGAGTCAAAACTTGGCTCAAGTTTCATTTGCATAAACATGAAATATTACAGGGGTTTACTTAGAGCGGTGTTCAAAAAAATAGTAGTGTGATTATGTTCATTTGAGAAAACCATGGACCTTTCTATAGGAAGATATGGATATATATGTAATGTTAGGAACTAAAGTGAAAATTTAGCTTAAATTTCATATACAGGTGTTTATTTACAACTTTGTTCATGAAAATAGTAGTGGGATTAAGTTCATTTGAAAAAAAAAGTACAGCAAAACTATTTATTTTTCCTACGTTGCCGGAAAGCACTCAAATCAAACAAACCATTTGCATTTACTCGCAACATTTTCTGAATCCTTGAAGTCAACAATCCCGGCGAATTGGAACATCCTTTGCCGCAGCTACTGCTACAAACAGCCCGCAGCTCATGCGAAATATGCAACACTCAGTAATAGGTTTCCGAGAAACGAAATACCTGAACTAGAAGTATGATTCAATTAGAGGCTGCAGCTGCCTTGCGGTATTTTAATATAAACCAAAACGCATTTTCCTACTCTCATTCAGAGCGAGCAATGCAGCGCTTTGTTAAGCTGAAAAGCTATGAGATATTATTACGAAAAAAGGAAAGCAGAGGTTATCCTTAAAGTTCAGGAATAACTAAATTTATGCAGAGAGATGCCTTTAATCTTTAAGCTTGTTGTGGAGATGCTTCTATCCAAATGGAAAGCAAATTTTCTCTATGGACTCAGCTTTGCCTCAGTTAATCGATGACAACTGCCAGCTAAAAGTCAATCTGTCAAAGGATATTAGCAACATGTTGAACTTAACCATAGTCTATACCTAATCAGGAGTCCTTCTGCCTGCATCCTTCATCCAAGCAAAGCTGCTTTCAAATGAAGTTCAAGTTTACGAACATTAAATTATAATGATTAAATTGTGCTTGAAGTTCTATTCGTTAAGAGGATTAAATTTGAGCTATTACATAATTTAGTTGGGAGCCAATTAGCCGCTTAATTTGTGCGACATTTGGCTTAAAGGCTTATGAGCTCCAAGCGGATGACCCGTTAATTGCCTGACTGCAACACGCGAATGCGAATGCCAATGGGAAAGCGAGTGCGACTCCGAGTATTGTGCAAAGGGGCCTAAAAGTATGCAACGTGAAAAGCAATTTGTAAGCCACAAAGCGCATCAAAGTGCTACCAGCTAAGCACTGACGAGCGTGGCAGCTGCGTGGGTGGATGCAACAGCAGCAGCAGCAGCAGCATCAACCGCCAACGCGTTGTTAGGACCCAGCTTTTCCCGGAAAAGCAGTTTAGTGGACGAAAGGGCCAGCAGCAGCCAAGCAGCTTAAATGTTTATGTTCATGTTCATGTTCGAGTTGTTGTTGCTGTTGTTGTTGCTGTTCTGGTTGCTGTTGCTGTAGGCGTGGCACATTTGTCTTTATTTATAGAGAGGCGGCTGCATTAAAGAACTGATTTGCAAGGAATGCGCCAATGGGCAAGACAACTTCGTTTGCGTAACAAGCACAACTCAGAGACTCTGCTTGGGTGCAAAATACCCTGTAAAAACTACTGCAACTTAGTACGGTATCTGTCAGATAAACTATCTATATCTATTGTAGAGTGAAAGTGGAAAGTTGAAACACATTTCTACGACTTTAATATGCTCGTTTTCATTTATCGCAAGGCTGCAGGGTATCAAACAGGGACTAGGGCAAAGACGATTATGAGTGTGGGCGTGGGAATAGGATTCGGATTGGTAATGGGAATGGGATTGGGTGGGGGAATGGGTAGAGTAGAGCTTAAATGAGTGGAGCAGCTAGGAAAATGGAGAAGCATAAACGAATTAAAATGCCTTTGGCGCTGACGTGAAGAGAGAACACAGAGTCAGAGTCAGAGACAGAGACAGAGGCACAATCAGTAGCAGAAAAAGGACGAGCTGGCAAAAGTGAACAACAGTCCTTAAGGATAACAACAGAACAAAACAAAACAAAACAGAACAGAACAGAACGAGGCTCAATTGAATACTTAACCCCAGAAAACAGCAAGACTTCGTATTGAACTGTGTCATGCGAGGTTTACTCGAAGAGTTTCCAATTGCAACGAATTAATATGCATACAGATACCATAGCAGGCAGCTTCTGTAAGCGTCCTAACTGGCTTTAATCAGCAGCTAAATAGCTGTTTTAGTTGCAAGCAAATTGCAATTTGCTTTTGCTTTTGCAATTTTCGAGAAGTGAACCTCGTTTCGACCTCTGGATATCAATAACTCGAGAGCCGTGTGCCAAGTGGCAGAGTCGAGGTGAAGGTTATAAAGGCAGAAATGCGAATTGAAAACGGATTCCAAATTGTGTGTGTGTGCGCTGTCAAATGACCAGCTCGAACCGAAAAGCGGTCTTCAAATGATGAAGGGGCAACAAAGATTGAAACGGAAATCAAATTTTGTTTGCGACAGGAGCAGATTTTGTGGATGGAGTTGGGAGTCGGAAAGGCGGGTGGTGGCAATCAAACCGTGACATGATTGCTCTGATGAATTGTGCATAGCTCTCTGTCTGTGTGTCTGTGTGTGTGCGTGTGTGTGTGTGAGGTTCTGGTCAACTGTTCATGTGGTTGTCATATCAAAGAGTGACCAGGCAGCGACACACATTTTGCATTGTGCCGTTCTTCCTATTGTCTCTAACGAGTCGTTGTTGCTGTTGCTGCTGTTGTTGCACGAGAACAACATGCGACATGCTAATTGTTGAAGGCAACCGCCAACGAGCGAGCCGTGTTCTGATAAGTGAAATGCTCGAACGAGGGTCAGCGGAGAGTGGACGTGGACGTGGACACACCCAGACCACAATTTGAATGAATGAATGCATGAATAGGGCAGAAGGAATACCTTTTACCATAACTGTTCGTATGTGGCAAGTAGACTTGGCTAGGGGGCAAGGGGCAAGGGGGCAGCACTCGCAGTGATGATGCTTCATGCATGAGGGCCTGCGAGCTGTTTAATCAGCATTGCGAGCACCTGTGAGCTGCCTTCTGCTGCTATCCTGCAACAAGTGGAACAATACGAGTATGTTGCACGTGCAGCTCTACCTCTGTTGCAGCCAACCGGAAGAGGCTTATTTGCGGACAGCGGAAGTCATTGTTACCATTGTGCTAGCAATTGTTGCCTCTACCGCTGCTGTTGCTGTTATTATTATTATTACTGCAGCTGTAGCTGTATCTATAGCTGTTGCCGTTGATTCGTTGAGTCAGTGAGTCATTGGGTTAAGCAACTGTGGGGCAGGGGACTGGGGGCAGGGGGCAGTGGCAACTGCAGATTGCAGACGGCAGACCACAAAAATGTTTGCAGTGACTCCAACAAAAGCCGCAGCCACAACCAGTCGGCCAGTCGGCCAGGTATAGGAGCAACAGCTCAGGTAAGTTCAGAGAGAGAGAGAGAGAGAGGAGAGGTAGAGAGAGAGAGAGAGTCAGGCTGTGGGTGCGACAGCCACAAAAGTGCGGCCAAGCCGGACACCCTCAACAATTTGAAGCAAAAGCAAGATGACTGTCAATAATTATAAATGATGTAGAAGCTGTTGAATGCCTCTTGCTCTGCTCCTTTTTCAGCAGTTTCGCAATTATTTCCCTTTGAGTTTTCATTTTCATTTTCATTTGAATTTTCATAAATTGAAAAGGCTCCAAGTTTCGGCTCTAATTGCAGTGGCCAATTAAAAGTTAACATATATATTTTCTTGGGGTTTCATTGTTGCTTTTGTATCCAAATTAACACAAATTTTGCAAATTTTCCAGGAAATTAAATTCATATTTTCTTCCTCAAATGAAGCACACAATAAGCAAGGATATTTCGTCCTTGATGTGAGAAGATATCTCAGAATTGTAATTGAAATTGAATTCTCAGCAATAGTTTTCCTATAAGTATAATTCAATTAGACGCCTTAAAGTACACACCTACCTCTTGCAGCTACCCCTGCCACATGCCACATGCCACATGCCACATGCAACACAAAACATTCGTTGCATGCAAATCCCAGATATCGCAGGAACACAAAGATTTCTGAGAATTGAAATGCCGCTGGGAAGAAGTGCGAGCACTCAGAGAGAATGAAATATTTACCTGAAATTTATAAGATTTCGGATTTCTCAGGGGAAATGCAAAAAGGACGCATAAAGGATTAGACAAATCCTTTAAAAGCTGGTTAGAGGCAGTCACAATAGATCTTAAAGAGCAACCCACTCCAGAGATACTTTTCTTTTTGGGTAAAAACCTGCTGTGGCAACCATTTTATGAAGAAGCAGCCAATGTTTGCCCCCCCCCCCAGGTTCATGCAGCCTTCTGGTCTGTCAATGGAAGCGCATCCAATTTAAAATGAAGTCACTTGCAATGCAGCTTAATTACTGCAAAAAGCCATAAACCAAAACAGAAAACTGAAAGCTGAAAGCTGAAAACTGAAAGGCAACCAGCCAATGGGCTAGATGAATGCCACTCAATTGGGCGTCCAGTGGCTGGGACCCCTTCTGGTGGTTGTCGGATGTTGCAACGATTAAGTTTTCCATAAACTCTCAACGGAACGTTGACAAATTGCTTGAGAATTAATTAAAAAACTAAATACAAAGAGCCAGGGCCCAAAGGGGAGGAGAGATGGAGGCTGTTTACAGATAGAAACATCAGTGCTGAAATCAGGTAACACCTACACCTATTTCCTGCACCTCCCTCGCAGCCCCTCTCCCCTGTTCGAGCTGGCAAATTTTGCACACTTTCTGCATTTGGAATTGCAGAAATTTAGTTTTTGGTTTCGGGTTTTGGTGTCGAAGGAAAATTTTCAAAGAGCAACACGCGATGTTCAACTAACTCTCACTCTCACTCTCGCCCCCTAACCGAGTGGGCGTGGCAAATAACAAGTGGCTAGTGGCTAGTGGCTAGCGGCATGATGTGGCAAGGGCAGAAGGCGTGGCTAACCAACGATGCAATTGAAGTACAGTTGATTTGGACTTCCATTTGAGAGCTGCAAATTGAATTGCAGCCTAATTGATTGTCAGCGACCGCAGGGTATAACTTTGTCGGTTCAATGCCAGCTTCGAGTGCTCCTTCAACTAACGGTAAGAGCATCCTGCGGTCAGACCCTACTTCAGGTATACATATATATATATATATATATATGTGTGTATACACACAGAATTAAACGAGTGCAGTGAGTGGGCGACCATGTAAAAGGCTTCTTGTTCAGGAGTGGATTGAAATTCATTGGAATTTGAAAATTTGTGCAAATTTCCGAGGAATTTTCCAGCTCAGTCCGGGAAAACGAAAAGCCAGCAGTGTGCAAAGCTGTCCTTTGTGATATCACTTCAATTAATTAGTACAAGTTTGACTCACGTTTCACACAGAGAACATGCTCCATTGCATTGTCCCCATTTTGATTGTGCTTAAGCATTTTCTTGCTTTACTGGGAAAGTGAAAATCAAAACGAAAATGAAAATGTAAATGCAAATGCTTTATTGTTCTAGAGCTTCTGCTTGTGCTTGTCGTTGTCGTTGTCCTTGTCCTTGTCCTTGTCCTTGATTCAATTCCTGTCAGTGGCTGTCTGATTTAATCAATGTTTTTAAAGGAGGCGTTTTTTGTGTTGCAACAACTTGTTTTGCCATTTTTGTGATTGCCACAAACCGACAGACATTGTCAGCTTCTAAACGAGGCGACTCAACGGCAATTTTCCGGATGCGGTCAACGTCGAACTTGTAACAGTTAACTTTTTCTTCCTATCCAATTTTCCCAACCCAACCCCCCATCTGGCATTCACAGAGCCAAGAATCACGCTTGCCGTACATCATCTATCAGGATGCTGTGGTACGGTTACGGTTAGGGTTACGTTTACATTTACGTTTACGGGGTTCGGTTACGGTTTCGGTTACACTCTACGCTCTATGAAATGCAGCAGGTAGTTTCCAGGTGATTGCTATTTTAAATATTCCTCCTGTAGTTTTTCCCTTTGCCTTGCGCCTTTTCACGTTGCAAGTGAAAAGTGAGAAAAATGTCTGACCGAAAGTTGGCTTGGAAAATTCAATGAATTTTCCTCGCATTGTTTCTTGTGACATTGCTGGGATTCTCAATTACCTGGCGTATCAGTCAGTCAGTCAGTCAGTGCGACAACTCGTAACACTGTCAAAGTTTTTACATCTTTTCAAGCACTTCTATTCTCTCTCCTCCCATTCTCTTTCTGTTTCTGTTTCTGCTTCTGTTTCTGCTTCGCTTCGCCTTATGCAATGCAATGTGAGCACATCTTTCAATATGAGTGTTTCTTAACTGAATTTCTTGTTTTTCTTTTGTTTTTGTCCAACGTTTATATAACATATTTGTGTATCTTTTGTATGCATACTTCATTGCACTTCATTGATGTCTCAGGCCACGAAATATTCGTAATGTCAGTTTTCTGTTTTCTGTTTTTTGTTTTTTGTTTTTGTCTTTGTCATCGTGTTTTGCATACGAAATGCAAGCGACGTGTATCTATGAGATACACACACAATATGATATGCATAGTGTCAGGAAAGTTGATTGTCAAGAACGAAGACGACACAAAAGATACAAAAGTATCTGTTAGATTCCTATCCATATCAATGTATCTGTCAATTCAATGCTAACTTACAGCTAGAACAAAAACTTAGCACCGGTAGATACACCTAAACTTGTAACTAGCATTCATATTGTTAGTTTAAAGAAAACGTTAGGAGATACAAACTATTGCGTAGAAGTGAAATGTTCAATTAAAATCGTTTATACGATGAAGTTACGTCATAGAGTTTATGTTTTTGTGAGAAAATATTGAATGAAGGAGCAGCTAAGACGTAAAACATGTCATTATATGACGTTCTCACGATTTTATTATTATCTTGATAAGGGCAACGTGTAAACTGTTGAATTTCGTTTGGAATTCTTAATTGGGTTAGTGAAAGGATTCCTGCAGTTAGACAGGAAATGTATGACAACAAAGGGCACAACTTCATAAAAGTAAGTTCATAGTGTAAACGTCGTAAATTACTCACACACACATACATATACATAGGTTTATATGTGTGTGTACACTCACCATTGCTTTAGGATGCGCATTTTGCTGTTGTGTTGTGTTGCTCGTTTGTTATCCTTGGTTTATCCTGCTCTTTGGCACATTTCAGCTATTTGAAGCTCTATACATATATACATACATATATGTAAAACATACACATGTAAATAAATCACGTTAAAAAAAATTTACTTTAAAGCTGCGCATGCGCGCAATTCGAAGCGGGCAACAACTCAAAAATCGCTGGCAAAAGCGATTGCAATTTTTTTGATTGCATTTGTTGTTGTTGCTGTTGTTGTTGTATATTGAGCAAAGTATTAATTACGACAGTCACAACAACAACAACAACTACAACGACAGTAACAACAACAACAACAACAAACTGCAAAAAGTTGCTTGACCAATTTCTCAGCACTTTCGAAAGAAATTTTTGCCGTTGTCGTTCGTTGCTTTTATGGCTGCTGCTGCTGCTGCTGTTGGTGCTTCTGGTGCTGCTGCAACGGCAACGGCACTGAACTGGCCACTGCAGTAGCCATTGATGTTGCATGTTGGTCAGGCAAAACATACACTCACTCACACACACATGCGCACACTCATGCACACACATATGTATGTGCATGTACATATATCGCATAGTTTTTGCCACTTTTTCACTTGCACAAACATTTCAAATTCAACAACAAAAAACAAATATCACGTTAAAAGTTTGTGCGATCTGGCAACTCTGTGCCTGTTACTAAAGCAAGACACAAAAAAAAGTAGTAGAAATGTAAGAAGAAGAGCTAGACCTAGACTAAGAAGAAAAGGTAACAAAGATTTTGTTTTGTTCTTCTTGTTTGTTGTTTGTTGGTGCTTCTGTTGGTTCGTTGATTTTAATTACAATTTAATGAGTTCTTGGCAATACACGCACACACACACACACGCACAAGCAATTGATCAGCAGCTAACGGAAAACGAACGTTACTTTAGGTATTGCAAAATAAATACAAATCACTGTTATTAAACATTTGTCAAAGACTTTTTTCCAACTTTTGCCGGTCTGCTAACAGTTACATTTGCTGTTAATGTTTTTTGTTTTTGTTGCTCTTTTTGTTGTTGTTGCTGCTTATGTTATTTGTTGTTGGTTTTAGTGAGCGACGGCGACGACGACGCGACAACAAAACGTTTACCTCTCTCTGCGAACAAAGTCAGCCATAGACTGAAAAACTAAAACTGCGACTGCGACTGTGACTGCGACTGCGAGCTGAGCTGACAGAAACGGGACGGTGGCTCAAGCGCAAGCAACTGAGCGGACCAAGAGAGCTGAGAGCGAAGAGTGGTAGAGCGGAGATGGGAGAGTGGAGAGAGGGCAATGGCAATCATGTTGTACCTGTCGGTAGCGTAGCGCAAGTGCAGCGTACTAAAAACGAGCATGTTTTTTTTTTTGTTGTTTTTTTGTATTAAAAGGATATACGGAGACTATACAAACATATGTAGATATGTATATGTGTGTTTTTATGTATGTATGTGCCATACATAAGAGGCGCACAAACAATGGGATTGGCAAATTGCGCTAGCTTGAAGAGTATGCAAGCAGAGAGGCAAGAAAAAAAACATAGTACAGGAATAGGAATTTAAACAAAAGCAAAAGAAGAAGAGGACGGAGAAGCAGAAGGAAAAGGAGAAGGCGAAGGCGAAGGAGAAGGAGAAGCGGCTACAGAGCAGCCGTAAGGTAGAAGCAAATGAGCGCACCGCGCGCGTTGTGAAGTTGACGGCGACGCCGACGCCAGCAGCAAAGGCAGGTACACATAATTCTACACACATACATACATGTATGTATTTGAGTGTATGTAGTTAAGCCTGTTGTTAATGCCTTGCAGCATACAAAAGAACAAAAGGTGTGTGTACCGTCTTTGCATACATGTATGTGTATATGTACATGTGTGTGTGCTTGTGCCTGCGTGACTCAGCAGTCAGATATGTACGTATGTATGTATGTATATATGCTGCGACTGAGGCCGTTGCCCAAAGGCAGCACCAGCACCAGAAACAACAACAACAACTGGGCCTGATTGGCGCGCGCAGCTCCAAAGGCAGCCTCACTGCCGTATCCACAGTCGCTAACAAAGATGCCCAAAACAGATACACACACACACACACACACACACACACACACCTGCATGAGACTGAACACATACATTGGTACACATATTTTGTTGTTGTTAGCCTGGGACGCAGTGAGAGAGCAAGAGAGAGAGAGAGAGAGAGGGCGTCGAAGAGAGCGCGCGAGAGCAAGCAAAGAGCGCGGTACGAACGTGCGGCACAGGTAAGAAAAATAATTAACGCATTGTGGACAGACTGATTCGATGCTACAAAATCACACACGCACTCATAAACATTAACATATACATAAGCATATACACACATGCATACATACTACATACACACACATGTATGTAAGAACATCAGAAGTGTTGCAGATCTGTCACATGCTTAAAAAGTCATTAGCTGTCTATTCTTTTTGATTACGCTGCGCATCTACTACGCTTTGCAGCTACTACGCTTTGATCTTCATATGATCTACTACTATTTGCCTTAGGAGTGACATTACAATAAGGGACTTTGGGGTTTTTTCAGTGTTGCAGAGCCATCATTTGGATTTATGAACGAAATCTTTTTGATCCTTTTGTGTTATGTGTTTGCTGCCACTTGTCCTTTGAATTGCTACTAATTTCTCAGGGACTCCGCCACTTGTATAGCTGTTCCTTTTGCTGTCCTTTTAGGCTTTTTTCCTACAATGTTTGTTTTTATGTGTGTCTAAAGCAACTTAAAATACAACAGGTAAAGCTAGAATAGGGCAGGACAAGGGCAATGGCAACGGGCAGCGGGCAGCGGGCAGCGGGCAAAGCCAAACAAAACAAAGCGCAGCGAAAGCAAAACAAAAGGTAAGTTGCTGTCGCAGTTGTCGCTGGCATCTCAGTTGCTGTTGCGGGTACCTTCCAAGCAGCAAAGCATCCTCCAAAGATACAATCAACAACAACGAGGCACACACTTCAGGTGTGCTTGTATGGGTGCATATGTGTGTATCCATGTGTGTGTGTGTGTGCCTGTCGGGCATCATTTAGGCCGCCTATGTCGTCTTCAACTTGCTCTGTGTCCCTGTCCCTGTCCCTGTTGCTCCCTCCGCAGCGACGACTGTGTCTGCGACTGCGACTGCGGCCCAGTTGCCCAGAATTATTATAACGGATTTATCTCAAGTTACAAGAAGCAATCCACACACACACACACACACACACACACACATGCATACGTACACACACATATGCAGGCAACACAAATATGATTTCATTTTATATTCTTAAAAAGTTTTTTATTTTTATTTTCTACTTTTTTTGCGCTTTACTTGTTTGTGCTTTTTATTTAGTTTGTTCTTCTTGGAGAACTTAAAAAAAGTTTCCCCGCTGCTGGCAACTCTGCAATGCTCGTTTGCTCTCTCTCGCTCTGGCGTTCACCCACTCTCTCGCTCTGTTCTTAAGGCTGCGCTCTGTTTGCCTGCGTTCGCTTCCTCTGCCGCGACGTGGGCGTTTGTTGTTGTTGCTGTTGGTGTTTTTTATTGGTGTTGTTGTTGCTAGGCAGCATGAAAATTCCGCTCATAACGACAGGAAATTAATGTTTAAATTTCTATGTGCATTTGTATTGGTTTCTTTTCCTTTTCCTTTTCCATTTATTTTTGATTTTGCTTTTTTCCTTTCCTCCGAGCAGATTAGAAACCGACATCATCACCGGCTCCGGCTACGGTTAAGGCACCGACACAGAGACCGACACCGGCAGCTCTAATTGAATTTTCATGGATCCATGGGAAAGTGACCGTCGCATTAGCAACAACAACAACAACAACAACAGCAGCAGCGGTCCTACCTCAACGGTCGCCACAAGCAACGCCACAAAAAATGCTGCGCCTGCGCGTGCCTGGCATACCAAAAATACCAAGCGGGCCTCGAGGAACGTTGGCTGGCTGCCTGGCTGGGCCTGGGTCTGGGCCTGGGCAACACAACATGGTGGCTACATGGCTGGCATGCCAAATTCCATGCCTCGAGCCCGCCTCAGACCCGAGCTAAGCCCCCCACTTGGGGCTGTTAAGACATGCGCGAAATTCCGAATTACAGTTGGGCGAGCATTGCCGAAGCGGCACATGCTGAAACAACAATTACACTGCGAGAAACTATCTTGTGCACACGTACAGCATATATGCAAGAGAGCTATTTGTATGATTTGAGATCTCAGTTATATAAAATGTTAAAAGCTTAAGCAAATCGCTGACTGAAATCAAAAGAAATATCAATAGATTCAAAGGAAAGTCTCTTAAGTCTTTAGTTAAACAAGTTTTAAAGTTAGTTTCTAACAAAGTTAAGGAGTAACGGGAAACATTTCTTAAACCAATTGAGATTCATTCCACTGTATATATATATATTCCCAAACGATATCTATGTTAGATGAAAGCTTCTTAAGTAGATTCTAGTTTTGATCTGCGATGGAGACATCTCTTCTATCTAATCTAGAGACTAAGCGCTGTAACTGATTGATCGAAAGCTGTAATCAATATGTTTACTTAATGGATCTGTTGAGTATATATTGCGTACCTGTCAGCTTGACGTACTTAGTTGAAAACTGTTAAGCCAGTCAGGTAAATGAATTGACTTTGTTCTCTCTAATTGATGTGCTTGACTTGACTAACGATAACAGACAGGCGACACTGGCAACAAAAACAGAGACAGAGACACAGAGACCAAGCCCCTATGCCGAGCCCAAGCCCAAGCCCAAACCCAAACCCAAACTCGAACCCAAACCCGAATCCCAAACCTATAGTTAGAGCCAAACCCATAACCCAATGCTGAAACTGAAACTGAAGCTGAAGCGGAGGCCTGAAGACGAATGTCAGCTACATTGATGATTGTCGTCGGATGTCAATGCCAGGCCAAAAGCAACTCGTTCTGTCTGTCTGTGGGTGACGCTTCTGCTCTGTTGCTCTTGGTTTAACTCAGTACGGGTTCGGTCTGGGCCATCACAGTTTGACAGGTTTGCAGCCTGCAAAATGCACACCAGCAACATAAACAACAGCAACAATAATAACAGCAGCAGCAACAGAAACCGTCAACGACAGCCATAGATAATGCACATTGAAGTGCGTCGCTCTTATTGCATCAACTGTTGTTGTTGTTCTCGTTGCTGTTGTTGTTGTTGTCGTCATCTTTGTCATTGTCAGCGTCATTGTCGTCTGCAACTGATTAGTCAGCTGGTTCTCGGGTGTTCTCCATGGAGCACTTGTATAGCGCAACTGAAATGCGAATGAAATGTTTTCAACTGGGCAAAATTAGAATTGAAGAGGAATGAGAATTGAGAGATGAGAGACAGAGTATCGGGGGAGGAGGATGGGGCTGGGGTTGGGGAATTACAATAAAACAGAGAGCAACAAATCGCTGCCATTTCAATTCTAAATCAACGTAAACTTACATTATTTAAATCTGTATATCCTAAAGCCATTTAAAGTTTGTGTCCCGGAATGTTGCAGGCAGACTGGACAAACTTCTACAATAGAAACTCTATATATATTCTTGAACAATCATCAATAACCGACGTTAGCTAATAGAGGGTTAATTTTCTGTGATACTTTCTGTCTATCTCCCCGTTTGTCTGTCTTTCTATTTGTCACCATTCATTCGAAGATCGCTGGGAATAGCTAGGGATATCCTTATAAATGAGAGGAAAGATTGAGCTATCGATAGCTAGATTTATCGATTATTCTTTAACAAAATATCGATTAATTAGTTCTTGGATAATAAGTTCCCTTGCAATGATAACAGCATATAGTAAGACTATAAGAAATTCTGTTTCTATTATATACTTGTAATATATTTTTCCATTGCATTTAGAAGTTAAAGACAATTGTCTTCGACTATGAGATACTCAGATCCCAGGCCTGAAAGTACTCAACATATATAAGTTCTCAAATTGAATAGGACTATATGTATATATGCCTTGAAGTCTGTGATCCAGATCGAGTCGCCTATAGGTGCTTGGTTGAATTGAGATAATATTTTCCTTGGGGGATCGCAAATGTTTCTAAGAGTAGAGGAAATCCCTTCTCTTTTAGGAACAAAACTGAAATTGTCGATTAATCGCGATATGGAAACATTGATCAATCGATTGTTGCAACAATATTTTACAGCTCTAGCAATTAGCATGTCGGACATGTCAATCTAGATTCAATCTAGATTCAATATATATGTTTCAGAATCGATGAACGATTAGTTCGGGCCTATAGAAGTTATTGTTAGATACAATGGAATCGCCTGTCCAGGATCACACCGAACGAACTTTAAATATCCTTTTTCTATTTCAGTCTATAAGTATTGATATGTATATCAAAGTACACGGCAGGACAAGGAGAACATTAGTTGATTAACTCAGAGCACAGTTAAATGCTGCCATACGTTGTACAGTGAAGACTCTCTTGGAAGAACACTTACCGACAGCCAGTCAACTATCTTTAGTTTAAGAGTTTTCTCGGACTTCTACTGGGTGCAAAAGTCAGAAGGAACTGATTCATATTACGTTACCCAGGACATATTAACTGTCAACTGAATGATAACGGTCTAACGTTATAATTGATCTTGATCGGCATAAGAACTCTATATATAAGACATATACCCGATATCTTACATATATCTCACTCAATTGAGTTGCATCCAAAACTGCTTATAAAATTTCAACTTTAAGTTAAGTTTAAAGTTTAAATTTAAGCTAAGATCAGATTTCTATAGCCTACACATTATACAACTTATATACGATACGATTTATATATCCACTTACTCTCTGTTTATCTTGGCCTGAGCATTAAATCATAAGTTTTCCCGACCATTTCTTAAGGAAGGAGTTCCCAATGCGATTACCATTGAAGAAAAATCGATTTAAAATTTATAAATATAGAACGCAAAGTGTGGAAAATAACTCGTTAATTAATAATGAGCATAACATGAGAGCGCACGTGGCGATGGGCTCCAAGCGATTGGTGAAGGGTGACGGGTGAAGGGTGATGGGTGATGGGAGAAGCGAGATGGGAGATGGCAGATGAGAGATGGCAGATGGGAGATGGTGGGCAGCCCCTGCAGGCGAAATCAGAACAGGGGCACTGGCAGGCATCAGCAGGCTGGACATGGATACACGATACACTCAAAATAACACACACACAGGCAAAGACAGAAATACACACACACACACACACACATACAGACATAGAGAGCGAGTTATACACACGTAGGAAAGGCACCTGCGAAAATTGTGTGAAAAATATCTGCGTTGGCCAAAGGATATAACGCGAATGCAGAATGAGAATGAGAAGCAGAAGGTGGACAAGGACAAGTACGGAGCAGGAGAAAGAGGCTGAGAATGAGGATGAGGCTGAGAACAAGACTGAGGGCGAAGCAGCCAGCTGGAAAACCCAGCAAGCCAGCCAAGTAAATAAATAAGCAGTCATAAAAACAACGTGATCACACACAAACACACACACACACAACACATACAAGGGCAGACACACATACACACGCACTGGCTGGGGTATTTCCATGGCGCACATGCTGCCCATTCACTGAAAAGACAGGAGGAGGCTGCGAATGCAGATGGTTCCGGAGCTGCTGAAACGGTAATAAATGCTTGGAAAATAGAGAAACAAACAGACACACACACACACACACACACACACACACACATACATAGAGAGCGTACAGAAAAAGAACATTAAAAGAAAATCAGCAAGGAAAAACTCATTTGCAGTTTGACAGTAACTATTATCGCAGGTTCACAAGCCACTGGACGCTGACCGCTGACCGCCTAATGAACGGCGCCTGCCGCTTAGGCAACACTTTTTGAGTCTAAGCGCGGACACAGTGGCTCCCAAACTGTGCGAAAAAACATAAAAGAATAAATTGAATGAATGAAATTTCATAGTGCAGGTGTTAAAAACAATATTTATATGGCCTGAAGCAGCTCATGAATAACTTATAATATATTTAAGAGCGCGGAGTGTGACCGTTTAATGGGCTTATAAATAATTATCAGAGTTTTGGTCACACGGAAAAGGATCCATTGATCTTACCTTGAGTCTTGTCGCAGCAGTTGATCGCCCAGTAAAAGTTCAGTTCTTCCTTTTGATATGCTACTTGTGGGACTGTTTTGTTGTTGCTGTTGTTGCAGCTCGTAGGCGGCAGCAGCGGCGGCGGCGGCGGCGGCGTTGGCAGCGGCTGCGCTGAGCAACTGTTGCTGGTTGTTGCAGCTATTTGTTGCTGTTGTTATTGCAGTCCCTGTTGCAGTTGTATTGTATAAATGGCCAAGGCCTTCGCTGGACTGATGTACGATGATGTCATCGTTATGCGTTAGTAACTGTTCAACGGAAAGAAAGAGAGAGAGAGATATTAAAATAATGTAAGATCTATGAAAAGATTCCAATAAAATTGAACTAAACAAATGAAAAGTATTCAAAGAGAAACGGAAGAAACAAACGAAACAAGAGACATGCAACACATGCAACATACGCAAAAATGTTGCTAGCAACAACAATTGTTGCCACTTCTCACCTCTCGTCTCGGTGGATACAAATTATTCGATATTAGTAAATCACAATTTTTCATAGCGGACGTTCCAATGTTGCTCATGTTGCTGGTGCTGGTGTTGCTGGTGTTGTTGATGTTGCTGTTGCTGTTGGCTGATGTGATGCAATTATTGCTATTATTGTTGTTGCTTAAAAGTAAATGCTGCTGTTGTCCAATGCTGCCCATTGTTGTCGTATTGTTGTTGCCGTGCATTTGCAGCTCAGCGAACGCCTGCTGCAACTGTCCACTGGATATGGCCGAGGAGTACTCCGTTTTGGGCGTTGTTGTGCCATGGACAAAGGCGTGGCTATGCGATGGGAACGATATATCCGCTGACGTTATGATGC
Organism: Hirtodrosophila trivittata; assembly: GCA_035045065.1. Classification (NCBI taxonomy): domain Eukaryota; kingdom Metazoa; phylum Arthropoda; class Insecta; order Diptera; family Drosophilidae; genus Hirtodrosophila; species Hirtodrosophila trivittata. Next base: position 5,784,170 of record JAWNNK010001028.1, on the reverse strand, counting down.
TTGTGCCAGCGAATCGGCCACCGCCAGTGCCTGTTAAGGAGGATGTTGCTGTTGCGGCCAGAGGCGACGTTGAGGTCTGTGCATCTACAAATTGTGTGCCAGCAGCAGAAGCACTGGCACCAGCACTGGCAGCAGCAGTGCCAGCAACAATATCGCTGCTCAGCTGCAGGGGCAACGTTCTGGACTGCATCTGCAACTGCATTTGCAGCTGCGTCTGCGTCTGCCGCTGCTGATGTATGGCCGCAGTCGTTGCCAGCGTAGCTGCTGCAGCGGGCAATGTTGTTGTTGCTGGCAGCGTTGTTGTCGGCAGCTGAGCGTGCTTGTTGTTGTAGCTTATGTAGGTAATGCCGCAATAGTTGGCACCATCGACATCATCATCATCATCCATATCGTCATCATCTACCTCCTCCGCCAAGTGCTGCAGGCTGCTCGCCAGCAATGATTTCGCCTGGAGCGGCTTCCCAGTGGCAGCAGCCGCTGCCAATTGCTGTTGCAGCTGCTGCAACTGTTGCTGCTGTGCCTGACTCGTTTGATAGACGTGACCGGTGGCGCTACTAGTATTACTCCCACTGCAACCCGCCGCTGCTGCTGCTGCTGCCGCTGCCCCCATTGCCGGTGGCTGCTTCAGCGCAGCGGCTGCTGCTGCCGCTGTGGCACTAACAATTGCCGCCGTTGTCGTATTGTTTGCATTCCGATCGGCACTAGCGGCTGCTGCAGCGGTCGCTGCCGCAACGGCGGCACTCACCAGTGCCGACGATGCTACCGGTGCTGGCGTGGACGTTGTTGATGTTGCAGTTGTTGGCGCCAAGGCGGTGGCACTTATCGGGCCGCCGGCTGTGGCAGTTGTCATTGTTGCACTGCTGTTGGTGCTTTGATTGCTGCTAAATGACGTCACATAGATGGGCGTTGTTTCGTTTAGGAAGCTCAGGTCCTGCTTGTGGCTGGTGGTGGTGCCAGTTTTCGTTTGCTGCAACTGTGGCATGCCACAAATGCGAGTGGCAACACACACACAGCGCATAGATAGAGTTCAACACAAAAAGAGAGGGGGAGAAAGAGAGAGAAATCGAACGAAAGCGGTAGACAGAAAGAGAGAGAGAGAGAGAATCGTGAATTGAGGCAGATTGTTGATAAATAATTATCGATAAATCGATTAAATGTTCAAATCTTAAGAAAATATTATTGTAAATATTATCGTTGACCAGGTTAAACATAGGCATCGATATTTATTCATATTTCAGATAAAAGCTTAGACTTGTCATCTCCATTTATCGATAAATTGATATCGATATATTAGTTAAACATAAGGTATCCATTACAATATTTAGATATATTCATTATACTCAATTTATTGCTCCTTATTCCTTGTCGCGTAACCTCTTAGCTCTTACTTTATCCTCTATTCCTTATTTCTTATCCTTAAGCCATTATCTATTATCCTTTATGTCCTATTTATTTTCTTGTACTCCATTAATCATTATCCATTATCTCTTATCCAATTATCGCATATCCGTTAATCCTTATCGATTATCCATTATCCCCTATCACTTATCCGTAATCACTTATCCCTTATTCCTTATTCCATATCCCTTATAGTTTATCCCTTACTTTATCCTTTATCCCTTATTTGTTATCCTTAAGCCATTATCTATTATCCTTTATGCCCTATTTATTTTCTTCTACTCCGTTATGCATTATTCATTATCCCTTATCCATTAATCATTATCCATTATACCTTATCCAATTATCGCCTTTCTATTAATCCTTATCGATTATCCATTATTCCTTATCACTTATCCCCTATTTCTTATTCCTTATCTCTCATAGTTTATCCCTTACTTTATCCTTAATCCCTTATCTCTTAGCCCTCACCCCTTACTTTATCCATACCTTTATCCCTTATCCCTTACTTCTTATCCATTATCTATATTATCCTCTATTTCCGATTCCCCTGCTACCCCTTTATACCTTATTCCTTGTCTCTTATCTCGTATCTCTCCCTTATCCATTATCGTTTATCCATTATGCCTTATCCCGTATGCCTCATCTTATCTCTACCATCTTATCCTTTATCTCTTACTATGTATCCTTTATCCCTAATTCGTTATTCCCTCTACCCTACTCTTCATTTCGCTTTCGTTCTAACAATTAATCAATTATCGATTAATATATGATAATCGTTGACCAGTTGACTTATCTATTACAATAAAGACTTCGACTTCTGCTTTACTCTTAGTTCGCGAGCAACATAAATGTCGCTAAATATTTAAGTTTACTTCACTTTGTATATTCTAGCACTAGGTCTTTAGGTCGATAGGTATTTCGATTCATTATATATACTTAAACGCCTTAAATGCTATCGATAAGCACGCAGTTTCCTGTGCGTGCGAGTGTCATTGAACCCAGCGTGTTCGGTCGCCAGAACAAACAACGTTCAAAAAACGCCAACAACAAAACAAACAGGAAGAGTCGACAAAGGAGAAGTAGGAGAAGGAGAGGTAGAGGAAGAGGAAGGGGAGACGATATCGTCATCATCATTTAACGATGCTGACAGGCTCAGGCTCCAGCCATTCGCATATATGCAAATCAATCAAATTTCATTAAAGTGAAACCAGGCAAAATAATCCAGACGTTGAAATGCTCTGGCCTCAGTATTTTGGCTTTGTGCAGTGAATCCACCCACAAATCCACTGCGGTGGGTGCCTAATGAAATATGTATTATTAATGCGCGAACAGTGAATACCAAGTATGACGACCGCACACGCAATAAAACATATGTAAATATATATATAAAAAGCATTGAAGTAATGAAAATCAGTTTGAATGTAACTGAAACTAGTTGAAAAACTGTATTTGTTTCTATGAACTGTTTGTGTGTTTCCTGTTCTTGTGGTGGAGAGCTCACTGTACCATTGGGACTCATTGTTGTTCATGCGTAGGTGTATCAAACATCTCTGTCTGGTTGCGTGGGCTGGCTAACAATAGGCTCAGACACGAAGATTTTGTGCCACAAAAGGCCGCACCCTGATGCGTTGCAAGTAGCTTAACAATTAGTGCGTGCGCGTGTCTGTGTGTGTGCGTGTGTGTGTGTGTGTGCCTGCCAAACTGTGGAACATTGGGACTTAATACAATGCGATATCTGGGAATAAGAGGTGTTATAAATTCTATTGCCCAAACAGTATCAAAGAAGCGCTCAGCTTGGCTAAGCTGATGGCCAACGCCCAACCAAATGTTTGCGTGTAGATTAAACGCGAACCCTTCCCCCCCACACACACACACACACACACACACACACACACACACACACACAAAGCGAGGGACACGCACACCAACAGGTGGAAGTTATCTGACCAGTGACCACCCACGCGGATGCAATTACGAGTACATATGGCAAATTACGTAAAGCAGAGCTATATCTTATATACACCTCTATATAGACGTATATATATATACATATGTATATACATGTGTGTGTGGTATGTGTGACCTGCTCTGCCGTCAACAAATGCTTCACGCTTCGTGCACATTCCACTTGTGCGTTCAATTGCTGCGGCGCTGGCTCTGACTCTGACTCCCAACTCAAACCAATCCATTCACAGCCATCTAGCAAATCCAAGTCAACTCAGTTTACTTTCATATCCCCCCTAAAACACCGCCTGTTACTTACCCCCTCCCTTTGGCCATCAAGTCTACCCGTTGTCATCAACGTCGCCGTTTCATTCATTCATTTTTTTCCTCGTCTCTTTTTTTTATCCGCATTTTATCGGATTATTGACAGTCAACACCAGTCGCTGGCTCCTTTCTATATATGTATGTGTGTGTGTGTGTGTGTGTGTGTGTGTGGGTGCGTGTGTGTGTGTGTGTGTGCCTTGGCCAGCACATTTATCCTGGTAGCCCACTCTTCGGATCTTCCCACGAAGCGACTGCACTTAAACATTTATCGCACTTATAATCATTGGTTCACTTCCCTGCGGTTCGGTTCGGTTCAGTTCGGCTCGGATCCGGTTCGGTTCAGTTCGTTGTGGTTCGGTTCAGTTGTCCTGGTCAGCATCAAGGGACTTGAGTCGATTTTGAGCAAATTACTTGACGCAAAACCCACGCAAAACTCTCGACGACAATCAATATAAAAATGTGAAGTACCCAAGGAACAGTGAGACCTCGCTATAAAGAAAGAAAGTGCTGGCACTCTGACTTAGATTCAATCATTGAACTAGTGCATTGAGTTCTAGGAACTTTAGTTATTCAAGAGTCCAAGTCGAATCAAACTTTGATAGACTAAAAAGCTCTTTTCAGACACTTTTCTATATTCAAACCTTAGAGATTTTATTCACTTTCTTTAACGAGTATTCATTCAAAAGTATTCGTATACTTATGAGATGTGCTAAGGCCTTGTTTGAGTTAAAGATGTTATATATATTTAGTAGGAATCATAAATAAAAGTTCTCAAAAAACACTCAGAACTTTCCAACAAAAGAAATGAATAATTAGGAACTTGCTTGAGTTATTCATATCATACATTCAAAACGAATCGGAATATAGTAAAAGTTGCCTTGATTCATATATACACTATAAGTTTTCAAGAACTTTAACTGAAGCCTGCTAATTTATCTTCTAAAACTCGATTTGAATAACATGCAAAGACTGAATAAGACTCAATAGAAGTGAGTGAATACTATAGACATTCAATTCTCTATATAATTTCGATTTGAATAGCTTCTGAAACACTCGAAAAGTAAAGCCAATTTAAAGCGTTTCGAAACACTTTGTAAATGTTTACCTTTATTCAAGTGAATATTCATTATAAATCATGATATTCACATGCGGCGGTAATTGAGTGCATTGAAGCGGTAATTTACTGTAGACGTGATAAATACCGCGCTTAGCAGAGCTTAGAACACTTGCTAAATACCACTCATAATGGAGTACTATTCAGTGAAAAGTGAATACCATTCAATGAATGGACTCACACAACGCAAAACTCAATTGAGGCTATTTTTATTTAAGCCGATGGCAAATCAAATTTGTTATACAAAATGTTTTTGTGTTGTCGAATGTACAAACGAATATGAATAGTCGCACACCTTTTGCTCGCATTTGACGTGCAGCTTAGTCTAACCCTTAACCACATGAACAGTAGTAAAAGGGGGGGTATTAGGTGTGTGCAAATGTATGTAAGAGTAGGCAGAAGATGTTCCGGTTGAGCCAATTAGAAGAGGTTTGTTCCCTTGCACCTTCCCTTATCGATAACAATCGATTCTAGAGAGAAGTCTTTAATCAATAGTTGATATTTATATACAAAAATGTGCTCTTACTCATTCTCAAACTGTGCTGTCAGTTTCAGAACAATCGGAAGTTACTCAAGCATGAATTGAAGCTGCTGGCAGCGGCGTCGCAGCAGACCCTAGCCTCTGGCATGTGTGTGTGTGTGTGTGTGTGTGTGTGTGTGTGTGTGTGTGCGGAGTTCAGCTCAGAGTTTGAAGTGTAAGCAATTCCCAGCCCAAGTTAAGAGTCTCTTGTAGTCGGATATACTCGCAGTATTCTTAGTCTGTTTCAATTTCTGTTTTGCCGCGTTGAAGTTTTCCCACTCAACTTAAGGATCTCTCGCCGGCATTTCCCAGCCAAGTTAAGGGTCTCTCGTAGTCGGATACTAGGAGTACTCTTAGTCTGTTTCAATTTCTATTACTCTGTTTTGCTGCTTTGAAGTTTGTAAAACGTTTGCGCCGCTTCTTGTTTCACTTTTAGTTTCTATTTGGTTTTGCTGCTTGCGACTTTTGTTTTTATTTTCGTGTTTTGTGTTGAATTTTTAATTGAATTTGCGACTATTTCCTCATTTTTTGTCAATCTTCATGGGCGGAACGGGGCGTGGAGGGGCGGGGTCGGGCCTGGTAGCAACAGCAGCTGCTGGGCCAAAGGGGTTTGGTCAGGGGCCGCGGGGGGCCTATCGACTGGTTTCACTGATATTTATACGAGTGGACAACATGTTATTAATATTGGCAACTGACAGTCTACACACACACACACACACACACACCGTGTGTATATGCATGTTTGTATTTGCTTTACAAAAGTGCAGCACAAATTCCATTTCAATTTCAATTTTATTTAATCTCCGAACATTTTGCCCTTGCAAACTTGCTGACTTATGGAAGAGTCTCCACCTGCCCCCCTCCCCCACTTCATCCCTCCCGCCCCCTCTCGCCTGACCCCAAATTCCCAACTAGTTTCGTTTGCCCTTAGCAGCACACGGAAAGATACACAACTCAATGCGAAATACGAAATACAAAAATACAAAATACAAATACGAAAAAAACGAAAAATAATATCAGAACTTAAGCCGAAAGGACCTCTTCTCCTGCTCTCGGCTGAAACAATATTGCCAACTCGTTGAAAATTCTGCATTTTTGTCACAGCTCTCAATTTATACTCGAGCCTCATATTTCGTTCAGATGAGTTATTAAATCATCTGTCAGCACGAATTAAAAGCGCAGGTAACTCAATTATTACAATTAACTTTGCTGCAGCTCATATTTACTTCAATTAAGGATAGATTAAAGATAGCTAAAGACTCAATCTCATACAGGGAATTCACAGATTGAGATTTTATTTAGTATTTGTTTGCATTTATTGCTTAATTTTCAATGAATTTTTAATACTCTGAAGCTCTTTAAGACTTCTCAATTATACTATATGCTCCCATTCTGTATTATATCTTGTCATTATATCTGGCAATAGAATTATAACTCAGAACTATTTCAATTAAGGCTAAATTAACTTATTAAGACTCAATCTCATAAGGAAATTCACAGATTGAGATTTTATTCAGTATTTGTTTACTTTTAGTTAAAAATGTAACATGAATAATTTTGCCAGATTGTTGAAATTATATTATTTTCTTTTCTATTTTTTGCCTAATTCTTAAAGGATTCTTTTTCTGGCTACGACTTCTTAATTATACTATAACTTGTTATTAAATCTGTTTTATATCTTCTGTATTATATCTTCTGTATTATATTTTCTGTATTATATCTTCTGTATTATATCTTCTGTATTATATCTTCTGTATTATATCTTCTGTATTATATCTTCTGTATTATATCTTCTGTATTATATCTTCTGTATTATATCTTCTGTATTATATCTTGTTATTATATCTGGCAGCACCTTTTTAAGGTTGCAACTCATAATTACTTCATATAAGGCTACAGATAGTTTAAACTCTAAAGAATCTATAGAAAATTCACAGATTGAGACTTAGTTTAGTGTTTGTTGGCATTTAGTTTGAAATGTGGCAATGCTTAGTGCGTAAATGGTGTTGCCAGATTGTTGAAATTAAATTTTTGTTTTCTAATTTTTTGCTTAATTTGTTAAGAATTCTATTTCAGGCTTCGTTTATACTCTAAAGTTCTGCAAGACTTCTCAATTATATATTATATTTGTATATTATATTTGTTTATTCTGCCTTATATATTGTTATTATGTCTGGCAACACTTGTTTAAGACGCAGCTAACTTAATTATAACAATTAAGTTGGCTTTAACCCATAATTACTTAAGCTAAAGAGAGTTAAACCTCAATTTCACAGAGTGAATCTATAGGAAATTTCTAAGATTGAGGCTTAAATCAATTTGGTTTGCATTTCCTTAAAAAGTGGCAACGTTTGGTAAGCAAACAATGTTGCCAGGCAGTTAAAATTATATATTTTTTCCTGATTTTTCGCTTAGTTCTTAAAGTATCTAGTCTCTGCCTGCGATGAAGTTCCTAAGGACTTCTGAATTATATTAAATCTTGTTATTATATCTGGCAGCATCAATTTAAATCGCAGCTAACTTAATTATAGTAATTAAGTTGGCTGCTCCTAATTATAAGATTCAGGACTAAGGCGAAAGATAGTAAGAACTCAATCTGAAAAAGAGAATCTATGAAAATCTATCAAGAAATCACAGATTGAGATTTAAATCAGTGTTTGACTGAAATTAGTTTAAAAAGTTTTATAGTATTATATAGAAGTAACTAAACAGTGTTGCCGGATCGTTATATTGTTTGATTTCTATTTACTATATAATTGAGCCTAACTCTAAAAGATTCTTGTTGCATTTATCCTTCAAGACAGCTGCTTTCACTTTAAGCTTCGACTTTTTACTGTGATGACAATCTGGCAGGAAGAATTTAAGGCGCAGCCAACTTAATTACAAGTAATAAAAGAAAACTTATCATAATTAAACTGTTCTGTGCCTGAATCATACTCAAGCTGAAGGCTAAGTAAATACTTGAGACGCAATTTAGTTAGATAACTTGTCAATTGGGTTATAAAACAAAAGCCCAAGAATAATCTGTTTTAATTGCGAGTTAATAATGCCATTTATCCGTGCTCAGATAAGCGTTATGTCTGGCTCCGATTTGAATAACCAGCGAGTGGAACTTACCTTCTTGGACAGCTGTGTTATATCGACGGGCGTTACGCGGTTTAGGGCCGCCAATCGCTGGAGGCGTTCCCTCGCGTGTTCCTCGACGGCAATGACAAACGCGTCCTGCACAGAGTTGCCAATATCCCAGGCTATATAATCGAATAGAGTAAGAGAGAGAGAGAGAGAAAAGAGAGACAGTTAGTTAAAGTGAGAGAGCAATAGAAATTAATAAAATTGCCATAAGCAGGGGGCAACAGCAGCAGCAGAAGCTGCGGCGTCGAGCTGCCAAATGATTTATGGGGCAAATGCGTTGGAGATGCTGTCGCTGTCAGGCTACAGCTAACCACAAGCCACGAACCACAGGCGCAGCAACAACAACAACAACCACAGGAGCAGCAACAACAACAACAACAACAATCAGTGTGCGTGCTACAAACAAAAAAGCCAAAAGCTTCAATACACAATTGCAGTGGATACTCAGAATGTGTGGACAGACATTTGTTGTAGTATTGCGGCTAACAATAGGGATATTCCATCAATATCAATATAATGATTTATAATATAATAGGGCTATTCCATCATTAATATAATATAAGCAGACACAATGGAGGCATGTTCCCACAAGCAATTGAATATTACAAAAGACTCTTACTTAGCGCGTTTACTTCTCTCTTGTACTTAAGTGCACGTTCGTTGTTTCTGTGTTTCATTCCAGCGTTCCGCTGACTAAACCTACCCAATTCAAGACGTGTATATAGCTAGAGCTATATTAAATGATATAATATTATACTGGATACTTAATTTTGTCTAAGATTATGAATTGAAGTTAAAAAGGATAATAAGACCTCTTCATTCCAGCGTTCCCCTTGGGGGAAACTTCTTTAATTTCAAGAATTATATCAAATATCGATTTTTTTCAATGCAGAACTCAATAGGGTAGATAATTCATGAAGTCAGTTCTCAATTTGACTTTGCAACGGCTTAAATTAATGTTTCATTCCGCCGTTCCTATCAATTTTAAGGTCAAAAAGGGTATATTGAACTATATTATAACAAAAATTCATATAATACTAACAATTTAGTGGCTAGATACTATCTTTTTCAGTAAGTTAACGACATATTAAACACAAGTGTTTCATTCCAGCGTTCCGCTGAACGGAACTAAATAATTTCTTATACATATTATAAAAGAATTCAATATTCTGCATTGTGCTTATGAAATCAAAGTCGATAAAATGGACTAGTTTGTTCCATTCCAGCGTTCCGCTGCTTAAATTTATTAAATACAGCTTCAATTTATATATAATATAAGAATATTGCCTATAATCAACATTATTTCAACTTCTTGGTATGCTTTCAAAATCAATGTTCCATTCCACCGTTCCATTGGGTTAGCGAACTCAATTAAAGGTGCACAAGCAAATGTATTTACATTAAAAGAGAGTTTAAAAGTACTGTTAATTAAGTAAATTGGCTTGCAGTTAATTTGCACATGTTTCATTCCAGCGTTTCGCTGACAGAAATATAATTGAATAACAGTTGCGCAATTTCGAGAACCAAAAAAAGGATCTGAATTGAGTTATATTGAAAATGAATGTCAAAGGTTCGTTTCGCTGCCTTTAACTGTAAGTCGCAGTATGTAAACGAGTGTGTGTGTGTGTGTGAGGGTGTAAGCTGTGTGTGCATGACCCAAGCGTATTCATTAATAAAGCATTTCCGTTTCGACTGTGCGAGTCGCTTGTATCAATCGAACAATACAAATTGCCAGCTTATTGTATTTACGAATATCGTGTATATCGAGTACACACATACTTACAACTACATACATATATATATATGTATTATATATTTGTATATATGTATGGACGATTATATTTATTACCTCGCAGAGAAACACTCACTGTCCAGTTCAATATCGTTCATATGGCAATTTGTTGTGTAATCTCAAGCGTATGCAAAAGCAGGCGGACAATGCACCGAGGAGCAGGGCGGACCCGACAAAAGATATTGTCCAGGAGGAGCCGGAGGTGGAGGAGGCAGTGGAGTGGGCTTGGGATGAGGGAATACAAATCGATCCGATTGATTATCCATTTGTTTTGACTGCCAGTTGAGTTCTGAGGAAATGAAGTGCATAACCAAATGGTGGGCGTTCTCCCATTGGGACAACAGCTCTCACTTGCATATTTAAGTGCGTAGCTCTTGATTAACTTAACTGGAAAATTGAATACGAATATTAAATGAATACTCATACTCATACTCATATTCATACTTGTATTCACACTCGAATGCTTAAATATTATTTCAATTTATGAAAAGCTGCAGCAAACTTACACAAAATTTCACAAATGTGAAAAGCAATTAAATTAAACGGAAATTATTGGGATTAGTTTGAGGATTAGGATAACAATTAGGATTAGAACACAGAATGGACTAATATTATTATACAGGTTAATTGAGTATGGAAAATGGTAGAAAAATATGAGTTTTCCTAACATAATTTTCATATATTAATCTACCTAAACACCTTCTTCCCAAATTAAACCCAGTTGATAAAGTAAATAAAAATTCAAGGGAATAATTATAAAAATAAGTCTAAAGATTTAAGAGAATGGAATTGTTGCAATGAAATTCAATGAAAATTAAAGAATTTTCCAAACAATATTCTATATATCATTATATAATACATATACATGATGATAAAGGGAAAAGTAAAAGCTAAAAATGAAAAGTAAAAGCAAAGAATATGTTAAGGAAATGCAAATTGGAAGTCGCTTTCCACTTCCTCTACGAACTACTCATAGTTGCTAACATATATCCACGACTGGGTGAGTTCTATATAATGTATAATGATATATATAAGGTATAATGATTATCAGGTATAAAAAAGAATAAGAAGAAGACTCTAAGCTGGAACTTAAAAACAAAAGGACAAACTCTGAAGTATTGAAAAATTGATTGAAACTAGTTGAGCATGGGGGAAACCTTGAGAGATTCTCAAAAAGGAACTAGAACTTTAAAATAGAAAACGATTACTTAAAGTAAACACTGCAAAATACTTTCCAAAGAAACTAAGCTATATGTATTTATATCTTATATATGGTAAACTATCTGTAGGATCGCTTAAAGTCTTGATAATATGATATAAGCTGAGGAAGTAAACAAAAATTTCTAGCATTTGTCTCAACTTAAGAAAGTACCACAAGTATTGTCTTCTGTTGAAATCTGGATAAAATATATATTTGGATATATATATATATCTATTGGAATACTTCAAACACATTAGACTATATAGAAAACCAAATCGTGCTTTAATCCTAATAAGCAGAAAGATACTCGTAAAAAAGAGCGCTTTGTGCTTGAAAAACTGTCGCAGAATATTAAAGAACCATAAGCTAGGTTTAAATTCAAGCACATAGATAATGATAATGATGATGATTAAGATAATGATGATGATGATGTTAAAGGTGCAGGAATGCATCCACATAGAGGGCTTACTTGAAAAGCCGCCATTGCATTCAATGGTGCCTAACAAGTGGCACAAGGGCACAAGACCATTCCGCGTCTGTGTCTACGCGTAATATCTATATATATATATATATATATATAGATATATATCTATTATATACAGATATATATGTATATATGTGTGTAGTTTGGGCCGTCTCCTTCAGCCTTTTTATCGCAAGTTTACTGGCACTGGCAAAGGAATCGTCAACTTTCATGTAGAAAAGGAAAAGTTTTGCTTAAAATTCGCTTGACGCTGTCAGCGCCAACATGTTTGACGGCACCCACCGAGCCCGTCGAGCAACTGCATCAGGGCGCCACCGAAGCACCCATCCACATAACCAGGCAATGCCTTTGGCCGCACTCAACTTTAGCTGTCACTTTTATTGCTTTTCGGCTGCAGTTTGGCGTGCCCGCACGACAAAGTCCCCGCGCCACATGCCTTACGACACCCCCTCCCCCTCCCCCTGCCCCACTTACTGTGTCCGCATCCACGTCCACGCCCACGCCTACGTCGACACCAACATCACAATCCTAGTGGCAGCCCCCTTGGCCTTCAGTGCATCCTTAGCACTGCCTCAACTTTAATTTCATTTGACGCCCTTGCATTTGACATACCCTGCAGCTTCGACACTCTCACCTGGGGTATACGCGACTCATGCGAAATCAATCGATAGAGGGCCAGGTTCTGAGATCATTCGATAGCGCAGATATCGCGTGTCGCGAGTTCAACGTAGGTCAAGTAGCTTTATCTACGGGTTTCGCGTGCAATAAACTCAGTCGGAGCTTCCTCGAGACATTCTCGGAAGATGCTCGTCCTAACTTCGTCGGGATACTTCGTTGAGACTTGCTCGAACCTGTGTCGTATCATCCTCGAGCTGTCGTCGGAACGATGTACTTCGTCAAGACACGTTCCGAACCCAGTCGAGAATTCGTCGAGATATCCTCGCGACATTTTCCGAACCCAGTCGAAATTTGGTCGAGATTATCCGACGACATCTTCTAAGCTTCGTCGAGATACTTCGTAGAGACATCCACGGGCACTCGTCGGGTCTTCGTTCCGAATATGTCGAGACTTTGCCGAGCTAATTCATCATTGCGACTTCGTTCAGGTACTTTGCCGACACTTTTTTGAGACTTCATCGACACATTTGTCCCTCGTCGGGAACTTCATCAAAACCCCATTGGGATACTACTTCGAGACATGGTTGGGAGTCTATCGGAAGCTGCTTGGGTCTCCTAGAGATATCCATAAAGACTGAACCCCTTAAACAGCTAATAAAATAGCTGCCAAAAATGAGTTCGACCCGAAAGAAACTGCTTATTGAGCTGAAAAGTTTCTGTAGAAATTATAGAAAGCAATCGGATAGCTAAACGAGATTGGGTTATAGAGTAGCCGGTTAGTCGAGTTGCTGGACAGGATGGAGACATACGGTTGCTTGTTAGTGCTATTTTTTGGGCTGTTGATTGCGCCGAAAAGTGGCCGTCAACGGAATCGGCGCAGGGATGAGATGATGCCATAGACGAAAGGCAGTCGCTCAATCTCGAGCCTAGATCTAAGCAACCATTGCCAGTGGCAGACCCAGAGCCAGAGCCAGAGCCAGAGTCAGAGCCGGGCCGACGCATACATATAACGCCCACATACTCGCAGCAGCTTCTCCTTACCTAACCGCCCACTCCTTAGCCACTCGCAGTTGCAAATCCAATTAGGCGCCGTTGCGTTGTCAGGCGTCGTCATATGTCGTTGAACCTCTTCTGCCAAGCAACGCAGTTGAAGCTGAAATGCAGCGGCAGCAGCAGGCGGCAGCAGAGCCAAGCTATGCCCTGACTTTTAATCTCATTTGTGTGTGTCATACTCAATGTGTGTGTGTGCGTGTGTTAGTGTGTGTGTGTGTCAGCGAGTGTTTTCGACAGTGCTGCCAGCTTTTGTGAAGCGAACAAAAAAAACAAAAACATATTTTAGGAGAAATCAAAATGAACACTGTTCGTTACACAAAGGAACATTTAGTTATCTTTAACTGCCAGATAACTTTATATGCCAGATATATATAATACATATAAAGACAGCTGATCTTAAGCTAAATCCGATAAAGAGCAGACAAAGGACAACTAAGGACTGTATAGCTTAAATAACTCTAGAGCTGGAAACGTCTACTTGAGGTAAACATTAACTTAAAGTTAACATTAACTTTAACATTAACCTCATGATAACTTTAACCTTAAATGCCAGATATATACACATAAAGGCAGCTGATCTTAAGCTAAATCCGATAAAGAGCAGACAAAGGACAACTAAGGACTGTATAGCTTAAATAACTCTAGAGCTGGAAACGTCTTCCTAAGGTAAACATTAACTTAAAGTTAACATTAACCTCATGATAACTTTAACCTTAAATGCCAGATATATATACACATAAAGACAGCTGATCTTAAGCTAAATTGGATAAAGAGCAAACCTTACTACACAGCTGCCCAACTAAAGACAAGTTTAAGCTTTCCAGAGCAAGAAATTTAACATTTCCTTAAAGTTAACTTTAACTTTAACTTGAACCTAACCTAACATAAAGTTTATTTACACCAAAAACAGCCAGAAAAGTCGCTGTTTTAGCACTTTTCACACCTTGTGCCAACACTGCTGCATGCCCCGTGTCATGGGGCGCCATTACAATTGAGCAACATCAATCGGAATGCGATTGAGTTCATGTCCATGTCTATGTCCCGCTCGGTTATGTCGACTGAAAAGCCGCTGGGGGCTTTGTCGTAGTAGAAACTCGTGCATGTATGCAAATATGCAAAGTTTTCCCTCCCACCACCACCCCCCACACACACACACACACACACACACCTGGTTAACACTGTAAACTGCACGTTTAACGCCGTCCTCCATTGTCCATTGGTGGCGTACTATTAACCTTAATTAGCCATTAATGGCATAAGGTGTCCCACCTCGGGTTCCGGTCTCCGGCTACTGGCTAACTTATGCTGAAGAGCCCATCATCAGCATCAATTCAATTTGCGTGTCTTTTTTCTCCCACTCTCCTTCTGTGTCTCTGTTAACCTGTCTCTGTCTATGTGTGTTGGCTGCAATTTGCCATCTAATAGTCTAAACTGAACTCAAAGCGTTTACCGAGGCAGCAACTTAATTGCTGCAATAAATCGATAAACAATAAAATAAATAAATACCACTAGAATTGCAAGCAAAATGTAACGAATAATAAGCTCGACTTGTAGATACCCTATTGATCCTTCAAGCATAAAAATGCTTGATATACCAAGGCATACATTCTATATACTTTATTTATATTATATATGTTATTTATTTTATTTATCTTATTTAATCAATTTTTTTATTTTATATATGTTATTTATTTTATTTATTTAATTTATTTTATTTATTTTATTTATTTTATTTATTTTTTTTATTTTATTTATTTTATTTACGTTATTTATTTAATTTATTTTATTTACGTTATTTATTTAATTTATTTAATTTATTTAATTTATTTAATTTATTCATTTAATTTATTTTATTTATTTTATTTATTATATTTATTTTATTTATTTTATTTATTTTATTTATTTTATTTATTTTATTTATTTTATTTATTTTATTTATTTTATTTATTTTATTTATTTTATTTTATTTATCTTATTTATTTTATTTATTTTATTTATCTTATTTATTTTATTTATTTTATTTATTTTATTTATTTTATTTATTTTATTTATTTTATTTATTTTATTTATTTTATTTTATTTATCTTATTTATTTTATTTATTTTATTTATCTTATTTATTTTATTTATTTTATTTATTATATTTATTTTATTTATTTTATTTATTTTATTTATTTTATTTATTTTATTTATTTTATTTATCTTATTTATTTTATTTATTTTATTTATCTTATTTATTTTATCTATTTTATTTATTTTATTTATTTTATTTATTTTATTTATTTTATTTATTTTATTTATTTTATTTATTTTATTTATTTTATTTATTTTATTTATTTTATTTATTTTATTTATTTTATTTATTTTATTTATTTTATTTATTTTATTTATTTTATTTATTTTATTTATTTTATTTATTTTATTTATTTTATTCATTTTATTTATTTTATTCATTTTATTTATTTTATTTATTTTATTTATTTTATTTATTTTATTTATTTTATTTATTTTATTTAATTATTTTTACTAATTTTACTTAATTTATTTTATTATTAATATTAATTTATTATTTTATATATTTTTTTTATTTTACTTATTTCATTTATTTTTATTTATTTTATAATTATAAAAATTATATAATATTCTGAAATATTCCAACTGCTTAAACGAAAGTCAAAGGTTTATCATTTAAGAAGCAGCTCCAAAAATGTCACTAGGTTCAGACAGAGACAGGCTATAAATGCACATCCTTTTGTTGAACAAGCATATATATGTATATATACAATAATATATACGCACATGAAGCGAGTCAATTTGAAGCTACCCTCTTGGAATGAAAACACGCTTTTCACAAAGCAGTTGATAGCTTTCTTTCTGGGAACTCGTAGGATATATTTAAAATGTCTGCCACAATGTGCAACGGTAAACGTTCCCAGGAAATTTGCAACGGTAAATTGAATCGTTTTATGCAATACTGAAAACTGTGTTTACACACAAAATTCTCCGAACAGAATTAATACTTGCAGCACTAAAAGTAAGTTAAACGCTTTTCGGAGAACTCACTTTGCGTCGAGCAGGGGATTAAAAGAACTTACAGTACAAACATATATATGTATGTATATATAAGCTGTCAGTATATATATCTATTGAATATATATATGTATTTATGCATAAATAAAGGCAGAGGTTTATTTAAGAAAGCTTTATGATGAATGCACTTATGTGATAAGCGCGTAACTAAGAAGAAAGCATAGAAGAGGGAAATCGGTGAAAATTCTTAAATATAACTCCAAGGATTTGAGTCCTGTTGACGGCAGTGTCTGGAGGACTGCATAAGGCTTGCAGACAATGTAAGACAATAAGATATTCAGCTTAAATATTCAGGTACAACTCGCATTTTCCGTGCTCAAGTTTCATTTAGTGTCTGAAAAAGTGGCAGAGCTTCGATTATTTATTTATTTCTGTGTTTGCATAGAAAAGAAAAGCGATAAACTGCAAAAGGGAAATGCTGCAATGGAAAATATAAACCATATATTCTCGATTTCAGTAATTGTTGCATGTTCTCCGTTTTTCGATTAATTGCCGAGCAATGATATATTTTAGCTCGGGGCTTAAGTCTCATTGCTCGATTCCAATTAAAATTTAATGTTCATTAAATAATGATGCCTCGCGTGTGCATTCATCTCCATCTCCATATCTACCTCTACCCCTATCTGTACCTCTATCTCTATCTGTACCTCTACCTCTATCTCTATCTCTATCTCTATCTCTATATATATATATTTACTTCAACTGTAATTGCATATGTTTCATTGGGTTTTGTGGCTATTTCCCCTGCCCCAACCACCTGGGTTGGCCTTGCCTTGCCTCGGTTTGGCTGAACTAAAAGGGGAGTTGGGCGCACATGTCGTATACGTGATATTTGGGCAATGTGTCAGTTAACCAGTTTTGGGGTTTTCGATACCGTTTTTTGCTTGCGCTCATACACTAATTGGCCATTAAATAATTAACATCATAATGTCAATAAATGTTATTTTCTGCTTCGACGTAAAACATTAAAAGCATTTCAAAAAAACTCAACCCTTAATTTTCCCTCCCCATTTTAACTATTTAATATACAATTTAATTTTCATTATTTTCTTTATCTTCATTAAAAACATTTATTTATTCCTCTTCCATTGTCTGTGTGTTCGACTCAAATTCTCATGCCTCTCCGATTGCCTTTGCCATTGTTCGACATCATTCGACATCATTCGACATCATTCGACAAACATTTTCATTAACTATAAATCTATATTATATTTCGGATAATTTATAGTAAGCGAGGGTTTATCGATAAGTTAGCTTTATAACCATATAAATGATTGTACTTTTAGTTTATATAATCACGATAATCCACGCTTTATCTTTTACTTTTGTCTAGACTCTTTCATTCAGCTTGTAACTTTTTTCCACTGAAACAACTTTTGTTCTCGGACCGCATACAGTAGAGCCTCGCTAATAGATCGTATTGTACTCTGCCTAAAACTCAGATTTCTCAGCTATGACTAATACAAAGCGTTTGTTATAAAGTGCAACAATCAATAAATCATGTCTAGCCCAGATAAATTCACTTTTTGGCCTTTCTTTGAATCCTTTCTAGCCGATTTCTTATGACTAAATCTTGAATTTATATTATTATTTATATTTTCCATTAATTGTTTATAATTTTTATACTTTTTCTCGCTATAATTGGTATTATTTTTTGGCAAAAAATACATTTATTTTTTAAAATTTATTTCAATGTTTTTCCTCAATAAATATTAAAATTAAAATCAATTTTTTTAAGCCTTTTTTAATAGACTTTTATTCATTTATATAAGTATAAACCTTTAATTGTATTATCTGTATTATTTCTTAATTTTTTTATGATTTTTATATTATTTTTATATATATTTTTTTTACTGTTTTTGATTATTTATTATTATAAATTTTTTTTTTGTGACTCTTATATTATTTTTATATATTTTTTTACTATTTTTGATTATTATTTATTATTAATTTTCTTATTTTTTTTATTATTTGTATTAAACTTTAATTTTTTTTATAATTTTTATCTTATTTTTTATTTTATTTAATTTTCTTTTCTATGACTTTTGTATTATTTTTTTTACTATTTTTTTTTTTATTAATTATTATTAGTTATTATTTTTTTATTACTTTCTATTACTTTTTATTATTATAAACATTAATTGAATTTCGATTTATTTTTACTCCATTAAAGAATAAATTTTATTCTCTAAATAAAAAAATAAATAAATATTTAATATGCCTGCTGTCGGTTTTAGCGATACTCTACTGTATTTGCATATTATTTATGTATGTCTGTTGTAAAAAATACTGTTATCTTTAGCAATGTGGCAGAGCCAAGTCTGCGGCACAAGTTGGCAGAGCTGCTGTATGGAAAACATAAGCGTAAAGTTCAACTAGAAGTTAAACTAATGAATAACTTTAACCCGAACATGCTGTAGTATACCTCTCTCTATCTTTCTCTTTCTCTCTCTCTGTCTGTCTCTGTTGGTCTGTTAACCTTTTAACGACCCTCGCAAGTGCTTATATACTTGCCGCTACTATCATATAGAGCTATAGCTATAGCTGGTACAGCTCTATGTATACATATATTAATATTTTAACATTCCTTTCTCAGGTTTATAGCCGCAGCTCTGTGTTCTGTTGTTGTTGTTGTTGTTCTGTTGTTGTTGTTGTTGTTGTTGTTAGCCATTTTTCAGCATCGCTTTTGTTGCTGTTTGTGAAACTCGTTTGGTGCACAAGATTTCGTTTTTATACTCGTACTTTGCTTTATCTGCGGCTCATCCAATTTTTCTCTTTTTTCTTCTTTATTTTTTGTTTTATTTCGCTTTGTTTTTTTTGCTGTATTTTTTTTATTTTATCAACGTAGCATGTGCGCGGGTTATGTAACCGCAAAATGATGTATCGCATTACCGAGGCTGCCTGGAGACTGGAGGCTCCGGTCGCTCTGGAGGCTGGGCCCTGCCCATGACCACCAATGGGCCATGAACTTCTAGAGGGCACCTGCAGCCGAGAGACCCCAAGACTGTGGCTATCCATAATCCACTCTGGACTCCTGTCAGGCCAATCCACCTAATTAGCTTAACCCTAAGTAATATCTATTATATTAATATATATTCGAGTTTCATTTCATTTCGAAAGTAAGACGGGAATTTTGGATGTTTTGCATTGACTTTCGTTTGCTTCTTCACATTAAGAAAGTCAAAAGTTTTGTTTCGTTTCATTTTTTCTCTCTTTTCTTTCTTTTTTTTTATGTCTCACGTAATCCACATTAAATGTTCGCGTTTTGCTTTCTTCTTTGACAGATTTATTTGTTTTTTTTTTTCTGTGCGCAGACATAGATAAGATATGGCAAACATATAAATCTCATCATTTAAGCTTGTTTTTGTCATAGTTTATAAACGAACGAGACATAGATCAGAGTATATAGAGTACTCGGATGGGAAGTTCTACAAAATGAAACATTATAATTCCTGAGCGACTGACTCCCTCTTCTCATCCTAGAGCAAAGGGAAATCAACTGAACTGCCTGCTCGGCTTTAGATCTCAGCTCGGCTTACTCCAAAAGCTGCTCCTAGAGAAAACCATCATTAAACCTATATATATATATATATATATAATACTATGGCATGTGGAGTATGCGGTCCACATCAAAAACTCCTCCTAAGATAGCGCTATAAACTCCTTTGAAAGTTCGCCAAAGGCAAAAGGAGCTGCGTAATCCACAGAGACCCTGAAAGTCTCCTCCATTCTACGTACAGAGGTCTAGCTATTGACACTGCTGCAACTTGAATAACCATAGAAACAACTTCCCATTAAGTTCCTTGCTGGTTGACAGTCTCGCTCATCCGCTGATTCACAAAGGAGTCACCCGCTGGACCAGTCCTGCAGGCTCCACCAGCGCCTGACAAAAGTTGCTCAGAATAAGCTCTGACATACAACTTTGCTGCCTTTATCTAACATGTAATAAAAATTCACTTTTTATCTCACAAAGATATATATATATATATATATATATTTATATACAAACATATATATATATATAGAATAGTAGTCCAATCTCTTAGACTATCTGCAGAGATAGCTCCTGATTAAAGCCTTCATATTTAGTAGAGTTCACATTTTACATAGTATCTAAAACAATCCCTATGAATCTGAGAAAGATATATCAAAATAATATTATATATGTTACGATACCTATATACTATACGTATATACCCTAGTCAAGACAAGTTTAAAGGTACAAAGACAAAAATAGTAGAGATTCTCACATGTTTGACTTCACTCAACGTGTCAACTGCCAGGCGAATATTGCAACTCAAATTAAAACTACATGTCAGTCGGGAATATATATATATATATAGATAAGTCTATATGTATATACTTGTTTGACTGCTGCCAACTAATGACGTGGCGTTGCCACATTTCGGAAGCTAACAAAGCAAATTGATTGTCACTAAGGAGTATCTATTTCTTACGCCTAATTGATATTGCTTGGAGTAAAAAGTATCTGAAAACCGAACTTTGCTTCTACATGAGCTATATATAACATATATAGAATCGAGTGACTCGTTATGACATACAGAATTGTAGCAAACGAATGATTTACTTCAGTTATGATTTACTTCAAGGAAAGAGTACTCTAAGGAAGATTTACCTAAAGGAAGATTTTAACTTATACTTCAACGAAGATTTACTTTTAGGGAGACTTACATCAAGGAAGGTTTACTTTAAGGAAGGTTTACTTTAAGGAAGGTTTACTTTAAGGAAGGTTTACTTTAAGGAAGGTTTACTCTGAGAAAGGTTTATATGAAGAAAGGTTTTACGGCAAAGTTTACTTCAGGAAAGATTTACTTTATTTACGAAGATTTACTTCAAGGAAGGTTTATATCAAGGAAGTTTTGTATTAAGGAAGGTTTACTTCAAAGAAGGTTTGCTTTAAGGAAGGTATACATCAAGGAAGGTTTACTTTAAGAGAGTTTACTTCAAGGAAGGCTTACTCTGAGAAAGGTTTGTATCAAGAAAGGTTTACTTTAAGGAGCAACAAGCAAAGTATACTAATAGAAAGATTTAGCCCAAAGTTAGACCTACTTCTAGGTAGATTTACTTCAGTTCGTTAACCCGATGAAGTATATATAAAAACCAATATAACAATGTGAGGTACTTAGTTGACTTATCGATAAGCCCCAACGTTAGCATATCTCAATTGCAAAGGCAAACAATTTTAGGTTTGAAAAAAGAACGACAGAAAAAAGCTTTTTCTTTTTTACACAAAACACAATTTAAGCCATATGGCTATCAATGTGTGTCAAAGAGATTTGATTGCCCTGCGGAGCAAGCAACATCTTCAGGCACTTCAACCATTTGGAATCATTGAAATTATATTACTCATACGCCAATTGAACCGCAGTCGAGTGTCGCTTATCACTCGCTTATCGGGCGATCAGAGCACGCGTTGTGAACAAGAAAAATTGTTTAATTGTTAGCAAACTGCCATTGGCAGCGACACTGGCAACGGATACCTGCCATAGTGTAGCTGGCACTGGCATCAATGTGTCATGGAGCTGGCCAGGAGAAGGAGGAGGAGGAGGAAGAGGAGGAGAAGGACGACGACAGCTGTTTGCTGATGAACGGACACAGTTTTAAATGCCATCATTATGAGCATAGAGACACAAAGAGAACGAACCATTAAAAAAAAAAGTGATACAAAAGGGGTGAAGCTGGGACTGGGGTGTGAGTGTGTGTGTGTGTGTGTGTGTGTTTACCTGCTTAGCACTTTCAACTTAAAATTGAATTCTATTCGAGCTGAGAACGAGAACGAGAACGACAACGATGTTGATGATGATGACGACGACCCTGATGACTGTCAACGCTGTTGGCATTTCAGTTTTCATTTTTTGCCTCCGCTTCTTCTTCTTCTTCTTCTTATTCTACAGTCTTTTCATTCAACTGCTGTTATTGCTCAGGTGTGCATTGTCTCACGTTTGTTTATTTATTTGCTCGCTTGATTGCCTCACATATGGTTTTCTTTGCTCTTTACTTTACTTATTACTTCGCCCACTTGTGCTCTGACGTCTTCCGACTGCACTCACAATCTTTAGTTTGTATCGCATACATGCATATATATATACACCCATATATGTAGAGATAAAGATATATATATGTAGCTACCTACGCCCCACCTCAGCTCAGCCGCAAGCGATCAACCAAATAACATTCCCTGTCCCAGTTTCAGTTTCGGTTTCAATATCAGTTTTATTTTTCTTTGCTTTTCATCAGTTGCAGTTGCAGTTGCATTTCTTTAAGTTCCGTTATTATTTACCTTCCGTTTATTTTCCCCCCTTTTACTGTTCTTATTTATCTGCCAAAAGTTCCTAGTTCCAGTTCATTTGGTTCCCTTTTTCAGCATCAGTTTCTGGGCCACTTTTTACTCTGCCCCAACTTCAATCTTCAGTCTTAGTCTTAATTTCAATAAGTTTGTCTAAACAAGTTCCAGCTCTTTTGAACTAATAATAGTTCCAAAGAACAGTTCGATTTTGATTTCCCTCAGTTCCTTTTGCTTAGAGTCAACGCTCACTCGAAAGGTCGAACTTTTATAGACAAGTTCCATAGTTATTATACAAGTTTCAGTTCTATATGAGCTCTGGTTCTTTTGTTCCTTTTCTTAGTATCAGTTCTCGAGACGTTCTTATACTTTCCCTTCCCTTTCTCTAAATTAGTTTTAAAGAACTAGTTCCAATTGTTTTCCATTTCATTTGTAGCATCAATTCAACCTTTTCCATTTCATTCTTCTCTTCCTTCTCCCTTCTTCTACTTTAATTCAATCCGAGTATCAGTCCGACTCCTAGTTCTAATGTCTCTATAAGTTCCAGCTCTTTTAGTTCCACATAAAACAATAATTTCTTGAAAATCCTTTCAACTCCTTCTTCTAACTGTGCTTTATCTATTCGTTGTATCAAATTGAAGTGCTTGGTTCAGTTTCAGTTTTATCTTAAGAACTTAAACTGGTTCTTTTAGTAATATTTCCCATTATCAGTTCTGGAGTTGGCTTCATACATTTCCCTGTTTCCCTTTACCTAATCAGATTCATACTTCATTTCATTCTTTTATTCAGTTTTTAGCTCTTTTAGTTTTATATTTACAGGAGAACTTGCAGCTTTAATTTCAATATCTGTTTTGAATACAAGTTCCAGTTCTTTTAGTTCCATTGAATAGAACTTATTCTTAAGTAGTCACATTACAGTTAAAGCTTTCCTTTCCTATTTGGTTCTTAATTCATTTCTTGCTCTGAAGAGGATCTTGTATACACTTTTCCTTTTTTAAGCACCTCCAACTCCCACTCCCACTTGCACTCTCTCTCTCTCTCGCTCTAACAAGTTCCAGTTCCTGGCTTAAATTGCATTTCACGTTATCGAGTTTCAGCTGCTGTAATTCAATATATAACAGTATTAATTCCAGATCTATTTTAACTTCCACTTTCCGTTTTAACTTTTAAAAGCCTCATTTGCCCTTTTCTGTAAAAAACCAAAAATGTTTTTTTTCTTATGCGCTGCGGCGCTTGCAGCAAGTGCCACAAGTGGCAACATCAATGGACATCGCGCGAATACGTATATATATATCCAATAAATTGGCTTTTAAAATTGTTTTCATCCAATTATAAGACTCGCGGACTTTTTAGCGGTACAAAAAGCACGACAGAAACGACTGAAATACTGCACTTTCATGAGACGAGCACAAAACGAATCCCAATTGGAATATGTGTAAATCAAATTGGATTATGTTGGGATGTTCGATGTAAATAGATTAAAGCACATATGGTCTTACCTCAAGCACTGAATCAGAGCTCAGGTGTAGCAACCAACCGGTTGTACGGTCTGTCGTCTGCACCCAAAACAGAAAACAGAAAACAGAACACACAAAAAACAGAAACACAAAATCACAATCTAAATAATAGATGGCAATTAAGTTGGGAGCGTGGAATGGCCGGAGAATGTAGCCAACGACATGGGACAGTCGACAGTCGACAGTCGGGAGTCGAGAGTCGAGAATTGAGAGTTCAGAAATAAATGTCAGCCAGCACAACAAAAAAAGAACATACCTCACACACACACACACACACACACACACACGTACAAATAATGACAGTAGTAACTGTGGATACCCTGTAAGTAGCTGGAGCTGTGGCATAGGCTACAGCTTTTTCTGGCATAAGGGAATCAGACCTCATGGCATTGATATGGCTATGGAAACAGAACACAGTCGCGATAGCTTGAACCTTCGTTAATATGAACACTCGAAACCTTGAACACTCCATAACTAGCACATTCGTTAGGTTGAACATTCGATAACTTAAGCACTCGATAACTTAAACACTCGATAACTGAAACCTGCAATAATTGAACTATTAATAACTTGCATTGAATACTCAATAGCTTGAACACTCAATAACTTTAACACTTGATAACTTCAACATTCGATAGCTTGAACATTCTATTATTTGAGAACTCGATAAATTGAACATTTGAGACCTTGAACATGCGATAATTTGAACACTCGATAACTTACACACTCGAAAACTTGAGAGCTTGATAGCTTCAACATTCGGAAACTTAAACATTGGGTAGGCTGACCATTTGATAACTTCAACAATCGATTACTTGAACTTTCGATATCTAGCACACTCGATAGCTTGTACATTTGTATGGTTGAACATTTGATAACTTGAACATTCGCTACCTTGACCACTCGATACCTCGAACATTTCATAATTCAAACATTCGACAACTCAAGCATTCGGTACCTTAACTTAACTATTCAATAACTTGAACACTCTTGAGTACTCTTTAACTTGAACTAAACTACTCTATCACATGAACAAATTGTGTTTTTATATATATTTTTTTACATACATTCACAGAACATATTGTAGTATAATGCGATTAATTTTGGCTTTCAGCACAGAACATTTTTTTGGATTTGATAACGTGAACAACTCGGCAACTCTAACACGGCTAATTTTAATTAGTTTAAGTTATCGCAACTGAACTGTAATATTATAAAAAAAATATGTTTCGTTTAACGAGCGAAATTTCGTAAAATATTTCACCAGCAACAAAAAAAAAGGAGGAAAATAACGAATTTCGCGTAA
Source organism: Hirtodrosophila trivittata (assembly GCA_035045065.1). Taxonomy (NCBI): domain Eukaryota; kingdom Metazoa; phylum Arthropoda; class Insecta; order Diptera; family Drosophilidae; genus Hirtodrosophila; species Hirtodrosophila trivittata. Next base: position 5,758,371 of record JAWNNK010001028.1, on the reverse strand, counting down.
AACTTTTCAGATTGTAGAATACTTTTACTTTATTAAATTAATTCTATGATAAAATTCGACATTTTGATGCACGCAAGTTTCGCGCAGACGTATAAATTGTACGCAGGAATCATAGATATATATATACTATATATATTTCGATAACGTGCGGAAAAGGGCAAAACAAGTTCCCAGGAATCCAAACGATTTTCCAGGAATTTTGCGCTTACAGAGTTAATACTTTACTCGGAATTCCTTAAACGGAGGTTGTTTTGAATGGTGTTGCTTTAACAGAGGTCATATTTACTTAAAGTTGAAGTATAGTAGAATTTTTTGAAGAGGCGCCATCAGCTTGAAGTTGCGTCAAGAGAGGATAAACTATTTTAAAGCTGAGATAACAGTCACCTCAGCTATAATAGGTGTAACATTTACTTGGAGTTGACTTAACAGAAGTGACTTTCCTATGAAATTGCCTTAACAGATGTAGCATTTACTTTAATTTGAGTTAACAGAGATAGCATATTCTTGAAGTAATGTTAGCAGAGATGATATTTCTATACAGAAGAGTTAACAGAGGTGACATTGCAGCGTCAATAAAGTCTGTGAAGGTAGAATTGAGGTAGATTTATTTTGACGGTGGCGACATTGTTGATTGAAGTTGCGTTAACAGAGGGTAAATTGTATTAATACTGAGTTAACAGACACAGCTGCTATAATAGAGGTAACATTTACTTGGAGTTGACTTAACAGAAATGAGTTTTTATAAAGTTGTGTTAATATTTAGTTAATATAGGTAATATTTACTTAAAGTTGACTTAACAGAGGTGACATTTAGTTGAGGATATCCTAACAGTAACGATATTTTCTTCAAATTGAGTAAACATTTTCTTAAAGAGGTAACATTTACTTGGAGTTGACTTAACAGAAATGAGTTTGTATAAAGTTGTGTTAATGTTTAGTTAATATAGGTAATATTTACTTAAAGTTGACTTAACAGAGGTGACATTTAGTTGAGGATATCTTAACAGAAACGACATTTTCTTCAAATTGAGCTAACATTTTCTTTAAGTTGATTTAACAGAGACGACATTTCTGTGCAGAAGCGTTAACAGAGTTGGCATTATTGCGGTAAAAAAGTCTGTTAAGTATATCTAAAACTTTAAGTCCTCGGTTATATTTCGAACACTGTTCTTTTCGGATATTTTATGATATTAAAGCTGTTATAAAAGGTAAAAACTTTGTATCTTTTTCTGATTTATATGTTAGTAATAAGTTTCTGGAACGAATTGTGTTCGTTAACCGAGTAGTCCTCTTAGTTGTATTAAGCATACACTCTTTGACAGCTTTTGCGGTTTACAGGGTATTAAAGAAAAGCTGTTAGGTAATACCGTTTAGGTGCAGAAAGAGAAGGAGCTAGTTTAAATGTTAATGTGGGAAGGCAACGAATGCAACGGCAACTGTTGCAGCGTTTCTGGTGAAAGGCAGCAGCGGCAGCGGCAGCCAAGCGTCCAGGTAGAACAGCAACAATTTCAGAACAAGACTGAAAAAATTCAACAACAAGCAGAAGAAGCAGCAGCAGCAGCTGGAAAAGCAGAAGAAACAACTTTTCACTGGGTGCTTTGAGAGGTGTCTGGCTCTAAAAATTAGTGGGCCAAAACAGAATGAATACAAAATGAAGCAAAAAGAAAGAAACAAACAGAAAAAAAATGAATGTATTCACAGTTTGTTTTTGTACTCACTCAATTCCCAACCGCTAACTTTCCATCTGGTCGTAAACTTAATCTAAACACAGCGGCAAAACATTTAAGAATAAACCACAAAAAGGGAAGGAAAATTAAGAGCAAAGGCAGTCGATAGTTGACACTCATTATTCATTGCTTTGAATACGTTCTCAATAATGAATGCTTTTATATGTGAATATTGTTGTGAGTGCGAATGTCTTGCAGAAATCAGAAGAGAATAATGTTTAAGGATGAAGCACAAAGTGGAATTGATAAGAAAGAGAGAGAGAGAGTTTGAATACTAATGTATGAATATTAATATATCAATGTATTCAAATGAATATATTCAATAATAGATCCAGCAGAGAAACTTTTAAGGATGAAACACAAAGAGAAATTGAAGGGCAAAAAGTTATTCAGATATTGCTTTAAGCACATTGAATGTGCCTGAGAATCCGCCAATAAATGAATATAAGATACGCAAAATGTTAAGTCTATATAGTATATATCTTAACTATATAGTATATATATAGCATATAGCTATGAAACCAGAAGTCAGATCGATAAAATGATAATAGAAGCCCAACATTTGATGACACAAAAAATACTTTTATGTACTTCAAGGCTCTCCAATTTCAAGTCTAATTAGCCTTTTACCCAAATCGCAGCTGAAAACTATATCTTATATATCTAATAGACAAAACCTTAGACAACTTAGACCCATAAATATATCCCATCCAATATCTATTCATACCAATATATTCCAACTAATATTTCGATTTACTAAACATATTTACCTATTTTCTACTTGAGTTTCACCAATTTACAACATCTTCGAGCGTAAAACTTCTTAATAGAACTAATTAAGCAGTTTCTAAGATGAATCCTTGAAGACATTGTAAACTGATTCACCAATTGGACTCGATACGTACTCGTGTTAGGTAATTGTTTTACACGTAACTAATTAGGCGTGTAATTGGAGACGCGTTTAGCCTGTGAGTGTTTCAAGTGAATCACTCACAAATGGGTACATGGAATCAATCACAATGCCAAAGAATGTCTGTGTGCATAGCTATGAATGTATTCACATGCAATCACACACACACACACACAGAAATATACAGGCATTAATTGCTTATCAGCTGCTGCAGTTACAGTTGTTACATTCCTGCGGACGTTGAGGTCAAACTTTTGGCCACAGATCTCCTTAGCTACATTGCACCTCCCCTACCCTCTCAAACCCAACCCAACCCCTTGCCCTAAACCCTACCCTCAACTCTTTGTGGTGTATCAATCGCTGTGAGCCATGCAATTCCATGGCCAACTGAAAGCACTTTGGGTCTCTTTTGAGGCAATGACTTTTACACATCGCAGCACATGGCTGCCCAGCCACACACCACAGCAGCACCCAGCGCATCTTATGCTCCATCTATACACATATATATATATATGTGTGTGTGTGTGTTTGTATTTGTGTGTGAGCGCTCAATTGTATCCACCATCAGCGAGCGCGTGTAAAATCGTAAGGCAACTCACACAATTGAAACGCGGCAACTGAGCAGCCGACGCCAAGAAACTTGCCTTACCGGATTTTGGATGCTGACCCAGCTAGGGGCTACCCCTTTTGTGGCCCCTGCCGCTGGCGTCCCTCTTTGCTCGCACACCTGCATGGACCATGGGCAATAGACAAGCTCTGTTGCTCTCTCTCTGTCTTTCCCTGTATCGCTGTCTCACTTGTTCTCCCATGGTCGCTCGTCGTCGTCGTCGTCTCTCTATTGATTTCGTTTTATACAAGAAATTCATTGCTTTGGAATGCTGCTGTTTGTCTGTGGGTGTGTGTGTGTGTGTTTGAGTATGTATGTGTTTGTGTGTGTGTTTAGCAAACAAGTAAGTAATAAGTAACTTCTTTTTTGATTTTTTAAAGAAGAAAACTGGAAATTCTTGCGCCCACTTTGCTGGATTCTCTGACCCAAAAATCAAAAAAGAACTCAAGAGGTGTGCGGCAAGCTGTGGCGCGAGGGGGAGGGGTATATCAATATACATATGATATACGAGTAAGCATGGTGTATACACACATATACATATCCATCTATTGAGATGCATGCGAGTATCATTATAATGTCGATGTGGCCAGAGAGTAGAAGCCACCACAAGAAATGTTGTAGTAATCCTTAATGGAGTTTCTAAGCCAAGTTAAAAGAAAAAGCCTCATTAAGATTAAGGTAATGGGCCACTTAAAGCTCAGTCATGATTAAATTTGATCTCTGGGTTGGAATTTAGTTCTTTAGGCGCCATTAACTTTTCAAGAACTTCTTTCTGATGGCATGCACTGAGGCTTTCCTCTTGGGAAGCAGCTCAAAATGAGAAAATTAAAAGCAATTCTGTGTCCAAAACGTTCGTGGAAAACATATTGATTGGGGGATAAAACAGTTAGCTTACTCCCTTTATAAACATCGATAGGAATAGCAAGAATACTATTAAAAGGTTGTAAGAGATCTGATTGGAGAATAAGAAGTTATCTTACACCCTTTATAAATATCGATAGAAATATGAAGAATACTAATTGAAGTTGGTCAAAAATTTCTTAAACTAGGCTCAGGGTAAAAATGATGTCAGAATGAGACCAGAACAGACTCAGTTTGGCGAAAGGCTAAAAAATTTCAAGGAGTAGCTCCAGATGATTCAGTTGCCTTTATGGTGCACTTTAAGTTGAGGAAAGTTTACTTTTCCCATTAGGATGTTGCCTGAGGTTTCACTACAAGTTCTGCCTTTGTCTTAATGGACTTGTTCACGCTAAGGATATCAGCCGCAGTGCTGTTTCCAGTAGAATCTCACCTGGGTCTTAAGTGCAGTTCTCTACTTCTTTTATTTATATTACAATTTATTTGAATAAGAAGCAATACATATGTTGTTTCTAGACTACCCACAACTAACTCAAAATATATTTCTCAACTTAATCAAACAAATTTATACAAGTAAATCGCAATTATCTAATAAAATCTTAATATTTATACACAGTATTTAAATATAATTGCCATTATATTGTCATATTATTTAAGTAGTAACTGCTATCGTTTACGTAACGCCCCCGTTTATGGTCTATTGTCGCTTTGAACTAGCACAAACGCCCCCTATACCCAGCACAGTTTGAGAGCCACTGTGGCAGCTCAAACTGTGCCCAACTCAAGTGCTTGGCAGTTTCTGATTAGGTTTTGCGGCTGTTTTTACTTCTTTTTTTTTTGTCTCAGTTGATTTCCACATTGAAACTCGTTTCGTTTTCAGGTTAGTTTCTAAGTTGCCGTTACTTTAACAGTTTGAGCACCGCTCACGTGGCACACAGCGCAACTTAAACTGTAAGCCGCTTTTCTAGGTATTTCAATTTGTATACCCTATTTGTCATTTAGACATAGGGTATATCTACAAGCAATAGCCAGCAGTTGTATACCTTATATATAATATACATATATATATATATATATATTCCTGATCAGTAACTGTAGTCAAGTGTTCTGTCTGTTCAAGTACTTCAAACTTGTTTACAGAGTGTCTCGGAGATGCGCACATTTAGCTACAAAAAAATGTAAAATTTTCAGTCGGTTGAATCGGTTTGACAGCACTTGACTCCCACTTCTCACTTCTCACCTCTCACTTCTCACCTCCCACTTCTCACATCTAGCATCTCAGCTCCCACTTCTCATACCATTCCGAGCAGCAGTTGCCACCCACTACCCATTCCATTCCATTTCATTTCAGCATCATTAAAACGTTTGTTGCCACTTTGTTACCCAGTTTCTTGTTGCCGTTTTCTATGTGAACTGCGGCATTGCATTTGTTTTCTCTTTGACTAACCGATTTTCAACTGTCACATTTACATACCCTGCAACCACTTGAGAGTGTGAAAATAGGGTATATGCAAAATGTGCAAAGTTATGTATACACATATGTATATCAAACTAGGAAGCAATAGTCCAAAGATTATCTAAAATATTGACTCGATTTCATAGACTTCATGAACTAAAAGATATCAAATGCATCGATCAATGTTGATAAATCTTTTAGTTATACATAAACACATATTTACATACATAATATATGTATAGATGTGTATATATATGCATATATATATATATATATATATATATATATACTTCTCATCAACTCATTTGCATCTTCAATTTCAAAGCAATCCAAAATATATCAAGAAACTTCCAGTTGCTTGCAGTTTGTATGTGTGTGTAGTGTTTTCACATGTGTTAGTGTGTGAGTGTGTCTTGTACAGGGCATCTGTTAGTCGCGCACTTCTCTATTGATTTTCCACATTTTGCACTCTCACGCTGGCCATTACGAAAGTAAAATAAAATATAATAAAAATATATGCATAAAAACTTAAATCTGGGCAGCTGTTTAAATGGCGTTTTACTGAATGTTTCAAGTCTGAATCAACACACACACACACACACTTAACACTAATATATATGTATGTTTGTATGTGTACGCAAACTTCTTGTTTGCAGGTAAAACTTTTCATGGCCTGTGCAGAGCGCCCTAATTAATCAAAGAAATATTAGTTTTCTAACCTCAAAAGGTAAATACATACATATATGTATATGTATACATAAGGTATGTTTATGTAAATGTACATATGTAAATAAACACTTGATCAGTTTGACAAACTTCTTATAAATAAACATCTTTAACTAAATGGGAATGTTTCTATACAAACTCAGCTGTTAGTTTTAAAGCGCTGTTAATGTATGTAGCTTAACAGACAAAACAACTGTTAACAAACATACAAATCAAATAAATATATATGTATGTACATATGTAGCCGTAGAATCGATCACTACAACTTATGGGCACAATCGGCTTTAAATTGAGTTCAGTAACAACTTTTTGCGTTGTGCAATAAGTTCATTTCGCATTGCACACCTACCGATTTAGCTTAAGATCGTTTTCTATATACTGCAAATGTTCAGGCATATGTATATACAATATATGTGAATATCTATTTATGTTTGTATATGACACTGCGCTGATAAGTGTCTTTTCTTGTTAAGTTTTCATTTAAAATTCAAGTTGCCGGCGACAAAAATCACAAATTCTAAATGTTTTTTTTTTTTGTTGTCGTTGTTGTTTTTCTGCTTCTTCTATCTTTTCTTCTTCTTCTGCAAATGTATGTGAACGTAGCCGCCTGCCCTTCGCCATCAAAACAAAAGCAAATAGAAACAGTCTTAATAAAACGCAACGTTAACGTCGCTGCCGACGTCGCTGTCGCTGTGGCTGTTGTTGCTGATTCATGGCTCATGCATAGCTCAGCTGACAGCTTTAGGCGAGAGAGCAGCAGACGCAGCGACGTGCAAGACGGAAGAAGAGAGCAAGTTTAGATAGTTTGAGAGCCATTGGTGCACACTTACTTAAGCCGCGTTTTGTCGTTGGCGCTGTCGCTGTCGCTGTCAGCGCTGACGTCGACTGCTCTGCAACTACGTACGTACGTATGTTTATATATACCTTGGTATTGTGTACATACGTAGGTATGTATGTATGTGTGTGTAAACAAATTAAATTTGTTACAACAGCAAAAAGGCACAGACACAAGATCACAACGTAAGAAAAAAACAATACGCGTTAGAACGACAAAAAAATGGCAATGAAACGCTGGCGCAGACGCAGACGCCCTTAAACGCCAACGCGCGCGCGCACACACACACGCGCACACAAACACACGCAAAGCAAATAGAACGCTGACCGCGACAAGGTATTATATGAGGGGCGGGCTGGAGCGCGATACGCGGTAAACACGACACGAAAACAAATGCAACGCAACGAAAGAAACGTGAAAAAAAGACGACGCTTCGTACGTTATGCAAACGGCGACAGTTGCCGCACAACTGATGTGATTAGTTGTCGCTGCAGTGCGCCAAAGCCGTAAACGTAACCAGCCACAAACAGAGCGCGGAGCTGAGAGCGTGCGACTGAGCGTCTGAGCGTAAGCGTAAAGCGTTTGAAGCTGACCACAAAGCAAACCATCAAAAAAAGCTGCGCGCGATGCTCAGCCAGCGCAGACAAAAAAAGAGCGGAAGACAGTGAGAATAACAGAGAGAGAAAAAGAGAGTGGGAGAGAGTACAGTTGGGCAGTCGCAGCTTGTTTACAAGTGTGACTTTAAACAAACAGTTAAAAAAAAATCAGCTGATATTACAGTCTGACAACAATTGAGCTAACAGCTCGTTAAATCAAATGTTATTAACATGACGTCTGCATGTTAGCTTGCAGTAAAGAACGTTAAATAAGCCCTTAACGGTATTCTTTGGCGTGTGATTAGAATTTAACATAATATGTTAAGCATTTTATTGGAATTTAATTGGTTTTAAACTATTTTTTGATCATATTTAAGTGAACTTTATTAACATTCATCGATCGAAAATAACCGTTTGAGGTAAGGTATGTTCAAAGTTAAGCAAACAGAGCCAAACAACTTTTTTATTTCAATAAAATGTTTTTTTTTTTGGGTCTTGGTAAAAACTTAACATAAATTATTTAACATTTAATAAAACTGTTTTTTAATCATATTTAACTGAACTTTTTTAACATTAATCAATGAAAATAGCCTTTTTAAGGTTAGGTCGAGTCAAACTATGTTTAAATGCCATTCGCAGGCCCGTTTTGAGGTTAGGTACGTTCAAAGTGAAGCTCAGCTTGAACTCAGTTGAAAATCATAAATCTAACAGAGCCCAAAACTTTTGTTTGTCATTTATAATGTTAACATATATCAATCAGGCAATATTAATATATAATTTATAGCATGTCCATCAATCAGAATGTAACGTAAGCAATCAATATATATATATATATATATAGATAATAAAACTTACCCAATCTTGAATCATTCTTCTTGCGAACACGCAAGCAAATCGTGCAGGATTTGATGCACTGAAAGAAAAAGATATGTTTTAGTTTCAGATAGGGACACCGTTTGGTTACGTAACGTACATCATGGATGTGACGTATGGCTTCGGTGCGCGATATATTGTCCAGGGATAGTCCATTGACCTCGAGTATCTCATCGCCCACTTCCAGATTATCGCGATCGGACGGTGAGCCATATAATTTAATTTTACCCTCCGCATTCTCAACCAAAATGATGACATAGCCAGATAGTTCGACAACTTGTTGCTGCAATTAGATAGAATAGAGATGTCTAATTAGAGGTGGATGTTGGTTGGCAGATGATGAGAGAGAGATAAGTTTAGGGAATATAATTTTATTATGCCTTTTGCAGTAGTCGTATGTCTACCTAAATTGCCCTTAAGTTTTCAGAGTTGCTCATAAAGTAATTTGCATAAATGTTAAGAACGCTGGACAGCGTAGGCTGTGGCTTCTCTTTGTGGTCTCTGCAAACATACTAAGCTCAGGGAGGGGGTGGAGTTAAAGGAGGGGAGGTGGGGTTTGTCCAAAAACAAATTAATTATACATAAATGCGGGCAGCTTCGACTAAGCTCCCACTCCAGCTCCAGTTCCAGTTCCAGCTTCACTTTCAACCTTAGCCTCCTCCTGTGTCCAACTACCAAACGCACCAGCAGCAGCAATCGCAATTTGCCTTGTTTCTTTGTGTGGGCGTTCAACTTCTATGTGCGTGTGTGCGTGTGTGTGTGTGTGTGTGTGTGTGTGTGTGTGTGTGGGTGTAAAAGTTTGCCCATTATTGCTTGGGTTGGCTCGTTATGTTAATTACAACAAATTATGCTCGTGTGGCAATTGTGAGAGCAATCCTCCTACACGACCTCCCGCTTAGAAAGGTACACCACCCCCCACCCCCACCCCCCATATGCCCACGCCCATGGCAGCCACATCAAGCATGTCAGTGGGGGTAATTGCTAGAAGTAACAGTTAGATTTTGGGTTCCTTCAACTGCGCTCTGCGTGTCTTAGTCTGACCAAAATTTTGATTGCGTTAATGCGAGTTTTGGCGTCTTGTGTTGCATTAACACTAGCTCAGTCTGTATGTGTGTGTGTGTTTGGATGTGTGTGCAATTTAAGAGGCTCCGGTTAGTTGTGCCAGTGCAGAAAGTTCTGGCAGCATTGCAACGAGCGAAGTTCGCCCACGGCAAAGTCCTTTTCTCGGAATTCTATTGGCATTTTTCGTCCGCACAAAGAGGAGGCCGAAAAGGGCGAGGGGGCTGGTGGGTGTTGGGTCGGATTCTTTTTAAATGATTAAATAATAATTGCATTCCACAATATTTGAGCCATTTGGCCGCTGCTAAAGGTCCTTGTACACTTCATCAACATTGCTGGTAAATGAGGTCAGATGGAAAAGTACCCGCAGTAAATATTATAATATATATTGTCTTGGTTTATGTTTCAAGTCGTTGAAGCACTATATAAAAAAAAAGTTCTGCCCTTGTTCGCTGGCAGAACTGGTGGCTCACGTGGAGTCGCCATGTTACGGCGCCTCTGACCACAAGTCCGCCGCAAATTGGCTAATTAGGCCAACAAGCACGCCTGGCCCAGTGCAGAGGTCCTTTTCTTCTTATACAAGCGCATTGTCATGCGAAGCATTGAGGCAATGGCTGCGTTCACCTCAGTCGCGTTACGTTGCATCGTTAACGCTGATTGGTATACTATACGCCGTAATATAGGATATCCTCCGCCTGGCCAGGGATCAGCACGCTGTGCTCAAATAATATCCGGTATCTGAGTGGAAGGCAATCTTAAGATCAACCGCAATGTGCAGAGTCAGACCTAATTGGCTCTGTCTTCTATGGTATATGCGAGTGTGTGTATATATACATATTTATATACATATATATAGGTGTATATATATATTCCCATACCAAGTTTATGATTTAAGACCCCTTGGACTTGTTTTTTTGTAGCACAGCTTTAAATGGCTTCAAAGTAGTTGCTGATTAGCTTTGGACAAAGAAAACTTGAATTTGTTTAGCTCTAAATTATAATCTAATTGGAATTCAGTATCTGGTCACACTGTAAAAGAGCAGGTTGATGGTTTATTTTATAAAAAAAGGTACAAAAAGAAGAAAAACTTCAAGCAGAGTAAAGAGAAAACTCATTTAAAGGAACTCTCAAAGGAAGTTTGACAACTGCGCAAATATCTTCCATAGGAGCAGATATTCAAAGCTAATTTGGTCTTATGTATATCCAATTAGATCTAATTAGTTAGATAGATATTAATATCTGGTCACACTGAAAGGGGCGGAGTACGAACTGAGGCAAACCAAAACGAAAGAGGAAAGCTTATAACAAAACTTTGAGGAGCATAAATAAAATTTGAATTTCAATTAGCTTAAATAGTTTCCAATTAGATTGTGTTAAATTGGTCACACTGGAAGATCAAAATGTATTTCATATGATTAATAAGAAACTACAATTAGACTAAAATATGTGGTCACACTGCAAAGGTAAAAAACAAAGAGAAGAAAATTGAATAAAGAAAATGTAAGCAATTTTCAAAAGAAAAGATAATTTGTAGTTTAAATTAATTCAAATAGTTTCCAATTGGAATTATATGGATGGTCTGACTGGAACAGAGCAATTCATATAGTTGAAAAGGAGTTCCGACTGAGATCTAGATGCCTGACAATATTGCATAAGTTCGGAACAATGGGGCTTACGGAATGAAAGGAGGAAAAACTTAAAAACCTTTTGAATGGAGCTTAAAAAGCCACGAATCGAGCCAATAAAGTTCCGGTTCAATTGAGCGGAATCGGGTGGAACTGGGTAGAATGGAGCACTCGCAAGTATCGCTTGCAAGCCCATCTTTAATTTAAACGGTTTTTATTAACTCAGATATTTGTTTGCGGCTTAAAACTGGAACAACGCAGCGGCGTGAGCGACAGAGTAAAGGCAAATGGCAAATAGCCGGGCAAAGGGCAAAGGGTGGACGAACGGACGGATGGCTGGGTGGTTGGAGAGATGTTGGGTGGTTGGGTGTACAGGTGGACAGGTGGATGGGTGGGAAGGGTGCATGGACTGCGGTGAGCGGGCACAAAGCGAAAATTGCGGCTATTGCGGCCAAACGCATACAATGCACAAAGAATGGGGTGGCGACTGGGCGTGGCAAAAGTGCAATTGTTGCAAGGCTGGGGCACGTGCACCAACACGGTATGCGACAACAACAACAGAGGGAAACCAACAAGCAAACAAACAAACAATCAAAACTCTCGACAACGCAAAACTCAAGCGAACTGAACTCGAGTCGAGTCGAGTCGAGTTGGCAAACAGCCAAGGGAAGGACAGAGGGCAGACAGGAGGTGCACAGGACGCTGGATAATACCACAAACAAATGGCGCTAAAGGAACAGGTGCAACAACGGCAACAACAATGATGACAACTTGACATTTGATAGTCGCCGTAAAAAGTTTCGTGCTTCTTTCCAGCGCTTCATGTGATTAGGCGAGGCGCAAAAAACTGCCAGCAACAATAACAAAAAACGCCAGGAATACCCCTAGCACCCCACCAACACCTGCAACAAAAACAACATCAGTTTAAGTCGGCCAATTCCTGGAGACCAAGGAGCGCTAAAACTCAAACAAGGATCTAAGGACACAAGAGAAAATCAAAGAAAAATAATGCAGCACGAAGCTGGAGTCTGCTCGAAGCGCAGATATCCTGTAGCACACAACGTAGCCTGGATACGTATGTACACTATATATATATATATATACTCATACAGAGCATATCAGCTGACGCATACCCTACAAAGTCTTTCGATTTTCTTATATCAACTTCATGTTGAGTGCGACCCCCGCTGCGTGCTGATATCCCATCGGAAATCAGCATTTGCTTTGGTTGTTTTGTTTAAAGTTGCTCTTTGATCAGTCACCCATTGATAGTGACAGATTAATCAGTTACTAATAATCAGTTACTTATTAATCAGTTGGAATCAATCGCAAAAAGAAGTGGCAACTAGATAAAACTTAGGCAGGTGAGGCAAAGTTTACATGCTTCAAAACTCGACTTGAGGCGAGGTAAGCTAATCACATTTTTTGATCTGAGATGAAGATATATATCTATTATTTTGTATTATCTGATTAAAATATAGTATATATATTTATATAGTTTGATTTGATATAGAATTACTTTCATTTGCATTATACTTAAGGTATACTGAAACCTTTGCTTTGGTTTTCCTAGATTTTAAGGACTCTAAGATCGAGCTGTTAATATCTCTCTAACAGATGAACAAACATGGCTGAATCGACTCTGATATAGGTATTGATCAAGAATATATACGCTATGTAGGGTAGAAGCTACTTACTGTTACCTGTTACATTCGCTTGCGTAACTGATCTACGAGTATATCCTTTTTAGCCATTAAGAAAGGATTTTTATTGAAAAGTTATTTTTTCTACTTGGATCATCCACTATACTATCCATATCTATATCTATATCTAGGTATATATCTATATATATGTATACGTATACATATATACTATCCCTAGTATACCTTGAAGTAACGCACAAGCAGTGCACTGCTTGAAATGCAAGCAGTTTGCCTGCCTCTGACTACGACTGGAGCAAATTGTAGATAGTTTTCTTTTGCCTTTATCGCAAACGTTTCTATAATTTCAATATACCCTGGCTTGCACACTATTTAATAGTTACAGGGTATCTGAGGGCGAAACAAAATAAAACACTGTGTAGAAAAAAAAAGTAGCGGCATAATTATTGGCGCTTCAGCGCCGGATGCGGGCACTCAGCAGCCACATGCATAGAAAAAGCCAGAGAGAGGTGCAGAGGGAAAGGGAGACAGATAAAGATAAGGAGAAGAAGAGAGGGGGAAGGGGAGATAAAGTAGCGTCGCACAGCTTCACGTACATGTGTATGTTTGTATACTCTGGGGAATGTGGAGGACAACATGGACACAAAACTGGAGCAGCCACAGCGGCAGTCGCAGTCACAGCCACAGTCGCAGTCACAGTCACACACGTACACCCCTGTCCCTATTAACTACACACACACACACACACACACACACACCCGCACACCAGTACACACAGCCCCGCTGCCGCATCTCGAATGAAAAATGGCAGCAATTACGCTTAAATTATGCGTTTGTTTTCATATGAGCGTCCTTGTCAGTTGTTTTCTTTTCTCTTTTTGTGCTTGAAGCTCATTTCACACATTCGACACACAGACACACAGACACACAGACACACAGACACATAGACAGAGAATAGAAGTACAGAGACACAAAATGAGAAGCACTTAAAGGGCTGAAAGGAGAGACAGCATATAAAGCGATAGACAAAAACTTTATAAAATGCCCTAACCTCAAAAATTAATGTGTGGATGCTTAATAAAAAGTGGAAACACTTTTCTCTTTTTTTATGGCCTATTAAGCAAGAGCTTTAATTTAGAAACTCCATTCGTCTAAGTAGCTCTTAATATTACACCTTGAAAATGTGATCGAAACTGGAAAAGCAAAAATAAAATTAAAAGAAAATTTTGAATGAAGGGAAATCATTTGAATCATATAGAAATTTATTCAGGATAAGTCAAATGGCTGACTTAAGGCTGTTGATATGCATTCTATGGTGTTGCCAGATCGTTTGCAGCTTACAAATATTGCCATAGAATAAGTATAATATAAAAATAAAAAAAGAGTATTTATGAAAAGTAGAAGTATAAACATTGTTAATACATTATTGATAAGCATCGAAGATTGGGCTAGAGTATATCGATATATCGCTTGAGGCTGATACGGAGAGAAGGAACTGCCAGCTTTTGATAATAAGGCCAATCAGAGAATTTGTTAATTGTTAAAAGAAGGAAAATAATACAGAAACTGGAATATTTTTAGTTAATATTAATTAAATTCGATTGAAACTAACTAAAACTATCGATTGTTTGTTTTCCTGCTTAAGAAATTTATTGCATTAATCGATCGATACTATGGTACAATATCGATACCTATGCAAAGCTAAAAGAGAAGGACAATGCTGCTACTCTTCTGTCACAGCGACAAGTGCGACTGCACTTCGACTTCGACTTTTAAAATATCTGTGACAAATATCGGTGACAAATATCGGTGAAAAATAATTTCCAATTTGACTAAAAGTAAAATGCCTGCGTACTCTCTTTAATGATAATAAAAATGATTTTGTCAGCATTGTATATGATATTCTGACATTTCTCTCGCTGTTTCTTTTAAATATCTGTAAAAAATATCGGTGACCTGATAACATACATATAGGCCAGCTCTAAAAGCTAGAGCATCAACAGATCGGCTATGCAAGTGTTACTTTTTTTTGGTGCTAATCAACAGCCGAGGAAAAGCAGCAACAAAAACAAAGTGACAGAAAACACTTGACTTGTCATATTTGACATATAAATGGCGAAACAAATCTCTGGATATTGTTTTAAATGATGCACACACACACACAGACATACAGACAGTGAAACACGAAGAAACATGCAAACAGCGATAGCTTAGGCAACGTCAAAGGAAAAGGGAAAGGGAGGTAAGAGAGGAAGAGGAAGGCACAGAGCAAAGGCGACAGCGACGCTGGCTAATCAGACAAACGTCTGGGGAGAAGGGAAGGCAAGCGGTAGGTGGGAGAGAGTGACGTATAGCGCTAAGCCGGCTGGCGGCTGCTGTTTGTAGACTTGCCGCCAGCTGCCAGCCAAATGCAGTGTAGACATTTTCGCGTGTTTGCCCAAAAAGAAAAGGCAAAGAAATGCGAGGGAGCCAAAGGGGGAGTGGGGGTGACCGAAAGAAATTGCCAAATAATACGGCAAAGCTTTAGTTGTGCTGCTGCTTCTTCTTCCTGGAGTGGGTGCTGATGAGCGAGTGCCCAGTGCCAGCTGCTGCTGCTTCTTCTAGCTGTTGTTCTTGTTGTTTGTAGACTTTTTTTTGCGCTATTTTTGGGGCAGTTCAGTTTAGACCCACAGTCAGACACTCAGTCAGCCGCGCTGCCAGGGTAGCATATGTACCGTTAGCTAAAGTCTGCCGCCTGCTGCCCAATAATGGGCAATGGCACATGCGCAATGTGTGCGCCTTTGACTCACGTTTAAGCGCGTACACACACTTACACCACACGCACACGTGTGTGTCGCTGTTAGCGTCGACATCATTGCCGCCGTCGTCAGGCGACTGTGTTTTGTGAATTAAAAGTAGTTACACACACCCGCACACACACACACACACACACATAGACGAGACGCATGCACACGCATATATTTACACATATATATATATATATATACGCAGACTCACACAGACACACTTCACTTAATGAAGCAAATGTTCCGTTACTTGCCTTATTTCTTTTATTTTCGTTGCTATTCGACGCGTGCTGTAAACAACAACAACAACAACAACCAGCAACAACAACAACACCCACAATAACAACAACAACAACAGCAGCAAAAACTTTTCGTATTTCATGGGAATAGTGGCAAAGTTTTGACAACTTCGCGAGTGGGGTGTGCGTGTGTGCGAGTGTGTGTGTTTATATGTGTAATGCGGTAGGTGCGCGTGCTGTCATAAGGTGCCGTAAGCGTAATTTACACTTTGGCACACACACACACCTACGTTAAGCGACATTTCGTCACTGTTGCGGTAAGTACTGCAAATATTTTGTTGCATACTTTTCAGCGACAGCTGCAAACAGAATTTTCAACTGCAACCGCAAAATTTCCGTATCAATTTTCAGTAATTAAACACAAAGCCCACCATAAAGGCCTCAAAGTTATTGTTATCGAATTGCACAACGAATATGCACGGAATACGCATATCTCCATTCGATCAATAATATTCACATAAACAAAAAGGATATGAGAAATAAATACATAAAGAGCATAGAGATTATTTATATGAAACAATGAAATTCAGCTTTAATTTATCTACTGCTTTTATACATATTCTTTATAGTTCAGGTTTCGCCTATTTTAAGTAATCGTAGGTTTCATATATCCTTTATTCTATATCATTCTATTCTCTATATTCATTTTTTAATTCAATCAATTTAATTTCACTTAAGATTTAGATTTTCTCTAATAAATTTTAAATAAAATAAATAAAAAAAAATAAATAAAATAAATAAAATAAATAAAATAAATAAAATAAATAAAATAAATAAAATAAATAAAATAAATAAAATAAATAAAATAAATAAAATAAATAAAAAAAACTATTTAATGTCAGAAATAATTATTTAATATCGTTTTTCATCATTTTCCTTCATAGTTCAAAGAGTTAAGAGACTTGAAAGTAAGTGAAATCCTGTGAAAAATGATTGCTTGGACTTTCGTATTGTGTGACGTGTCCTTAAAGCTTAAGGATGTTTCTATTGTTCAGCGATTTGTCTGCCGAATAGCTGACAGGTTCAATGCTTGAGAAATTCCTAGTTCCGCTCCAGCTTATCTTTTGTTACCTGCTCTTAACTTTATGTGTATTCGATAAATTTTCCGAAAGAATCGATAAATAAACTATACGAATTAATGTTAAGAAACTTCTTTTCTAGAATTCAACAGAAAAACATTTCAAAAATATGCTGAATATGTCTGAAAAGTCAGAACGAAAGTTCTTTCAGGCGAGCGGAAGAAATGGCAAATGTTGATTTTGACAATAAAATGCATTTCCATAGTGTGGGCAGAAAGCTCTTAGTACGAGTACTGTTATAATCCGACACGCTGGCTCTGCTCTTTTTTCTTTTCTGCTTACTTCAATTCCTCTACCTCCCTTCGGCCAGACCCCTCCCCCGCCCCCAGGTCTTACCTAGCCACCCGTTTGGTCCTTTGCTGCAGTCACTTTACAGCTGAAAAGTGAGGAAACAAAAAGCGTTGCCTACGTTTTTCTTTACTTTTTTTACTGCAGCAACTTAAGAGGTGTGCGTGTGTTTGCGAGCAGCTGTTGCTGTTGTTGTTGCTTTTATTGTTTCAGTTGTTGTTGTTGCTATTGTTGCTGCTGCTGCTGCTGCTGCTGCTGCTGCTGCTGCTGCTGCTGCTGCTGCTGCTGCTCTGATGATGACAATATGTAATGACAAACGGAGATTTTTACTGGCTTTTTATGACTTATTCACACGCTCACACACGCACACACTCACAATTACGCATATATATAAATACTTGTCGGCACTAGCACACACACACACACACACACACAAACACACACACACTGGCAGCGACATTGCCGTCGTCAACTCGACTTCAATATGTGATGGGCAAGGCCAAAAGCAGCAGCTGCCAACCCCCAGCACCCAGCGTTCGCAACCCCTCCCCCTGCCCCTCCCTCTAGCGCTGCCTACACCAAAATCTACCAGCCTAGCACTTGGCAATGCCCTTCAGTTTGCCCATGTCCCCGCTGCCCAGCCGCTCCACCCCTCTGAGCAGCCGCCAAGCCTATTTACACACTCGCTGAGTCTTTCTACCCACGCAATGTAGGCACAAGGCAGCTGACTGGATGTGTGTGTGTGTGTGTGTGTGTGTATTTAAATGTTGTTGCTGTTCAACTAACAGCCAAAAGGGAACAGCTGTATGTGTGTGCTTTGCGTGTGTGTGTGTGTGTGTGTGTTAAGTGTGTGTCTCACAAAATCGGTAGTGTTTAATTAAAAGCGATAGTTACAAAACGCAACGCGTGAAAATCACGCTGCGATGCAAATGGCGAATATGAAAGGAAAATGCGCGAAAAATGCGAGAAAAGTGCGGGCACAAAAGAATTCCAGCAACAAAAAAAAAAGGGAAGCAGGTGGAATGAATGGCGCAAGAGTTTCCAGCCAGAGAGAAATATCTAAAGTTCATGCATTAACCGCAGGCTTCATTTTCAAATTAATGAAATTTTGCAATTAGCAAATGAGAAATTGAAAATTGCAAAATGCAAATGCAAATGAAAATCAAATTTGATGCATTTCCAGTTGGATTTTCACAATTAATACCCAATCAAAGGAGGATAATAATATTGAATGTTGTGCAATCAAATAACGCTTAACTTCAACCAATTAAGATACAAGATAAATTTGATACTCAGCAATTTCAAAAGGGTTTCCATTGCAGGAAAATTAGTTTCAGTTGGACATTTTCCAGCCGCAGGCGGGGAAAAGCAAAACAAAGCTTAAAGTGTAAACAACTGTGAATATGTTTAGAGATTCTCCTTTGTGTTGCAGATACAGGACAACTTTCAGATAATTAAATATGCAGTTTAATTTTCCTGTGGTTAAGTATAATTAAGGTATGTGTGTGTGTGTCTCATACAGATGCAAAAAGGTAAATTAGAATTTCAGAGTTTAGCTGTAACAATCTCTCGCCTTACAGCTCAGCCGGCAGAATCAACAAACAGTTTAACACAAAGAACTCGATTCTCAAACGTTGTAATACACCTGTAAATCCTGCTCACCTGCTCACCTGCTCACCTGTGCAGCTGTTCACCTGTTCACCTGTGCAACTGTTCACCTGTTCAACAGAAACGTATGACAAGTTAATCAGGCAAACAAAGAGTACGAAAAGCTGCAGCTTTCAGACATGTTCGCCAAATATTTTCATTTTCATTTTCCATTTTGTGTGCAATTTCTCATTATCGAAATTTTCCGGAGAAAGCTACAAAATTCTGTCTGGTGAAAGCAGAGAAAGCTGCAGCTTAACTGTAAACCTATTGACCAATTGGAAAGTATAATCCTTCTACTCATTTTTCCAATTTATCGGCACACTTAGTTCTCTGATTTGAAGCGTATATTTGCAATTGTTTACATAATCCTTTTTTTGGCTTAGACTTGCATGGAAACTGGCTAAAAGGAAGACTTAAAAGGCTTTCCTTCTGCCAACAATCGATATTATAGCATGTAACAGATTTTAGCCATAGTTTCTGGCCAGGATTTTAGTTGCCATTTGAAAAATGTGAAAGCTGCCGGAATTCCCTACTCTTCAATTGGGAAAAGTTCTTAACGAGCGAAACTATTTGATTGAAAGGATAATAGAACATAGTTATGGAAGCACTGTTAGAAAGCTTAACGAAGGATAATTTAATTACATTTGAACACACACAAAATTTGCTGCTCAAAACAGACACAATTGTTTTTGATGCTAACAAAGCCAAACAAATAGGTCTTCTTCTCCTTCAATATCCTGGCAATTATTATTATCTGCTCATCAAATATTTGCCTAACGACATTGTTAGCCAGTATGTAAATAATTTAATTATTTCAATTAAAACAATTATAGAACATGAGTATAAGTATTTGCCCAAAAAATAATAAAAAAAAAAACACAGACAAAAATTCCTACGCCAAACAATTTACAATTTGCAATTTGTATTCTCTATTTGCGACTAAATGCCTTGTGGCAAATAAAGTTTGATTTTAATTGCCAATTTGCTGTGTGTCTGTGTGTGTGCGTGTGTGTGTGTGTGGACAAAATGTCAGGCAAACAATTGATTGAATGAATGAAGCAGCCACATGCCACATTTAAGCAGAATTTCAAAATTCCAAATAATTATACCCAATGTAAGTGAACTTGTGGGTGGATGAAATTGAAGCATAAACATGTGACAGACGGATGACAGGGCAGCTCCTGCCCTGAAGAGTATGCTATAGAATATGAATATGGAAAGTAACTCGAGTCTGGACAATACACAGTAGAAATATGTAACAATTTACTCTAAACTTTTTAATTATAAGGCACTAAAGCTATTTGACAGCTCCTCCTGCCCTGGCAAGTATGCTATACTTTTTGGTTATTGAATATAAATATAGAAAGTGTCTCTAGGAATAGCTCAGAATTTACTTTAAACTTTTTAATTATATGCAACTAAAACGTAGCTATTTGACAGCTCATCCTGCCCTGCAAAGTATGCTATACTTTTTTTCAGTGAATATGCATTTAGCAAACTACCTCGAGCTGTCACTCTATTTCCACACAATATGCACAGTTGATATAAGAAATAATTTATCCTGTATCTCTTAATTATATGGCACTCAAAGCGTCGTGACAGGCAGCTGGTAGCATATCCTGCCCTGTAAAGTATGCTATACTTTTTCATATATATGAAATTAGTAAAAGTATCTCGAACTGTCGCTGCAGCTGGACACAGTTGGAATACGAAAGAATTTTTAGCCAGTATCTATTAATTATATGGAAGTCAAACGTGGAATATAGCATAAAAATGTGACAGGCATCTCCTGCCCGGTAAAGTATGCTATATATTTTTGTTCATAAATATGAATATAGGAGTCTGTCCAGACCTGTCTCTCTGTCCGCCCGTCTGTCTGTCTGTCCGTCTGTCTGTCTGTCCATCTGGACAATATACACAGAGGGAACAAGAAAGAATTTATGACTACAATAGTGGACTGCAGGGGTCGGCGGCAGCGTTGCGCCGCAGATTTCATGGCAGCTCAGCCAGCATGCTGTTTGTGGGATGTGCCTGAATGTGTACAATTGTGTGTGTGTGTGTGTGTGTGTGTGCGTGTGTGGGAGTGTGCGCTGATTATTTCAGCGTTGAGTACAAGGTTTCTCGACTTTAGCTTGTGTCTGTTTCATGTGTAACTTAAGCAATTATATATAAAGGAATACTTAAATGAGATATTAGAAAGCTGTGAATTGGCTTTTGGGAAATTCATTGGAAAAACATTATGAAATTCAATACAAATGACTCGTAACGGCAGTCACACATACACTCATACACACATATAGTTGTAAGGATTACAAACAAATGTATATTAAAAACTTTTATGCGCGAAGCTTGTGCAACGACTTTATGGAAAATTTAATGGGTTTCCTTGCTGGCTGCAATATAATGAAAACTACCAATTAACCTCTACTCACACATACACATATATACACACACATGTATACATATATATATATCAAACATTTTCGATGCAAACTTCCATCTATCATTCATATTATATGATAAACACTTTGGTAATTCAATGTGGAAAAGTCAAATAACTGAGCACTAACTTATGGCCTAGACGATGGCTAAATGGCTACAAGAGAACGTAATTTAGGCAGCTCCTTGACGGTGTCCTGGCTCGTGTATGGATATTGTAATTTCTTAGCCGAAGGAGATTCTCCTTTGTGTGTCGATTTTATGTCGCAAAAAGAACTTTTTAAAAGAAATTATGGCTAAGCTGGAAAATCTATGGGAAAACAATAAGTTGTTTGGCATAAAGGTTAGTCAAACTAACTTGAGGATAAGTTAACTGGCAGCTTGAATTAACATATATGTTATATTAAGAGCTTAATAAAGATAGTTAAGTGGAAACTCTAGAATACGTTTGATTGATTCTTTAAACTTTCAAATGCTTCGACTCATCTTGTGATTCCAATTACAACTGAACTATGGAAAATAAGTTGCTTTAACTAAGGTGAGGATAAGCTAACTACCACTTTTACTGGAACCTGATAAGTTTAAGTGTGAAATTAACTGTAGATAAACTCTTGATAAACTCTTGACATCAGGTTCTTATATCAATTATTTGTGTACACAGTTCTCCACTGACAATGCGTTACTCAAACTAAAGTGAGGTTTAGTTAACTGCCACTTTGATCGGAAAATATTAATAAGTATACCAGGAACAATAACTATTCATAAGGTTAAAGTTAGTTAAGGTTTAAGCTAGTGCAAATGTTTATTCAACCAGTTTAACTATTGCTGCAGCTTGCAAGTTTTGCTCTGAAAATTGAACAAGCCCGGAAGCTAAACTGAACTTTAGTTAACTGGAACCTGTTAAGCTTAACTTTAGTTAACTGGCACTTTAACTGGAACCTGTTAAGTTTAAGTGTGAATTTAACTGAAGTTATACCGAAATCATAGATATCGCTTTGTATAATCAATTATGTTTACTCACAATTTTCTACTGACAACTGAACTATAAGAAATTGGGGACGCTAACTAAAGTGAGGCTTAGTTAACTGGCATATGATATCAGAATGAATAACTGTTCATAAATTTGAAGTTAGTTAACGTTTAAGCTAGAGAAAATTATAAGAAAAGGTTAACTATTTTCTCAGCTAGCAAGTTTTTCCCTGGTAATTGATCTGTCCCAAAACCTAAAGTGAACTTTTAGTTAACAGCCACTTTAACTGAAGAATGTTAGGTTTAGGTATCAATTTAACTATAGTTTAACTGATATTCTAGTTATCGCCATATATAATTATATTTATTCACAATTTTCCAGAAAATGTTTATACAAAGTAATTATCGCATCGGTTTGATCGGAGTAAACATTCTCCAATCGAAATCCAATTGGAACTCACAACAATTTCTGTTAAACTTTATTCTTATCTCTATTCCAGACAGTTTTCAGATTAAGTTAATGGAATACCCTTTATTAGTTTGAAATCAGAGCAGCAATTGGACACAAAATAGGCAGAGTATATTCTGTTAGTTTATAGTACAACGGATTGGCTTCGGTCGTGGTCGTAGGTGGAGTAGTTGGTTGTTCAAGGTGCTTTTGGGACAGTCGCTAACGCTTGCATAATTGAGAGGCGCTACATAGCTGGCATACACAAAGGACACTTGAAAAAGGATGCGCTTACACACACACATACACACATGTAGACACATGCATAAAGTGCTGTGAATGTTTTGGGTGAAGGGAAATCGAAACCCATACGGACAAGGCCCAAAGCACTTAGGGCCCAGGAGCAGAAAAAAAAATACAAAAAAAAAAGTATATATAACCAAATCTCGCTCTGGCTCGGCTCGGCTCAGCTCGATTCGATGCGGCTCTCGTCCTTTTGGGACAGCTCCTTGGGGGTGTACGGGGCACATCGAATCGGAGTTGAACGCCTTTGTTGCCGCCTCGCCATTTGCCGGGCTGCCAATGGGCGCACATAATGAGGCGCCCAGTTTACGCTTTTTTCTTCTTTTTTTTCTCTCTTTTTGTGCTTCTGTGTGAGCCATTGTCATGATGGCCAGTGGGCAAAGGGCTGCTCCATCATTATGGTCTATAATAGTCCATCAGTCCATCAGTCTATGATTGTATCAGTGCATAACTTTCTGTCACTTACCTTGCCCTGCGACGAGGATATCGTTGAAGCCGACGGTGTGCCCGAGGATTGTGCGCTTAACGTTGATCGGCTGCTGTTTCCTTGCATTGCGCAAAGCGACAGCGTCCTTCGAATCCTTTGCTGACCACCAACAGGCGCAATCAACTAGTATCCGTTCCAGTTTCAGTTCCGCTTTCAATTGATGCTATTATTATGGTTAACATTTTCGGTTACTTCAATTGGTTGTAAACTAGCATTCTCTAAGCTACCATAATATTATTTATTATTTCTTTTACTTTTTGCTTTTGTTTTTTGTTTTTTTGTTCTGGTTTTCCTTTTATTTGAGTTCTTCCTTCTTCGGGTTGAGCGTTGCTGAAAGTGTAAGACAAACATTGGGGAACTTTAAGCAAATTTGAAACTCGAAAAGTGTCGAATTTAATTAAAATCTCGCAAATTGCAACAAGATACACAAAAAACTGGGCAACTCCTGAGAAGAGGAAAGCCAACATCCTGTGTGGCAGATGATGCAATTAAAATCAGATATCAGATATAATCTCTATAGCATGTCCTGAAACTAAATCGAAACTATTTGGCCTCAAGTTGCCAATTCCTTGCGAGGATTCTCTGCAGCCGAACGAGTGCAGGCCATAATTGTCTCGATTGTCTTGAGTCCTGCCTTGCTCGGGTCTCAAGTGCCTGTCAGTCTGTCAGGCTGCAGGGTATGCAGCATTCAATTTTTTTATCCTTTCTCTTTTACTTTTTTTTCTGTTTTTTGGACGAGGGGCGACAGCAATAAAAATAGAAATAGAGCCTGACGGAAGCAGAGCAGAAACATTGGAAATCAAAAGAAAATGTCCCTGGCGCTGCTGCTGCGCAGCAACAGAGGCGCAAGTAGTTGACTCTCAATGGGCAGAGTCTTATGGCCAAAAATAGGGCTAGGTCATTTACGGCACCCAAAAGCTGTGTGAACACACACACACACAGAAACAGACAGACAAATGTGCTGCTAAAGGATACTGTAGAAGTTCCTTTGACTGCGCTGCGCTGCTGCTGCTGCTGCTGCTGCTGCTGCTGCTGCTGCTGCTGCTGCTGCTGCTGCTGCTGCTGCTGCTGCTGCTGCTGCTGCTGCTCTGCTGGCACGCCCAGCTGAGGAAGGGCTAAGTTACCACAAGCGCAGCGGCCGCAAAGACATCACCCGCAGAAGTAACTGTAGCAGCGACAATTTGATGCCAAGGGCAGCGGGTACCCAAAGCACATTTTGCGGCGCAGACCTAACCTCAACTTCTTGCGCGCTGCTTACCACGCTGCCAGCGTCAACGTCGGCGTCGGCGTCGCTGCTGTTAGAGCAGCCATTTTATAGGCCAGGCAACAGCTTTGTTACTGGATTTATGTGCACACACATACAAACACACGCATATATGCGTATGTATTAGTGTATGTTATTCTTTGGCGTATTTATGCACAAACAGCAGCGCGCGTATCGAACGGTAAATGTGTGTAAAGAAGAGTGCAGCACGATCGCCAGCGGCGATTAACGCGAGCAGCGAACAGCGAGCAGCGCAGCCAGCGCTGAATCTGACATCTCAAAGTGAAACTAATTAATTTAATTAAAGTGAAATGTATATATGTGTGTATAATATTAAATATAAAATGTGTATTACTTGACAATTTCCTGTGCTGATTATTTATATAAATATGCTGTCTATATATATTAAGATTATTATTTTTATAATATATTTATTTCGTTTCCTTAGATTTGTGCGTATCGTTTCGGATCTTTGGCAATTGTTTCTTAATCTTAAGCTAGAGTTTTGAGTTTGAGCGCAATTCGTAATATCGTTGGAGTTGTACGTTTCAGTTGTTAAATTCTGTTAAGTTTATTTTCATTTTGTTAATTTCGTTTTTTTGCAGTTTAGCTTAACATTTTTATGGGCATGGCTTTTGTTTGGTATACGAGGATTAAGGCGAGTACCATGAACCGACAAAAAAAAATGAAAGTTTAACACACTCTCGTATACACGTTTTTACACACACGACACACAGACTCACATACACACACGCGCGCACAGAGTACAATAAAAAAAAGGGAGCCCGGGTGGCGGCAGCGGCGGTAGTGGCGATGGCGTTGGCAACGCGTTTAACCCAAAAAAAAAATTAAAACGCAAGCGTTCCAAATTTTAACAAAATTTTGGTCAGATTATTTTTGAATGAATTCTCGCATGTTGAGCGTTAACTTAAAGGGATTTTAAAAAAATACTTTTAATAAAAAACCGGCTTAAAAAATTTAAAAAAATTCTTTAGGAATATTAGAAAAAAAAAATTAAAGCGGCTGACAATTATTTTGAAAGTAGAGGCAACTCAGACAAGAAGTTTCCGTTTCTGTTTCTGTTTCTGATTGGGATTCTTGCCATGCAATTTGTACTTTGCGCTGCGCACGCCCGCTTTTACCGCCGTCCGTGGCCGTAAAGTGTGCTACAATTTGTGTTGAAATCTTGCGCGTAACTGAATTGAGAATTTTCCGAAAATTGCGACAACAGCAGCCGTTGCCGTGGCCTGTGCATTGCCACTGGCTCCGTTTCTGTTTCTGTTCCTGCTTTCTAGCTTATAGGCTCTGGCTCTGGCTCAGCTGGCAGAGCGGCAGCGGCAGCAGCAGCAGCAGCATCAGCAGCAGCGCCAGCAGCCGAGTATGCCGACGTAACGGTCTGCTGGACCAGCCGAACCAGTGGCAAGTCTACAACAAAGACAAAGAGAGCCAGAGCGAGAGGGCGAATAGGCGAAATGGAAAGGGATAGAGAGAGAAAGAGAGTATGTTTGGCTGAGCGCGCGTGCGACGTTAACGGGATACACAACGGGCTGCGGCTGTTCGATTCCACCTGACAAATAGTCATTGCATTGGCACATAAAAAAACATATTAATATTCTCCCCAATCAACAGAAAAGAAGTAATTATTCTCGACTATAATTCAGATTAAACACATATTTATTTATGCCGGCAGCTTGAATAAACACCATTTAAAGTATAGCTGCCAGTTCGGTTTGTACTTAAGAGTTGCCAGATACAAGCAATCAGAATATATATTCAAATATTTAGTATGCTTAATGCTTCATTCTTATCAAATCTATAGATTACTTTCAAATACAACAAGATCTCTTATCGATTCTCAAAGTATTCAAAAGATTTTACCCTTGTTTTACTCTAACCTACATACAATAACCTACATACGCTTCAAATGTGTGTCTTTCGACGAAACAGTCTTCCTTAACAATAGTTAACGTATGGGGACAGACAGCTGAACAGATTTAGTCAGCTGTTGACGCTCAATTCTATGTATTTTAGGGGTAAAAAGTAAATACAAAAAGCGGCTAAGCCGGCGTACTGCATGTCAACAAATGTTAAAATTCGAAAAAGTACGGCAGCACCAGCCTGACAAATGTGCGTTAACATTTAACGCAAAGTAGAGCGTACTTACGCAAAAAGAGACTCACATGGCTGTTAACGCAATTCAAGTAGTATTTTTCTGGTATTTTGCGTAGCAGGTCAGACATATCGTGCGACCGCCACTGTCATTGGTCGTCTATCGCCCGTCGATATTTCTATCTGCAAGTTTTTCTCAACATAAGTCTTTCTTATGTTTTTAAAACATATACGAGAATAGAAATCAATACATTGCTAACGTGAAGTGCTTAGCAAACGAAATTGAGACAAGCGGCTTGCAACTCGAAAACGATCTTAAGTAAACGAAACGGCCAACGAGCAGCGAACAACAGACAAAAAGACTCACATACACTCACGCACACAAACGAAGAAACACAAAAATATAAAGTAATAAATAAACATAAAATATTTAAAAGAAATGCATATAGCGATAAAAGCAACTTGTTCAACCAATCTGAAGTCAATGCAAAGCTGATTCCAATTTTAACAGAGCCAAAATACAACAAGCTGCACCATTCCCCATATTAGTACGTGCTTGTGTGTGCGTTGTCTCTGATTGTTTTCTATTGTGTGTGTGCGTTTGGCTGAGGGGGCGGGTGGGAAGAGTGCAAGTCAGCAGCAGCAACGGCAACGGCAGCAGCTGAAGGAGTGAAATCTGTGCACAAAACAACGCAACTTTGGTAAGTGGGTGTGGTGGTGGTTGATCGGCATTTGTAGCGGTAGCGCTGGGGAGGGTTTTTGTTGATGTTGTGGCTTATCAAAAATATTTTCTTTGATTTGCAGCTAAAAAGCGTCTCGAGTTACTAGAAGGCAGCGCCCGTCGATGTTTAAGCTTTTGATGCTGGCCGAGATCAGGCGACGGCAATTGGTTTAGCTGTAGAACAAGAAGGTGCCAGTACTCAGGCCATGCTCCCTATTAGCGAGGAGCAGCACGTTGACAATAGCAACATTCAGCATAATGTCACCGGAGCAGATGAAGCCGCTGCCATCGCCGCAGCAGCGGCAGCCAACGGTCTTGATGAAGAGTCACCAAGCCTCTGGACAGCACTGTACGATTACGATGCACAGGGCGAGGATGAGCTGACGCTGCGTCGCGGACAAATCGTTGTGGTGCTATCCACGGACAGTGAAGTTTCTGGAGATGTCGGTTGGTGGACGGGTAAAATCGGTGATAAGGTATGACCAGTAAAAAAAAACAAACAATTATGACTTGTAAATTAATAACCTTATTGACATTATAACTATTTTCCAGGTGGGTGTTTTTCCGCGAAATTTTGTAACAGACGCGGACCCATTGGAGCTGCCACATGAGATTGATTACACAGAGCTGGAGATAAAGGAGGTGATCGGCTCCGGGGGATTTTGTAAGGTGCATCGCGGCATTTACGACAACGAGGAGGTGGCCATTAAGATAGCCCATCAAACCGGCGACGATGATATGCAGCGTATGCGCGACAATGTCCTGCAGGAGGCCAAACTCTTTTGGCCCCTAAAGCATCGGAATATTGCAGCCTTACGCGGCGTCTGCTTAAAAACCAAACTGTGTCTTGTCATGGAATATGCCCGCGGTGGCAGCCTCAATCGCACACTCGCTGGCAAAATACCGCCCGATGTGCTAGTCGATTGGGCCATACAAATTGCCCGCGGCATGAACTATTTGCACAGCGAGGCGCCCATGTCTATAATACATCGTGACCTCAAATCATCCAATGTGCTCATCTACGAGGCCATCGAAGGTAATCTGCATCATAAAACGCTCAAAATTACCGACTTTGGACTCGCACGCGAAATGTACAATACGCAGTGCATGAGCGCCGCTGGCACCTATGCCTGGATGCCGCCCGAGGTGATCAGTCGCAGCGTCTACTCCAAGTAAGTTGACCAAAGGCAAACTTTTATATAATTCAATTAAAATTTGATTTCCATTACAGATCCTCGGATGTATGGAGCTATGGCGTCTTACTCTGGGAACTGATCACGGGCGAAACACCCTACAAAGGCTTCGATCCGCTGTCCGTTGCTTATGGCGTTGCTGTCAACACGCTGACGTTGCCAATACCAAAAACCTGCCCCGAAGCTTGGGGTGCTTTAATGAAAAGTGAGTGCAATTAATGTTATGATCAGGCGCGTTACTTAAACGATTCGATTAACAGGCTGCTGGGAGAGTGATCCGCATAGACGACCTGATTTCAAGAAGATTATCGAACAGCTGGAGAGCAGCGCGTGCTCGAAATTTACGCTAACGCCGCAGGAATCATTTCATCATCTGCAGGAACTGTGGAAGAAGGAGATTGCCGAGGTGCTACACGATTTGCGCGAAAAAGAAAAGGTAACCACACACCAAACACACACACACACACACATACAGATCACGCACACATACATACACATACACTGTATCGATATGATCGTTTTCCATTGTCTTTTGGTGCTCCCATAGGCAAGATCTCTCTCCTCAGTTTTATACATAATCTTTCTCTCTCTTTAGCTTTCATACAAAAACAAAACATAAAAAAAGAAAATTCTCTAATCATTTGGTTTACCGTTATTTTTTTCCCACCAAAATTTCCCGTCAATATTTGTTATCCAACTCCAAACCATGTTAAGCGTTTCCAAACCATCGAAGAGGTAAGCGCGTCATATTCCAAAAACGAGAAAAAATCACACACATTTTTTTCTGCTCGATTTTGTTCCGTTTGATTTCAATCCGTTTCGATATTTATCGGTTTGTTTCTGTTTATCGTTTTATTGCCATTGGCTCAAATTTTGAGTTGTTTTAAGTTTTAGTTGTTTTGTTTTGATTGCAACAATTTTCTTGAATATCCTTTCCCCTCCTCCTTTCTACAGCAACAATAATTGCATGACTTTGCCATTTACCATAGCCACGCCCACAGTTCGAATCTTGAGGGCGGGACTCGATCCCAACCTCCCCCACCTGCTCGCATATCATTTCTAATCTTAATATATATTTCGTTTGCTTAGGAACTGCGCAACAAGGAGGAGCAGCTGGTACTTATGCAGAAGAAGCAGCTGGAGAAGGCCAACAAGTTGTATCAACTGGAGGAGGAACTGCGTCTGCGCGAAATCGATATACTTGGACGCGAGCTGCGCCTGCAACCGCAGCAGCAACAGCCTGTGCCATCGAAGCGCAAACCCAAGAAAAGCAAAAAGGTAAATAAACCATCTAAAGATTCTCCTCCGGATGTTCGTCTAATCTCCTAGGGATTCTTACAGAAAGCGCTGCAGATATCACTGCCAACGGGTTTCAGGCACACCATAACCGCCGTCTGTGACAAAGCGGAGCCACCCGGTTCACCCTCTTTCTCCGGACTGCGTATTGTGGCACGTGAGTAGAACCAAACGTTCCACTTTCCATTGATCCCCTAAGGAGCTAATCCAGGCTTTATTTAGTTTCAATTCATGTCAAAAAATGGTTCTTGAGCTGGTTCATTCGAAAATTTTGATAAAAAAACGTGCAAATTTGGGGAGATTTCTGTTCCAATTCCACTTCTGACTGCAAATATTGAAAATGAAACGACTGAAAATGGAAGATAGAGCTTAGATTTTGGTATATGAATAGATTTCTGTTCCAATTCCGTTGAATACCTCTTGAAAATAGTTTATGTAATTTAAGTGAAACGTTTGAGAATGGAACACATAACTGGAACTTGTATATTATCAACAACTCTTTCTATTATTGGCCCATTCCAAGCATTCCCTGCGAGAACTGTACACTAGACGCTGTTCCAATTCCCACCGTGTTCCACTTTCGCCTTGGGAACGCCTGGAATGGAACAAATTGATTTGCATGAAACTTTTGTGACTTTATTTTAAATTATTTATTGATTTTCGGACTTTTATTTCTTCTTTTTGCTTTTCCTTTAACTCTTCCTTTGTTTTGGTTCACATTTTTGTTCCGTTTTTATGTTTTGTTATTTTGGGGACACGACGAGACAGTCACTGATGGGCATAAGAACAAGACGTGGGGACCATCGACGATGCACCAGCGCGAGCGTTCGCTGCTCCCGCCACAGCTTGGTGGTCAGCCGGAGTGGCCGACGCAAAGCTCGACGCACTCATCGTTTAGCAAGAGTGCTCCCAATCTGGACAAGAAGCAGCTGAGTGCGGCAACCGGCACAGCGGGGTCGGGAACAGCGATTGCTTTAGGGTCAGCGACGACAACAGCAAAGTCATCACAGCTGCTGGGCAGCTCCAACGTGGGCAGCATTGCTGGCGGCTCCGCGCCCACAACTCCCATGTATTTGGGTGGTGCGGTGGGTGCTGGTGTGGCCACAGGTATGCCATATTTAATACTGCATACCAACAACAACAACACCACAACCACCACCACAACAACAACAACAGCCACCAACAACAACAACCACCACATCAACAACAACAACAGCAACCACAATCACAACATCAACAACGACAACAACCACAAAACTAATCCCAACAACATAATGTCCTTCAACAACGCTTCGCCCCGCCTGAACGGCAGCAACCACAGCAACCGCAGCAACAGCAAAAACAACAGCAACAGCAGCAACAACCACCGCAGCAACAGCAACAACACTGCCTACAGAACCGCTGGCAATAGCATCTATGGACGCGCACGTAGCCAGGAGTACGGTCTGGATCATATGCCTCATAATGCGTACAATGTGACGCATCTTCTATCGGACGACAGTTCCGAAACGGACACCCTAACGCCCACAACGGGTTGTTTCCATTTCCTAAAGTCCAGCGCCCCAACGGGTTCAGCTGTGGCCGGCGCCGGCACCCGGTTTGGCGGCAGCCTGGGCAACAGTCCAGCGGTTGGACGCAAGAAACTCTCCCTGGATAGTCAATTTGTGCAGCCTACAACGCTGCTGACGCCCACAACGGCAGCGGCCATGATAATGATGTCGCCACAGCTGGAGGCCACACATAGAGGCGATACCTATGATCGCGCCTTCTATAGGGATCTGAGCAAGAAGATCAAGGCGAGCAGCGAGCGTGTCAATTCAAAGTCTAGCGGTGATCTGACCATGTACAATTCTGCCACGCGTCTCACCGAGCAAAGAACTGAATATGGCTACGAGGATGCGGAGGAGGCGCTGGAGAGTCGCTTTCAGCGCAATGCGTCCGGTTCGCAGTTTCCGCGACATTGTTTCTTTAGGAAGCAGCCGAATAGCTCGGAGCGTGACGAGATAGAAGATGAGGATGAAGACGTTGAGCAGGATCAGGATATAGAAGAGGATCAGCGGTATATACACTCACATTGCTCCTCGGAACACTCGTCCTCAACCATTGAAACCTCAGCGTCTGTCAGCCAGACGCGACCCAACTGCTCCACGTCCCGCAAAAGTTCGGTGACCTTTCAAATGAACTCGACGCCTGTGCTGCCACATGCCACGCCCACTGCTACAGGCAGCCCACTTAGTGGCACCACAGAGCCGCATATGCAGCATCAAACGTCCATTGCCTCCATTAGCTTTGCCACCACCAACTACACTTCTAGCGAGAACGAAGACGAGGACAACCATGAGCAGGTTCGCAGCGACAAGGATAACCATGTGAATCATAACTATGATGCGGATGCAGGTTGCGATCCAGCCAAGAATTATACCCGCATACACGAGAACTGCATACTGCATACACGTCGAATGCTCGACGTCCAGCCGCATCCGGATGTCATTAAGATGAAGGAGAATCTGCTGGCCGAGGAGCAGCGACAACACAGCAAGCACAAGAAAAAGCAGCGTCTCAAGCAGATAACCAAATCGAAATCCGTGGAGGCGGCAGCCACCGATGTGGCAACAATCAGCAGCCAGCTCCAGCACCAGCAACAGCAACAACAACAGCACCAGCAACACTCATCGACGGGCATCAAATTTCGATCTTTGAAGAATCTCTTTACGCGAGGTTCCAAGAAAAAGTATACGAAACTGTTTGACAATCAAATGGGCAACAGTGCCGCAGGATTGGGCACAGGCAATGGCAATGGCGGTGGCAGTGGCAGTGGCAGCATTGCTGAGTTTGGTGCCATTGATCCGTATGATACGGAACTGGTCATGGGCAAATCCAGCGGCGGACGCTCCTCAAAGCGCAAAAGCAAAAAGCCCCAAACGCAATCTTGTGAGCAATTGGAGCGCGTCTGAATGTGTTTAACTGAGTCATGAGTGGATAACAGTAGATCTTGTGTTGTGGTTCTTGTTGTTCTTGTTGATGATGTTGATGTTGTTGTTGTTGCTGTTGTTGTTGTTGTT
This sequence comes from Hirtodrosophila trivittata, assembly GCA_035045065.1. NCBI lineage: Eukaryota > Metazoa > Arthropoda > Insecta > Diptera > Drosophilidae > Hirtodrosophila > Hirtodrosophila trivittata. The sequence goes on along the minus strand of JAWNNK010001028.1, from coordinate 5,725,045 downwards.
GTGGTCGTCGTCGTCGTCAACAACGCCGTCGCATCATCAGTTATCAAATCCCTCACGCAGCTTCACTTTATACTTACAACTACTACTACTACTACTATTCTTATGTGCATTTTTTACAACAACGCCAACAACAAGCCCATTGTTTTATATTAAAACCATAGACTAAGGCATATCGTACACACACACACACACACACACACACACACACTCCCTACTACTTGCATACATATAAACAAACATAACCATAACGAAAGCGACAGAAAAAAGAGAAAGAAGAAAGAAACTTCGTTTAGACATTGAACTTTTTACCCCTCACAATGTGTAGGCAAACGACTCGGAGATATAGACATTCGATCTAGAACAGTTAAAGCCAAAATTGAGCTAATAATCAAAAGGATAACGGATAAAGTGAGGTTAAGTCCTCGAAAGCTGCTGCCCAAATGTTTTTTTTTTGTAGAATTCGAATAGAAACAAAGTCGAAAGTGTTCAGTTCAGTGTTGAGTAATATAAACAGACGGGAAGAAAAGGATAAGGTGCAGTGTTGTATAAAGTCAAAGATAATCCAACGAAGAGGAAGAGAGTCTATAACAGTATTTGATGATATCGCGGAAAAGTAAGAGAAACCAAGTCAGAACCGTCTTCAACTTTAGAAGATTTCCCGTTGAACGAAACAAAAGGAATTTATATTCAAGCGGAATATATAAGATATAAGATAATACTAAATAGATCGGACAACGTTTTAGATATAACGCTCTCTAAGGAGTAAAAGTTTTTGAATCTGCACAGATTTGAGGTTTTATATAAAAACATAGAAAACCTTTCAAATATGCTGGAACTAAGTTCTCGAACAGATATAGAACGTATCTCAAAGGACACGAGTCTTAACTACGAAAAGAAACTTGAAGAAAGTGAAAGAATGTGAAAGAAAGTAAAAGAAAGCGAAAGAATGTAGAAGAAAGTGAAAAGTGTGCAATAGATTTTAAGAGAAAGATGAGAGAACATTTTGTAGTATCTATCTGAGAGCAAGGACTTAACTCAGGTGCAAAGACTCCAGACTTCCGGGAAAACCAGTGAAAGGAAATGAAGAAAAATTATACCATATATATATATACTATGATATGCTCAGGTTGGGATATACAGATAGATACTACCTGCTTGCACAGGGTAGGGGTAAAAGCGAGTGTACTAAATCGGTTTATAACTATACTAAAAACGATAAAAGAAAAGATTTTATATATAATTTTTCCAAGTATATATAACTATATATAACACACATATCTAATATAATATAATAACTATACACACACACACACACACGCACACACAGAAGATCTTAGTTGAAGTTAGCTTTAGACGTACGGCATTTCTTTACACGAACATCTCGAAGAAGTTTAGGCCGGAAAATTGTCCGTTCTTTTCTTAGACTTTTCATTTTTTTCCCTTAACAAAAATTGTTTGGAAATTTCTTATATATATATTATTTTTTTGGTATTTTGTGCACAGTTTTATTTACATTGAAATGCAATTGGCTTTTTATTATTATTATTATTATTATTATATTTATTTATAGTATTTTTATACGAAAACAGATAAAGAAAGAAGAGAGAAAAAAGAAAATAACAAAAAAAAAACTGTGATGAAAATTGAGAAACAAACGAGAAGAAAAGTAAAAAAAAGAAAATCTTAAATATTATTTTGTATGCAAGTTTCTTTTTATTTTTTTTTTATATAAATTTTAGAATCGAGTTTGGTTTTTCTTTAGAAACTTTTTTTTGTAATTTCTTTTGTACTTCTTGTTCATTTTGTAGTTTTTCTTTGTTTGTTTTCCTAAGTTATTTACTTTGATGTACTCTGTATACGTATGTATTTTCCATTGGACAAGCCAAACAAAAAAATATAATAAAAAAAAAAGAAAGAGAAAATAAAAGAAAATTATACAACAAAAAACGAAAACAACAACAAGACACGAAACAGAAAAACAACTAAAAAGAAAGCGAGAGAGAGGAGAGTTCATAGCTATCGATGTTGTTACCCTAAACGCGGTGTTGGTCGGTCTTTGCCTGCGGTGCCCCCAGAATCTGCTCCCCCGTACTCCTCTCCCCGTATTCCCCTCTCCCAAAACCAAATCTTCAAGTAACACACAGTTTAGCCAAACGTTTCTCAACACTGTTTCGTCAACTGTCATCCTGCTGCACACTGGACTAACAGGCTATCAGGGCAATAGCAAGGAGGACTGGCGTCCGGGACCGAACAACATGCCCATCATGTCACCATCACCATATCTGCTCAGCCGCTTCACCAACAACGTACCGCTGCCCACACTCTACGCCGGAGATGCCGCCCGCAAGCCGAAGCTATCCGTGATTGAGCTGCTCCTCTATAATATGGCCTCCCTGCTGGCTGGTGTCGCCGCTGGCTACGATGTGCGCATGTCTAATGTCTCGCCGGTGCATCCCACGCTGCTCAGTGAGCTGCCCGCTCTGAAGGCCACGCCCAAGGCAATCATCGAGGAGCCGCCAAACGAGCCGGAGCCAGTGGAGCACACCGAGGAGCAAGTGGACACGACACATCATGCGACCAACCAACTAAACAATACTACACCACGGTGAGTCAAGATTTGATCTCTCTAAGATCTAAGAAATACCTCCACATAGTATATCCTCAATAGAATATAGAAGAACGATATTTTATGGATTAGTCAGTCTAGATTTTAGGACAGATCCTCTTTGAGTGTTTTGTCTGGGTGGGTAGTTTCTCTAATCTCTCTCCTCTGACCATCTTGTGGTACTGTTCTTTCTTCCAAAGGGAATGTTGAGGGTTTAGTCTGGGGGAGGCTGCTTTCTTCCGGAAGATCCGTTGCGTGAATTGCCGATGAAACAGTTTCCGATCGCCTAGACTATTTATCTATAATATAAATCCAGGATCAGGAAGATAAACTTAAGCTTTAAGGATATGTTTCGATCAAATCTGTTGACGATCTTGGTGAATCTGAGTTGAACATGGAATAAAGTAAGGAACGAAGTAAGATGACGATGGGAATGGGAATAGTACTTAGATGAGTCGAAGATGAGACAGGCGACATCTGTGTAGGAAAAGTGGAGGACAACATCGCTTGATCTTTCCACAAAGAGGAGAAGTACATGAGGATCATGTTCCAGGAAGCTTTGCAGGTCACGCCAGATTATGGAGACACTCCACAATGTGTGTCTAAAAGGAATCCTTCAAATTGTGCTTCAAGAGCTCAGCTTTATTTTATTCCTTATTGGATCAAAACAATCCTTTTGCTGGTCGCTTGGCCTTTCAACAAAGGGAACTAGTACAGAGGGATCATGTGCCAGGCAGCTTTCCACACCAGATTATAAATATACCCCACGATGTGGGTTTGAAAGGAATCCTCCAATTTGTGCTTTATAAGCTTAGCTGAACCTCATCCCTTATTGGATCTAAGTAATCCTTTAGCTGTTCGATAATATATATTACATATAACTAGCTTAGGAACCACTAGCTACAGCAGAATTTATCCAGCAAGTTGACTTCATTTGGGTTTGGATTTCCTTATCGGACAGCCGCAAGGATGTAGTTTTCCCGCTTATATCCGTTTCTAAGGAGCTGTTCCACTTCTATATCCCTATCTAATACCCATCATCCATCCCACGCTTAGCTTCACACCGCTGGAGCCGAACCTGGTCGCAGCCAAGCCACAATCCGTGGCACAACGGCGCGTGGGTGGCAGTCAGCCGTATTATACGCCCGTGCAGCGTACGCCGCAGCATCAGGTGCATCAGCAGCAGCAGCAGGCGGCAACGGTAGCAGCGCAGCCGCAGCCACTGGCGCAGGCACAGCCGCTGTCCCAATCCGTGGCCATGGTCTATGCGGGCTCACAGCCGCCGACGCCGTCGCCGCGACGCAAGTTGAGTAGCAGCAGCTGCACCAATGCCGATGGCTTCGAGGAGTTCCGTGTGGGAGGCGGCATTGGGCCACCGCCGCTGTACGCGCCGGCCGACTATCTGCGCAATGGACCCAGCTACTCCAACGATGGCGGCGGCTACCGCAATGGATACTTTGGTAAGCTCAAAGCTAGGATTCCCCCAGTCCACAGAGTTGAAAGACGTCTTCTAATCCTCAAGGTTCCAACTATTTTCCGTATCGGCCGGAGCTGAACATTGCGTATGAGCGGGACTGCAAGTCGTATCCGGACTATTCGTACGACTACAATCATCGCCTGCCAGACTACTATGACTATCAGTACGAGGCGCCAGCACCGGTGGTTTCATTGCCTCCAATTCAGACGCGAACGCCACCGCCGCGCGTACCCCAGATGGGCGTCACTGCGGGCGGACATCGACGCACGCCCTCAACCGTGTCGAACAACTCGAATGTGCTGCTGGAGAACGAGGAGATGCTCTACGACTACAACAACCTCAATCTCAATCTTAACGTGAACCTGGACTACGACTGTGAGCCGTCGTCCGTGCAGCAGGCGCCACTGACAATGACGCCACCCAGCAAACAGGAGCTCTACGCTGGCTCACCCAAACTGATCAATCGCATGCTGCACAGTCCGCTGGCCAAGAGCAAGTATCCGCCAGTGGCACGTCCCGCCAGCTTACCCTTCGAGCAGCATAACTTCAACTATCAGCAGCCAGTGCATCAGCCGCAGCCGACGACGCTGCCACCGCTGCCAGTCAGCCAGGTGGTGGTCAGCCAGGGCAAGCTGCGCAGCTCCCTCAAGAAGTACAACACGAACGCGTTGAACGGCAGCATCTCCTCGCAGCAGGGCACGCCCACAAACCCAACGCCTCCGGATTCACTGACCAGTGATGACAGTTCGTATCTGAGCGCCAAGGAGGGCTCCATAGGTTCGCATCATAGTCGCGTGCGCTTCAGCCCCGAGGCCTATCTGGATGCCAACACATTGCCCGTTGGAGTCCTGGGCAGACGCATGACGTCACCGGCGCCACACACACAACAGACGCAGCAGCATCGGAGACATCGTCATGCGTCCAGTGCCAGCACACCATCACCATCCGCCTCATCATCCTCCTAGCAGGCACGTCTAGCGCTGACGCTACAGTTGGCGCGTAGTCCTGGCGCGGACATAGGCGGCGCGTCCGGCCTGGCACTGGGTCTGGCGCTGCATCAGCAGCGGGTGCCATATCGCTGGTACTCGGGTGCGCGGCGCTCTCGTTCCGCTCACTACGAGTACCGACTGTAAAATACGAAAGTGAAAGAGAGAGAGAGGATGGGAGAAAGAGAGAGAAACTGATAAAGAGAGAGCAAGAGATTTGGCATTAGCTTGTGCGAACGAGATGGCAAGCAGTTTTCAAGCACATTTATACCTCAAGCCTGCATAGATTAGAGAGAGAGAGAGAGAGAGCACTCATACAAATGAATGCAAACACAACAAGACACACACACATCAACACACACACACACACACACACCAAGTTGTTGCTTAAGTTTTGCATAGGCTTAAATACGGGTAAAAAAGAAACCTTTAATCCATTGGGAGACCTCCAATGTCCAGCTATCCCTCTGCTTCCTATATCATTCCAAAATATCTAATTTTTTACATATATTTTATTTATATATATATTTCTATATATATATATTATTTTATAGCTCTAAATTCGGCAACCTTTTCGCAACTAATTTAAATAGTTTAAATCTAATTTATAAGAACTCACTGCTCTGGCATTTCCTTTCCATATCTTTAAATCCTTTCCATTCCCAACTGATTAAAGCTCAAACTTTCTATATCATCGAAGTCCATACTATATATCATACATTGATCATCCATAATATTATACAAAAAGAAAAGATTTAGAATATTCTTTCGAATACACCAGGTTTTCATAGGTTGAGCGCGTCTCGAAACAAGTTTGTTGAATTCTTTATAATATATATATATATATATATACGACAGGTATTTTGACTTCAAGTTGTTCACATTATATTATATATATATATATATATAATAGTATATAGGTATTACATATATATATACTACAGTTATATGCGAACCTGGACATTTGCGATTTGCCTTAAATATTTAATGAATAGAATCCGTTTACCCAAAAAAATCCCAAGCAAAGCAATATTTATACAGATATTTATATATAGATATGATCCAATGCAGATATATAGTCGACTGCTTTGATTAGTTCTCTGCCCAACAACAATAAGGAAACGTAACACCAACAAGGGGAAGATAAACACCACACCAATAACTCCATTTTTAAGTCTGAACAAACATAGAGATATATCTAGAACATATATATATATATATATATATACATACATATATAAAAAGATATGGAAGCGTTGCTAAAAAACATTAGCTCTAATTTCAAATATAATATTTAATATATATATATATAAAAGATAAGGGTAAACATTAAGTTTAGGAATCGTATATCTAAAAAACAAATCGCCAGTTTGCGCTATTTTCCACAAACCGTAAAAATAATCACAAGATTAAATGAAATTTTTACTACTAAATGCAGATATATAAAAGATATATATGAGAAGATATGTAAAGTGCTTACTATATACAAAAATATTTGGTTAACAGGCAGCAATATATATATATAGTATATAAAGTAAAAGTCATGCATCTTATGCGATACACCTGCGCCTAGTTCTCACCTTTGTGAACTATATACATAGATATATATATATATAGGATATATAACTATGGATTGGTTTAGATACTGTGCCAAAAAATCAAAAGCTAATTGCAAATTGAAATCAAAAGCTATATACACAAATGTTGCTGTCTCTTAGTTCTAAACAGTCTCTGAAATCAAATCAGCTTCTGATGCTGATCGAGAATATATATAGATATACATATATATATATAGGGTCGTGTTTAGTGCCCTGCTTCCTATCTGATCTGTTTACAGGGTATCTATAATCTTTGAGAGAACTGAGTTCAACAGCTCTTCCATTCTTTTTCGTTGCATCTAGGCGCCGCTAGATGGCGCTCTAACCTATAAACGAGTCTTTGCTTGAAAACTATTGAAAACGCTTCTTCGCTTTTCATTTGTTGCAATTAACAAATATAATTATAATCTAATAACAATTACTATTATTATTTAGGTAAATTGTTTGAAACCAATATCCAGCGTGTGCTAAATAACCAAAGTAATCAATGAACAAACCCGATTAATCAGATATACAGGCATATATATAAACATATATATAAATTATATATGTCTTTTTTGTAGTGTAATTGCCTTTTGTTGTATGTTCCATTAGTTATTGCGAGTTTTTTGCCTTCAGTTGCCACTCGTTTAGTGTGTATAGAGTTTAAGCAGTGGAGGAGGGTAGGCAGCAATGGTGGGCGGGGTGATGGGTGAGGGGTGAGGGAAGGCAGCAGATCAAGCGCTTGCGCCTATAAATATGCAATAAGAAAATGCTGCTTGCAACTCATTTTTATGTACAAATTAGCGTTTAATTAATAGCAATTGATTTGATTGATTCAGAGACCAAAACATAATTCTGACAAAATAAAACAAAACTATTTTTATACAAAACTTTCCTTGTGTTCCAATCTTATTTTTATCTTAAACAGTGCTCCAAGTGCATCGTGGTGATCTGCAAGACAACATCTGCTGATCTAAGATAACGTGGAGCGCATTCTAGTCCTTGGAGACAGGGGCGGATCAAAGATGGTTTAAGGTGCTGGCAAAATCTCATTCGAGCTTCTCCTTTGCTTAAGTCCGACCCTGTGTCTGGTCGCTCTTCCTTTTGACATTGGTGCGGCCAGCCACAATCACAACTCAATCGCACAGCTGCAATCTGGCAGCTGCTGCTATTCGTTCGTAGGTGCGAACGAGATGGAACATAAAACGGGAAAAGGGAATGGCCGATTACCGTTGTAGTTATCCCGTATGATACATTCATACAGTGGGCATTATTGGATCTCTCATCAGGTGCGGATCAAAGATAATTTAAGGTGCCGGCAAAATCTTCTTGACTATTTGGCGCCCTACAAAAATTTACAAGCAGGCTGCTTGCACAGAAGGAAAAGCATCCTGGATACAGTTTACAAGTCTTAAGTTATCCAAGTCTTAGAGCTTAGTTTTCTTGCTCTTCAATCTCTGCTCAACAACTAAGAGTCTTTGGGCAATAGATGCTTCCAACTTCAGCACCTTCGCACCCAATGAAAATGTGTCTACATCAAGCTTAACCTACAGCCAGAAGAGATCAAATAACGCCTGGAAACATAGTTATTGTGGACAATAGGGGCTGTGCTGAGTCCGAATCTCTAAACTAGATATAGATGTCGCCATGAAACCCCAAAGCAGTATCATCCTAGTAGGAGGTATTACTATAATCTTCTACTGGATGCACAAAATAACTTCTGACTGGATGCTTTTAAGAGGATGAATCTCATCAGAAGGCAATTGCCATAAGACAACTACTCGCTTCGAGCTGCTTCTGTCACAACAGTACTACAGATTAACTCCAAACCACCGCAGATTATCTTTCTACTTAAAGCTGCTTCCCTCGATGGATTCACTAGCTCCTTCTCATTAGAAGTCATCTTCAGTTGGAAATTGCTTTGAAGATCTTTAAATTTGATACAGTTTTCACTAACGTCTATTGAAAAGTCCGCTGCCATTCCCTTTCTCTAACAACAACCACCATCTGACTGAGAGGCTGAGGGGTCCAGCAGCATCTTCTTCAACTTCAACTTCATCTGAATCTACATCTACATCTAGATCCCCATCTAGCACCCAATCGCTGGCCAGGTGCCCCAATTGTTTCCAGCTTTGTTTATATACCCTGTGCACATCACAAAACTGGGTGAAGCGGGTATAACAAATGGAAAGTGCCACAGGCAGCAGCAGTTGCAACTGCCACAAAATGATGCAGACTTATAGTAAGTATATACTCCCGATATACAATATCAGTTAATACTATATTCATCTAAAGTTCTTATGTATTTCTAGATAGATTGTATGCTGAGTCTGTCAGATCTGAGAAGAGGTTTCCATATACCACACGCAGAAGAAGGCTCCCACCACGCTGCGTAACTCTACCACAGATATATATAACGATCAGATGGATCAGAATCAGATGCGTTTAGGCTATAGCTGCACATCTCCAGCCTTAAGGTATCTCCTAGTCAAACACACTCCGACTAGATCATGCTTACTCGTTATGTTTACCGTTGCCTTTTAGCAAGTTGCCAAAGTGGAAAAAGTGGAATGGAAAGGCATCTGGCCTGGCTAAGTGGTTGCCGCTGCTGCTGTTGGTGTTGCCTTCGACGACTTACCTGGCAACCGATGGGGGCCTGTTCTGGCTTGAATCGCTTTTCGTTTTCGGGCAGCCAAATGTTCTTCTGCTCTCGAGCTGACAAGTTCAGTGCCGGGCGTCAGTGCGTCTTTGTCGTCGGTGCAAGATCGCAGCTTCAAGATCGAATCCTTAAACGTGAACTACTTATAATATGACTCTAGTGTATGTCTAAAGTGTCCTTGTGCTTTAAACTCTGAGACATTCGGTTTGTGTTTGTGTTTGTGTCAGTGCATTCAGGAGTAACTTAACCAAAAGAGATCCCAATCTGGAAGAGGCAAGGGGTAAGTCAAGGTCTTAACTGCAATACAATTACCTAGTTATACTTAAGTAGCATTTAGGGCAGATTGCATATCAGCCAGCCAGGTTGAGGTGCATTTCGCTCCCGGCCACCGGCCAACATATCCAGTTTCTGGTTTGCATCTTTACCGCACTTCAGATTGGCCTTCGCCTATTTTCCAGTTGTCGTTGCCGCCAAGAACCTGTTGGCGTGTGCCACATTCTCAGTGCAAAAAGTAAGCCAATAAAATCAGAACGCAAGTGTCGGGATTCTAGTCTGGGCAACTCAGTCTAAGAGAGACTCTAGCGAGACCAACGAGTCCAAATGGTTCTACAAAACTGTTGTTGAAAAAGCTTATTGAAACGTTTTTATTCTAAACTATTCTTGAAAATTAACCAAATCAGGGGAAGATTTGGGTGTGGATCTCTTACCAGAACTTCTAAGAAGTGGGCGGTAGACGGATCGGTACTCTTCTGTTTCTCTATATGTAGACTTATTCTTATCCTCAGTCTCAGTGTTTGCTATTGACTACTGAACTAAGGCATCTTTGCAAGATGATTCTGTGCTCCAGAGCAGTTTGCCAAGATCTAGATCTCAACGGCAGTTCAGAGCTGTAGCTGCTTTCTCTTTTTTTCTGAAGACGAATTCCAACGTAAAATTCGATAGCTGCAGGATTGCTTAGAAAAGTGGTTGCCTGTCCATGACAGTCCTCAATGAAATCTTTACTTGCTCGGAATTCTAGGAGTTTGCTGGCAAAGCCAAGCTGATTAGTTGGACGTGTCAGTCAGTTGAGGTTTGAGGTTAAGCATGCCATTGGTTGATCCAGACAAAGTAGTCAATCAGTAGCTGGCGTGTCCGTGGGCAGAAGCTTCGATGCTGGAATGGAAGGACGCAATGAGTGTCTTTCAGTGTTAATGTTCTATGTTTTGTTTTGGTTTTTACTTTAAACCCAAAACTCGTTTTGAAGTCTAGTGAAACAATTTATTGTCTAGCTTGTAATTTTTGTAGACAATCCCTTGAGAAATTCCGACATTTCAGCGCTCAGTGCTCCTCTGACTGATCGCCAAATTTTGTTTGTATCGCGATTCAAAATTGTTGTTAAAGCCTAAAAATCGATCTTAGCTAGTCGGATTTGACATGCTGCGAACGCGCCGCTTGCAGGGTGACCTCGATGGTGCCAACGATGACCGCATGTGCTGGATATGTTTGAATACAGATGTAGACTCAGTGCGTCAAGATTGGCTAAAGCCATGTCGTTGCCGTGGCACCGGCATGTGGGTGCACGAAACCTGCCTCAGCCGCTGGATTGATGAAAAGCAGCAGTTAAATCCAGACTTGCCGGTCACCTGTCCCCAGTGCCACACAGAGTATATCATTGTGATGCCACCAATATGCCGCTTCGATGCGTTGCTAGAACGAGTAGAAAAGACATATGAGCTCCTCTGTCCCAGCATACTAATGGGCATGCTAGCCACCGTTGTGTACATTGCGACCTTGTCATATGGTGTATTCACATTGCATCAAATAGTCGGCCTTGAGAAAAGCATGCTATTGCTGAAGCGGGAACCCACACTGCTGATGATTGTGCTGCCCTCTGTGCCTGCCGCATTGCTGATGTTGCGCCGCTTCGACTGGGATACATTAATGTTGCGTTGGCTGCGTCGCGGCCAGCCCGTGCCACCGGAGCACTTTGACGAGAACGGTGACCCACTGCCCGGTGCACCGCTCAGTAATGATTATTTCAATAGTCAAGATCCCGTTGATGCAGACGATCTGCTGCAGGGCGGTAACATGAATGCCGAGAGTATTGAACGGGCCACTTGCCGCTTCTGCATGGCCCTCAGCCTGCCAACAATCGCCGTACTCATTGGACACACACTATATGGCAATCTCAATAGCAAGCTCCTGGGCTTTGTCTTAGGCGCCGTTACTTTTGAAGCCATAAGAGGCCTGGTCTGTGTCTACCTGCGCCAATGCCAGTACTATCGAAGACGCTATCGGAGTGTGCTCGACTATACGCCAGAGAACGTCCCGCGGAGCAGAGCATCCATCTAAATGATCAACAAAAAAAAAACAAATATCAAAACCAAAACATTACATTTGATGTTAACTATTATATTGTCTTTATTAAAATTTAAATTCTAACCGAACAGTGCTGGAAAAAACAAAAAATCGATTCAAACATCATTCACACTCGCTAAGCAATCGATTATCGATAAGTTGCGCGATCTTCAGCACGTGATATTAATTCAAATTCTAATTCGAACAGTGCTGTAAAATACGAGAATCGATTTCAACTATCGACTATCGATAAGTGTCGTGATCCCATTTGGCGTTAATTCATTTGGAGATTTAAGTAGTTAAAAACCAAAAATATTTATGAAATTAATTAAATTGTCGAGTATTACGCTGTACCAATCGAATGGTGCGCCATAAAAACCAACGTGCCAATCGAATGACATCATAGCTCTTCCCAAATCTGCTCCAGCTAGTGCTGGAATTGGTGTCCTTGCTGCCTGAGAACCGATTGGCCTTGCTGCTGATTATGCTAGGACTGGAGTAGCTTTCTTTCACATCAACTGTTCTGATAATAGGCAATGATTGTTGCGATTTGCTGTTTTCATTGAAGAACAGTAAATAACGGCAACGCACCATAGATGGATCGGTGACAATAATCTCGTGCTGCTGCTGCTTGTGTTGCTGGTTGGGAAGCAGCTCACATATTACAAGACAGTGCTGCGCATAGCCAAAACGTGTATGCGACCAGCGCCTTAGTGGCAAAGATGATGACGTAACCATGCACTGTGCCAGCGCTGCCTCTGGCTTGCAGTAGAGCAGCATTGGACCGACCCAATTACTGACCATCTCACCCAGTGTAACCAGGCGATAAAGCATATGCAGCTGGCATCCATAGTAGGCATAGCGCCTGTTGGTTTCCAATGTTTTCGGCTCATCCTTCGCACCTATCCTGAACATCTGCTTGGGCATAAGTGATGGCCGCTGTAATTCCATCTCCCTGGACAGTTTTCGGAGCTTGTGAACGTTGACACGATGCAGCTTCGGCTGCGCCTGCGTAACGAGCACCCAATGCAACAGACCAATTTCATACGCCTCAATGCGGTTCAGATCCGTGATGTTGTAAGGAGCACGCAGTTTTTCCAGCAATTGACTGCTACTGGTCCAAGTAGAAATAATCTGACGCACTTGCTCTATGCCTCTGAAACTGTTGCCTCTGATGAGCGGTGGTATTGGCACCAAAGTGCTCCGATATCCCTCGCTGCTGGCTGCCTCCGCAAACATAAACAACTTCAACTCGCTTACAGAGGCCTGGCGATCCAGCACCTGGCACAAATCTTCCAAGTGTCCCATTGTGCAGATGTCGCGATCTTTCGGTTTTACCAGCTTCAATGGTGTATCCGGCGCTAGAATTCTGTCTAGGTCAATGATTATTTGGGCATAGGATATTTAATGTGCAGTCGGTACCTTCGATCAGGAGCCACAACTCGCTGTGGCTCATCCTCGACTAGAGTTAGAATCTCATTGCATTTGTGTACTTCACGTTGCAATTCCATAATCTGTCTTGCAAATACAATTTTGTTTTTTATTGAGGACTACTTGAACTAAATTAAATAAAGACCTAGATACTAAAAGAATTTATATTCAAAACCTATTTGGATTTCGATTTTAAATCCAAAATCCATATACGAAATCCCCTCAAATCTTATTGTGCAAGTATTGTGTTTACGTCTATACTAAAGTCCGTAATCTCTCACATTACAATAAGTGGCTGTTATCAGTGAAACGTGTAAACATTAAGAGGCCCACCCTCTTCCAATAATTGCCCTTTAGTCGGTATATAAATAGACGCGGAATGCAGGAATAACAAAAACTAACGTCACCAATCACTCAGATTACAAGAAACGGCAGTTATCAGGAAAAGCGATCCCATCGCAACGCTAGGAAGTGTCTGGAACGTAGAGTACCAGACAAGCCCTCCTCGAAACTGAAAGACACTTCCAGACGCGAGCGATTCCCAATCAAATTTGATTATCAATTTGTTGCAGAAGCAATCCCAGAGATCAGTCAATAAACAAGGTCGCAGTGTCTTAAGATTGACATGTTTTTGTCGTTTAGGGATGTTATTTCAAAACTAGAAAGTTTCCTCATGACGCATATGCTCCAGCCACAATAACATAAACAACTAAAGAACGTGGTGAAGCCCCAGCCGCAATAACATAAACAACTAAAGAACGTGGAGAAATGCGTCCTGAGAACGTCATGAGTTGATGTCAAAAGGTCATCAGCTAAAGCTGCGTCAATGTGACGGAAAACCGAGACAAGACACGTCAATTAAAGTACCATCTACAATGTACATAATACATATATATATATTATACATATATATACATAATTCCTGATAAGGTTGTGGAGTGCAAAGTACAAGATTCCAAAGCTTTACTTTTAATCAACTGAAAAAAGCCAGACAAGATTTTTTTAAATTTTCATAATCACTTTCGTTTTATTGTTATTTTTGTAATAAAATCTTAAACTATGGACTACGATTCCTAGACCATTATAGAGCCTAGCTTACATGATTTCACTATGCCTCAACAATTTATAAGTTAGGGATATTATGTGGTAGAAATTTTGGAACTGACTAACGGCTAGACCGGCTATATGTTAGCTATAAACTATTTAAAACTTTGTTTTACAGGCAGCCTATGGTTTTATATATAGTATATTATCAACTAGTTCTACTATTCTTATGTATTAAATGTTTATAAGCTACTACGCACTACAATAGCACTTGAATATATATGTATATATATAGTTAAGTATTAATACATATACGAGTGTTTGGCATAAGTACGATGTTTAGTTGTTCATCCTTGCTTGAGATTAATTAACAATTAAGGTTTTAACTTAATTATGGAAAATTATATGAATATGTATACCCTGTATACCTATATAGAAGGTATCTTAGACCCTTTCAAATATATATAACTACTACTGATACCTATATAGAAGGTATCTTAGACCCTTTCATAATATATGTAACTACTACTGATTAGCATCAACAGCCGAGGCGATTTAGTCATGTCTTCCCCGGAGGTATAGGACATCTTCTAGTCGAGACCAGAGCATTCCCTTTTAGGTTTTTCTTGCTTAAGCTGGAAACTTCAGAAAGAGGAACAAGCCCCATTTGGCAGATATTTTGTAATAGGGCGCAGAAAACAGGCTTTTCAAGATGCGTTTTCTTTCTCTCTCTCTCTCTCTCCTGCCTGACTGTAAAGAAATAAGAGACTTATATGGATATATATAATCGATGGAAGGCTTGGGTTGTTTACCTGTTGCGATGCTTTTTAAAACTTTAGGTTGTTCTTGAGGTAGGCTTTGTGACGCACTGTCTCCTTGAGGCACTTTTGAGAGTCGTTGCCAATGCCGCGCTCCTCGCAGACGTGTTCCGATTTAAGGACAAAGCATTGGGTTTGAACCATATTAAAGAATAGCTTGCCAATGGTGTTGGCATCCTCATCGCTGGCCATTTTGAGGCAGGTGCGGAAACGTCGATCGCAGCTGCAATGCGACAGCGTATAGGGACGATAATTGAAGAGTTCGTAACGATTCGACATGGCCGGTATAAAGATCTTGCAATGGTCATGTTTCCGACAGCATTTATCAGCCGATGATGCTCCTCCCAAGTGATTATAGGTGCCATTGGCCAAATTACCACGCCCGCACCAGCGTGTATTGGGGGCTATAAACCATTCCGAAACTTGTCGACGAATGCGTGAGGGCGCAATTTCCTCTGCGGCTGCAACTATCGCGTCATCACTATCATCGTACGATTCGTGACGTAGTTGCTGGCCGCTGCTGTTTGTTGTTGCTGCTGCTGCTGTTGTTGATGTTGCTGCTGTTGTTGCAACCGCAGCGACATTGGCGGGCAACGGCAGCTGCCTGGCTGCACACAGATGCCAGGCGAACACAATTAGGCACAGCAAATAAATCGAATTGCATTTTAGTGCCAATGAGAGTGCCATTTTGTTAATATGTCTCTATTCTTATTACTCTTTACTTCTTTTTGACTTTTTGTCTCTCTAACGACTTAATTTCATTCAATGAAAAAACTTTTTCGGTTATAAGGTTTCGCGTGCGACGCGCTCGTTACACAAATGTTGCTACTTTTACGAGCCGCTGCCGTTTTAAATGCTCGCACGTTGCAGCTTGACTGGCGATTGCGATTCGTGCTAAGCGTATGCGCAGGTGAACTGCTTATCTTGGAAACAGTGCTGTACAATGGAAACAGGTGTTTTGCATACAGTGTGGAGCAACGTATGCTAAAGCTTTTTCTTGTGTCAGTGCCAGTGTTGCTTGCGAGCATAGTGAAATTATTAAGGTATCGTCAAAAGAGAGCGTGAGTACAACTGCACTCGAACGGGTATGTGCAAAAAAGATAGCAATATTGCTCTATTTACTCTCTTTTACTTTGCATTGGCAAGTGCGAATGAGATATAGATATTCCGTGTCTTGCTTCTTAAGAACTTTATCATGATTTGGTCCTTCAAATATGGCAAAAACAATTTTAAGAAATAAGTAAAATAATTGAAGTTTTAATAACTAGTTTATCATAATTAAAATTAATTAAAATTTACAATTCATCCGCATTCCCACACTTAAAACTACTTCACAACTGACTCTTCTTTGATACGCAAAACTTTGTGCAAATTGTGTTTACATTGAGGTAGCTTAAACAGCTGTTTTCAGTGGTTTTTTGCTATAAACATAGAATTTATTATTCACGCATAAGCTCTGGTTTCTGTTGGTTTAAAAAAGAGATAGGTTGGGGTATTTATATGTATAACGACTTTCCCACTTTGAATCACCAGTTATTACTCAGCTGATTGTTTGACATTTTGCAACACTGTTCGCTCACAGCATCAACATTTTTGTGGTGTTCAAGTACACACATTGATCTTGTTAATTAAATTAAGGCTTGTATAAAGCGAGTCCGGCTTATGCATGTACGTTTTCGAGCCATGCAGCGAACGCAACAAGATCAAAACGAACTGAAGATGCAACAG
Organism: Hirtodrosophila trivittata; assembly: GCA_035045065.1. Taxonomy (NCBI): domain Eukaryota; kingdom Metazoa; phylum Arthropoda; class Insecta; order Diptera; family Drosophilidae; genus Hirtodrosophila; species Hirtodrosophila trivittata. The sequence goes on along the minus strand of JAWNNK010001028.1, from coordinate 5,708,380 downwards.
CACACAGAACAGCATCAACAGCATCATCATCATCATCATCATCATGATAAACATCAGCACAACAGTAATAGCAATAGCAATGGTACACGGATCGCCGCTAGTAGCAATACTGGGCTTACGTCGACCGTGAACTTAGCTAGTGGAGCGACAGCGGTTACACCGCCTCGTACCTTGGCGTTAAATCAGAACTATGCCGCATCGGATACATCGGGGGAGCACGATGGAGATACTGATTATCCGGACTCGCGATATGAATGCGCCATTTGCATAGACTGGCTAAATGAGCCTGTCCTAACGTCGTGCGGTCATCGTTTTTGCAAGAGCTGCCTCACCGATTGGCTGCAGAATCACAATCAGTGTTGTCCACTAGACAATAAGGAACTGTCAGCGGAACAGGACATCTTTCCGGACAACTACACACGCCGGGAGATTGAACAACTTAAGCACAAGTGTCCTAATTCGCCGCACGGCTGTGCCGTTGTGGCTTCCCCCATTGAGCTGCATCGTCATTTGCCCACCTGCCCGTTTCGCCGTCAACAGCAGCAGCAGGAGCATCTGGAGGAGAAGTGTCCATTTGCGAGTATCAAATGCGATTTCGTTGGTCGCCCCGAGACCAATCAGCTGGAGGAGCATCTCAAAACAGATATGCCACTTCACATGCAGCTCATGTTGCAGGCATTCCAGGAAACTGCCATTGCAACCTGGCAGCCGCACAAGCCCAGCTCCAGTGGTCTGGAGAATGGACACAAAAATGGGCAAGTGCCCCCACCACCACAGTATGCAAATGGCGTTGACGAGCAAATCGTACAGACAATGTACCAGCGCATTGTTGTCCTGGAGCAGCGCACGCGGGAGCAGGAAACACGCATCGAGAATCTCCACAAGCAGCTCCGTTGCCAGCAACCAATCGATGCTCGCTACAGCAATGGCACCATCGTCTGGCACATCGAGAAAGTAAACTCATTAGTCGAACGTTTGCGTGCCAATGCCAATAACCAGGTGTATTCACACGAGTGCTTCACATCGCCGTATGGATACAAGTTCTGTGCACGCCTCAATATACAACCGCGGAAGCCACATGTCCTCAGTTTGCATGTCCATTTAATGCAGTCCGAGAACGATTTTCATTTGGATTGGCCATTTAAGGGACGCATCAAACTGTGCATGGTGCATCCCAAGGATGCAGCTCTCTCGCAGCACGACACCATCATGACGAAGCCCGAGATACTGGCCTTCTATCAGCCGCGCGAGACGATCAGCACGCGCGGCTTCGGATTTCTCGAGTATGCCAACATATCCAATATAATGCACCTGGGATTCTGTGCCAACGATCGACTGCTCATCAAGATTGAAATCAACATTGTTTAATTCCTCAAACTAAATGCAGGTAACTGGAACTACGTTTATGCGTGAATATAGAAACATCGCAGTATATATTGATAGAAGTTGTGAATTTCATGGCATAAACGTAGTAAACGGTACAACAAGGGAGCCAATATACTTAAATACCTATATATATATATATATATATATACGATATATGTATACAGATATATATTTTATATAGAACTTATATCATATACGAACATTAGTCACACAAGTAGCGCCACATCACAAGCAATTTTTATACCATAGTTTAGAGGGAAACTATATAATATATATGAACTAAATCGAATCAGGCATTTTTGGAAGATTTACATGCATTTTATAGTTTGTCGATTTATAATATGGAGCTAATCTCAGTACCCAGTGAAGCAATGCAAGTTAATTCCTAGTTACTAGTCTTCTAATCTTTCATCCACTTACTCAGTTCCAATGTTATAGTTAAGATCTTATGTCCAGCCGTTTCCATTTTTGATTATTGTTTTTGTCCATCTAATTTAGTTTTTAGTTTTTAATTTGTTTTCAAAACATTTCCAGTCAATTTAATTGAAACCCAAAAACGTCCATTATCTTTTACAAAATTTTAAAATAATTTTATTTTTAGAATAGATAACACTTATTTTCTTAGATCTTGGCATGTTAGGATCAGTATTCATGGTACTATCATCTATGTACACATAAATATAGGAATATATATATATATGTGTACCTAAATATTAAAAAATATATATAAATATAATTGTATAGTTCTTAATTAGCGAGCGATACACATCAAATAAAGGACACTTTTGTACCGACAATTTTCGATATATTATATTATTATTGAAGATCTGCCAGAAATTGAAGGCTTGAGATACAACTGAATCAGATTAATCACTTATCTTTAATTGAATTTCAAATTAATCACAATCAAAGATAAGATTAATCGTCAAGAGTTCTGCAGCTTATAAGTAAAGTAAAAGTTTCATTAAAAAAAAAAGAAAAAAACATGAGGATTAGGATTAATCTATTAGCATTAATTTAATATAATTAAGATTATATTACTAGACTATAAATGCCGATAAGTTATGTCACGCGCCAGCTGCCCGCAGCCGCAACGGCGACAACTTCTAAATGGGATGCATCCTCCTCGATTAGTTCGATGGTGACCGACTCTGGCAGCACCTCCTCGGTAGTTATGGTCTCGACTTCCATAGGCGTTGCTTTGACGTCCGTCGGCATAATTGCTCTGACCGTTGCCTTTGCCCTCGCTTTGGCTCGAGCGGACTCGTGGGTACGAAGATGTGCGTTAAGGCCACCGGATTGAGCGAACGTTTTACTGCAAAGCTTACAGGAATATTTACGCTCCTCCGAATGGAGCAGCTTATGGACGCGCAGTGCTTTCTTGCGTTGAAACGTGGAACCGCAAACATCACAGACAAAGGGACGCAGATTCGTGTGGGAAACTGCGTGAACGTTGAGGTCATGAAAGCTATAGAATGCCTTGCCGCATACCTCACACTTGGCCGGTCGTTCACCAGTGTGACGGCGCATGTGGGCAGTTAGGACACCGCGATCTCGGCAAGGACGGCCACACACCTCACAGATGCAGGGCATGCGACCGGTATGGCAAATGTTGTGCGACGTCAGCTCTTTTTGTGTGTAGAAAGTCGCCTCGCAATCGGTCTCCTGGCATTTGAACGGCTTGATGCCGCTGTGCCGCTGACGGTGACGCATCATATTGCCGGACTGGGTGAACGGCTTGCCGCAGATATCACAAAAGATGCCGGTATGCTTCCAGCGATGACCACGCAAATCACGTTCCGTGCGAAACGTCTGGTTGCAGTCAACCTCATCACATTTGTAGATCTTTGACGGAACCTTGCGTTGTTTGCTGACGCGTCTACTGCCATGGGATTCAGCTTTAACAGATGGGGTTTTTGTATCTTCCGCACTGCTCTGTGGTTGCTCTACAGGATTGTGAGCTTTATGTTTGCTACGCATATGGCTTTGTAAACTGCGCTTTGTGCTGTAGGAGCGGGTACATTGATCGCACTGGAAGAGCATGTCCCGTGTATCGTCCACATAATCTTCATCTGAACTTGATTCCTCGACAACTATAAAACGATCATTGATACCGCTGCTGTCTGTAACCATGGGCTCCACATCTTCATCCATAACTGTTTCACATTCTGAGTTCTCAGCTTGTTTATCCAGCAGATTCTTTGAGGCTGCTGTTCGTCGACTAGGACGCGTGCCCATTCTGTGCTTTGGCGATACAACCGTATCATTATCAGTCTCCTGCTGCTGATCGATCAGCGCTATTTGTGCCAAATCTACATGCTCATTTTCGTTAAACTCATAGGCTTCGTCATGCGCTATGGGATCATCTTCAATTTTAATTGTCACCGGCTCATGCTCGACCTCAGCAGCCACATCCAAGTGCTGCTCCTCTGTCTGCGTATCGAATAGCTTACAGTCTTCTGTTTCTGTCTCAGTTAGATGCTTCAGTCGAAAGTGCTGTTGGAAGTCGTCATATGGCACCCGCTTACCACACAGAGCACAGCACACATCATAGCTGAGGGGCCCAACGCACAGAACCTCGCCGCAACGAAAATTAAAATATGAGCGGCCAATGTCATTTGGTGGCTGCAATTTAATCATCCTTTGGAACACTGTTTGCGGTTCGTTAGCTCTGAATTTCGGTCCATTTATGCTTGGCGTCGCATTTGGCTCCAAATCGAAACCGCCGTCGCACTAAAAACTACACAGCTGTAAATCGATGACCCCTTCAAACGTTCCTAACAACCTAGCTATCGATATGCCACCTCTTCAAACGTTCCTAACAAATAAATTATCGATACTAGATATAGATATATATATATAGATATATATTATATATATATATATATATAGATATATATATCTATATAGATATATATTATATATATATATATATATATAGATATATATATCTATATAGATATATATCTATATATATATATATTCTTTTTAAACAGTTTCTTAATATAATATCTTAAACATTTTAATTACAAGTTGTAAAAAAAAAAGTATTTAATTTACAAATTATCGTTCTGATTATAAGCCTATCGATCACTTTCAAGAATATTCTTTTCGTTCAGTGTTGTAAGCATGTTTGGAAAAGTTTGCGTTTCACACACTGACATCAGCCGCCCGTTGTGTATTCGTGTATACACTTTTTTCTTCCAACTGCGGCCAGTTCATTGATTTTTCGCCTGTCCACAAGATTTAACATTATAGAAAAGAAGGAACGTAGAGGTAAAAAATAAATTCGTAACAATGTCGGAGAGCGGCGCTTCAGCAAGCGCTCTAAGTGCCAGCGATAAAATGGCCAACTTAGTGAAGGAGGCGGAAAATTTGAAATCAAAACTAGAAGAGGAACGCCAAAAGCTTAATGATGTCAGTCTCCCAAATGTTGCGGAAAGACTGGAGCAGATTGCGTTCGTCAATATAAAGCCGCGCAAGGTGTTGAAGGGCCATCAGGCAAAGGTGCTTTGCACTGACTGGAGCCCAGACAAGCGTCATATTATTTCGTCGTCGCAGGATGGACGTTTAATTATATGGGATGCGTTTACCACAAACAAGGAACACGCCGTAACCATGCCAACCACTTGGATAATGGCTTGTGCGTATGCCCCGTCTGGCAACTTTGTTGCTTGCGGTGGACTGGACAATAAGGTAACTGTTTATCCAATCACCTCGGATGAAGAAATGGCAGCCAAGAAGCGTACAGTTGGAACACACACCAGTTACATGTCCTGCTGCATCTATCCCAATTCCGATCAGCAAATACTTACCGGCAGCGGTGATTCCACCTGTGCTCTGTGGGATGTCGAATCTGGTCAATTGTTGCAAAGTTTCCATGGCCATTCCGGCGATGTTATGGCTATTGATTTAGCCCCAAACGAGACAGGCAACACCTTTGTCTCCGGCAGCTGTGATCGCATGGCTTTCATTTGGGACATGCGTTCTGGTCATGTGGTGCAGTCCTTTGAGGGTCATCAATCAGATGTGAACAGCGTTAAATTCCATCCGTGCGGCGATGCCATCGCCACAGGCTCCGACGACAGCAGCTGTCGCTTGTATGACATGCGCGCCGATCGCGAAGTGGCCGTCTTTGCCAAGGAAAGCATCATCTTTGGTGTCAACTCGGTGGACTTTTCCGTCAGTGGACGTCTCCTATTTGCCGGCTACAACGACTACACTGTCAACCTATGGGATACTCTCAAATCTGAACGTGTTTCCCTCTTGTACGGCCATGAAAACAAAGTGTCCTGCGTTCAGGTATCGCCCGATGGCACAGCACTATCCACTGGCAGCTGGGACTACACTATTCGTGTCTGGGCCTAATTTCTCAGATATGATGATGATGCTGACCATACAAAATCTATATATTTAAACTGTTAGGCCCTTTCGTGGACGGCTACCATTGTTTGCCAGTTAGGATGCATGTTAAAGATTTCCTCAATATTTGTTGTTTTATTCTTTGTTTTGTTTGTTTTCATGTGTAATTTCACTAATACACCAAATACTATATATACAATACTTTAAGTAATATCAAATGCAATTGCAGGCAACTAAACCAAATATAACGATCGTGTATATATATGTGAACTTATTTTGTGTCTAGCATTAAGTTCCTGTTCTAATAAATGTTGAAACTAATCCAAAATCTTATGAAATTCAAATGTATTTAAAGGCTCTTTGAAACGTAATCTATGATAATGTTATGTCTACCATTTGAAGCCTTACTGTTATTATGTATACTATAAGGCACTTTCAATTTTATCTTAACATTAACTAAATTATTTATATTTTCTTTTGGAATGGTGTTAACAAGATGTTTTTATTTAAACTAGTATTGATTGGATTGCCTAAATCCAAAGCTGGGCATTAATTCGTTAATGCGTTAATCGTTAATTTACGAAGTTAATTTTTTAGTTAACTGATTTATTTTGAAAATCGTTAACGGACTTGTTAAATTCCTTTGTAGGTCCGTTAATCGTTCATCGTTCGTAAAATGTTACAATAAAACTAAAAAGCAATAAGTCTAAGGGCTTAGTTTGTTGTGCACCTCTCGTCAATGCCTTGTTAAATGGTATAGAAAAGAGGTTTGCTTCCGCTTTTCACCCTACATTTCGATCAATATGGTTGAAATATATGACAGCAGTCGTGTTAACAAGATAAAAAAATTAATCGAGGAAAAGGTGGAAGAAGCTTTAAGAGCAGTATTAGCTGAAACTTCAAAAGATACTTCGAATGGCAGTAGTTCGAGCATTGAAGAGGTCGACTTTTTTACCTTAGTTACGGAAGCAAAAGACCTTCCAAAGAACCACAAGTCTGTAAAAACTAATTGAAACCTCGTCAAATGTGGCTGCAGCAAAAGTCAAAGGATTCCTTTACAGGAATGTATTTCTTGATGAACCTATTGTTATAAACTTGTTCATAAAATATAATACTGGAATACCTTCAAGCGCTGCAGTGGAAAGAATGTTTTCCATGGGAAAGGACTTAGTAACACCAAAGAGGTATTCTCTATCAGACGAAAACTTAAATATACCTATGTTTATGAGACGTAACTCTCATTTAATATTTATCCTTTTTTTTTTGCTAAATTTCGAAATAAAACTAAAACTCTATTTGTATGTTAACGGATTGACGATTAACGATTAACGTTAGCTTTCGTTAAATGTTTTGACATTTAACGAAGTTTACTTTTGGTTTAACGGTGCCCAGCTTTGCCTAAATCTAGCTTTATACACATTATAATTATGGTCTTAGGAAAAGTTTCTTATTAGCTTTAATTATGTCAAATGGCAATGAAGATTGATATAAAATTAGGAAATTTACAATTTTAAATGCTGTACAGGTCTAGTCTAGGACCAGGATATTTGATATCCGGCTGAACACTAAGAGGGAGGACATGAAGACATTAGGCCGCCAGTGATTGCTTGGGCCTTGTGACTGCGCCTATGCGCCGACAGACCCGCTGCCTGGGCGTAGGCATTACCGCAGATATTGCACTTAAACTTTTTGACACCCAAATGAAGATGCTTGTGATGATAGAGGGCCTTGGGCCGTGAGAAGGCTGCGTCGCATTTGTCGCACTTATATGGTCGCTCTGTGGAGTGCATGGCCTGATGCTCATTCAACAGAGATTTTGAGGCAAAGCAGCGTCCGCATGTTTGGCACTTGAATGGCTTCTCCCCCGTATGGGTGCGCCTATGTACGATTAGTACATCGCTATATCGTGCTCGATATCCGCATAGTTCACACACGTAATTCCGATCCGTGCTGTGAACGCGCCGATGCGAGCTGAGATTGTGCTGACTGACAAAAGATTTACCACAATTCTCGTACTCACATTTATACTGACGCAGACCGGAATGCCCTTGGAGATGCCGGAGTAGCGTGCGCGAACTTTTATATATCTTATCACACAGATTGCACGTAAATTCGGTATGCAACTTGCGGCGGTGAGCCTCTAGAGCCCGCTCCACATCAAAGATGGCATCACAATCGTCACACTTGAAACCGTTCGGATGTGGATGACTCATTTTAATATGTACATTCAGATATTTAATTGATTTATATTTGCCCCCGCAGTATTTGCATTTGTACTCCTTGAGCTGTCTTTCTTTCTAAAATGCAAAAAGCATAAGCTAGAATTAAACTTATGGAATGTGATCGTACCTTAAATACGGATTGTGTTTCCATTCCACCGTGATCAGCGGCAGCACCAACATCATCATCATCATCATCTGCATAATCATCATCATCTGCATAATCATCATCATCAGCATCATCATTATTATTATCATCATGATCGTTATCATTATCATGATCATTATCATGATCATTATCATTATCATCATCGTCGGCATCGGTGTGCTCCTGGTCAGCTGCTGTTTTAGTGTCCAATTCATCTTCGATACTTTCATGGTTCTCACTTAATTCTGGTTCCAATTTAACCTCATCCAATGCACTTTCACGCACTGGTTCAAAGACAATGGCATCAAGAACGTCCTCTTCCTCGTCAACCAAGTCTTCCGATAAAAGATTCTTGGCATTGTCGGTAAACAACATCGACGTTGGCGTTGTAAAGAGCTGCTGCTGTTCTGGTTTTATAGCAAACTTTTGAGTACTTGTTTTCGCAGATTGTATCCGTGGCTTTCCGTCCTTGTCAAAATGAACATTGCGAATGTGCGTGGAGAAATCCTCATAGGCAAAGGTCTTCATATCGCAGAGACAGCAAACCAATTGGAAGCTGGAGTATGCGTTATCACTATCATAGAATATCTCGCCGCATTTCGGCAGCAGCTTCTGTTTAGCATGCAGTCGTGGGTAGTCAACATTGATAAGACATTGCTTAAACATGCTGCATACAGTTTTATTTCAACAAACAGCCATAGAAAACAAATATAAACAAGCCAGGTGCAATAACACAAGTACCAATAACAATGTTGTTGTCGATAGCGCTAACGTGATAACGATAACATTATCGATATAGAACAGTGTTGGCAAACATTTGGGCGCGCTAATTTGAATCGTTCATGTCTGCAAGCTCTTTTTCCTCGATTGCAGTAGTTGCTCGCTCGTTACGCTGTCGATGCCAACGCTTGTGCTGAGCATAACCCGCTGCTTGTGCATATGATTTATCACATAATGAACACTTGTATTGCTTTACGTCCGCATGAAGTGGCCTATGATGATGTAGTGCGCGCGCGCTGAGAAATCCGACATTGCAATCCTTGCACATGTATTGACTTCGCCGCTGTTGCGCGTCCTTGTGACGTTCATTGTGCGTAGTCAGTTGGTATCGCGCTGCAAACGAAGCATCGCATGTGTTACAACGGAAAGGTTTCTCGCCAGTATGCCGTCGCTTGTGAACCTTCAAATTACCGCGGATGCGCGTCCTATAACCGCAATATTCGCACATATGACGCAGTATGTCACTTTTTCCGTCCTCGCCCTCTGTTTGATTCTTCCGTTGCGACAGATTTTCTGGTAACTCTAAGCTACATTTCTGACTTGAACTTAATTTGGATATAATCTGCAGTTGGAAATGGAACTATGCCAAATGGATAAGTTTAATTCGAGCGATGCACTTACCGGAGCCTCGTCGCCCATTGTCACGTAGCGTATGCTAAATTTAATCGTTGGCATTATGCTAATCGCGCGATTTGGCATTTGTGACTCGATTAATTGTTGTCAAAAAACGGCTAAAATTAAATTGCAGCAAAACTAACGTTCCCGCTCCCCTGCCTCTTCCCTTTGCATTATATGGGCGCGTTCACCAGCATCCATTCGATTGCAATCAGTTAGTAATTTTGAATAACGTTATCGATACATAGGTTAAAGTTTAAAGGCATAACGTTCCAAGACAGTTAACTTCAAATCGAAATCGCATTATGATATCAAAATATAGTGAAATAAGCTAAATCAAATTATGATCAATTGAATAAAATAAAATTTATTTTATAGCTGACTTATCACTAAAAAGGCGCTTGTGAGAATGCCCATTGCAAATCAGTTCAACCGATAAGTTCGCATCGATTTTTATATTTGAATTCACCTTAATTAGAACAAAATTAATGAAAAAAAAAACGATCAGATAAGACTTTAATAGCTTAAAATAAGTACAAAGTGCACACATACACACATACGTATGCGTGTATTGCTCTTAACCTATGCCTGAGTTGTTAAGTACAAAAACATTATAACACATTAATTATAAAAATAGAAACACTGGAGATGGAAGATATGATTTGAAAACAGTTTTGAACTGTCAACCGTTTAGGTCCTCCTTGCGATGTTTGCGCATGTGCCCAGCCAGACCCGCTGACTGCGCATAGGCATTGCCGCACAGCTTGCACACAAACTGCTTCGTTGCAGTGTGCAGGAATTTATGGTGGTAGAGTCCTTTCTGGCGTGAGAACGTCGCACCACAGACCTTGCAAACGTATGGACGCTCTGTGGAGTGCATGGCCATGTGCTCGCGTAAGCCAGAATGAGATGGGAAGCATTTGCTGCACACCTTGCAGCCAAATGGACGCTCGCCAGTGTGACTTCGCAAATGGACGCGCAAGGTTTCTTTGTTACGGCAGCTGTAACCACAGCTTTCGCATACAAAATTTTTTTGCTCAGAGTGCACCTTGCTGTGATTGCGCATGTGGCGTATGGTTAAAAATCGTTTCTCGCATCCCGGATGATTGCATGCCACGTTGCGTTCACTCGTATGTTTCAGCTGATGGCGCTTTAGTTCGTGCCGTGTCTTGTAGCGTCGTCCGCAAATAACACATGGCGCTCCGCCATGAACTTTGACCACATGCTCGTCCAGTAGCCGTAGGCGCGGTAACTCTTCATTGCACTCTAAGCAGACAAACGCATCGCTTTGATCTATATCATGATCACGCTTAATGTGCTGTCGTAAAGTATATTTTCCCTGATAAACTTTGTCGCAGTGTTCGCATTTGTATTCGGGGGACGATTTGGGCGTAAGCACCTTTGGGTGCTCATAGTCAGTGTCTGCTTCAACATCGTTCCCATCGTGAACTTCGTCATCTCCCACATCTGTAATGGGATGAGAATCCACTGCTTTGTGCTGTCGCTCTATGTGATTTTCCAGCAGTTTTTTGCTTTTATACATTTTATTACAGTGCGTGCACGCCTGCTGCTCCTTTTTTGTTTTAAGTACACTTTCGTGATGCTGACTAAACCTGTCAGCTGCGTTCTCCACGTCAGATTCCTCATTGTAGTCCACCTTGACGGCGCGTGGGTAACGCGTTGGCTCCGTCGGGCTTTTGGTTTCCCTGTCCCATTTCATTACGGTTAAAAGATTATTAGATACACCTACAGGATCTTCGTCATCCCGTGGCTTTTTATGTTCGTCTGAATATTCGTTCTCACTATCGCCGGGCAAGTCGTCATCATGGGACATTTCATGCCAAGAAAATGGATTTACTTCAGGTAGAGGGGAGCTGTCTATCTTCTCCGGTTTTGGCAGCAGCACCTCCGTTTTAAGTAGACCATTCTCGAAGTGCTCATTCTGAACATGAAGCAGAAAGTCGGTAAACACAAAAGTCTTCATGCTGCAAAAGGCGCAGTCCATGCGATAGCTGTTCAGGCTCTGAAAATACACCTCACCACACTTGGCATTTGCAATGCCGGCGAATGTGTCCGGCCTCAGTGCCTTTAACATTATTCAATTTCTTATCCGTGCTTCTGCTAACTACTGCACATTGGAATATTTTGAAATTCTTTACAGCCCCCTCAAGTTAACCAAGGCAATGCAAACAAATCGTATTTGACATTCGATATCGATTGCCCCATCAAACAGCTGTTGAGCTTTTGTTGTTTTGCAGCACTGTTCGCTTAATTTAAATGGAGAGACTTGTAAATCAATTAGAGACCGCTATTTCGTAAGCTTTCATTTGAAACACAATCCGAATGGCTTACTAGATGTATGAAATTTCAGCGGAAAGATTTTGTTTTTTTTCAGTAACAGTAACAGTAACAGGAGCACTCAGGTGAAATAATAATAATTATATGAAAGCCATAAAAAGCCAGAAATCAAATGGGCAAAGTGAAGAAATTCAAACAGTAGTTGAAATAACAGTTAGCATTATTATGAAAGCAACTACATTTAAATTACTTTATTACAGTTTGGGGCTTAACATGTATTTGCTGGTGCTGCTCCAAGCTATTAGCGTCCACAAACTTTTTGCCACACAGCTCACAAAAGTATTTGGCCATGCTATAATGCTTCTTAAGCTTGTGGGTGCTGAGCATGGATGCGCTGCGGTAACTGTTGTGGCATATCTCACAAGTAAAGGGCAAATTTGTTGAGATTAGGTCAATGGGATTAGCTGTATTTGGGCTAGACGTAATATGTATATTTGCATGGAGTTTACGTCGGTGGGTATCCATTTGATTGCGGGTGTAGAAGCACTTGTCACAGCTGTTGCAAGCCCATCGGCGCACCTGTGTATGACGCATCTCGTGGCTTAGTAGCGCACTGCGGTGGGTAAACTGCTTTTCGCAATGTTTGCATTGCAGTGTCTGGCGCTGCTCATGTGTCCGCAGATGTCGAGTTAGCGTGGAGACGGCACGAAACTGTTTGCCACACGTATCACACTGATGGGGCTTGCGGCCAGTGTGAATATTTAGGTGTGTGTCAAGCACATATCGCCGCCGAAACGTGCGTCCACAGTATGTGCAAATATTTGGCTTGTCACGAGACTTATGCGTCCGAATCTTTGGCTGTTCCCCGCTGTGTGGCGCAGTGTCGACGTTGTCTATATCACATTCACTTTTCGATATGGTTGAAGTCGTTGGGCTTAGTGGCAAAACAAGCAGTGGGTCTTCTACACCTTTGGTGTTATTGGTGGAAATTGATTCTTCATTAGAAACTATTCCCTCCTCATCCACATGATCTTCTTCCTGGCTGATCTGTTCCTGGCCATGGAAGTGATCACTGCTAAAGTGTTCCCGAAATGAATCGTAGTCCAAGATTGATATGCCGCAAATGCATAGAATTGAGAAGTTTGGCTCCGCCGATTTGTTGCAGTGTATTTCGGCACATTTTGTGTTTATGTTTACAATTTTGAGCATTTCTCAATTTCAATAAAGAAACTAAGTAATTATTAACACTAGCTAAATTCGTTCCTGTCGTCGATAAATATAATATATCGATTGAAATATTATCCCGGTGTTTCTATATTTACATCGATAACAGAACACGCGATTTGTGATTGGTGGACTGCAAATTGTCAGATTCGTGTACGTCTTCATTTTCTACTCTACATAATTGAGTGAGCAGCCGGCGCTGAAACATCTTGCAGCATGCATCCCGATCTCACCGAGCGCATCCTACAGCATTTGGATACCGTCGATAAGGTTGACACTCTAGACCTTGCCACGCAGTTTAATGTTGATCATCAGAAAGTTGTTGGCGCTCTAAAGAGTATTCAGGCACATGGTGATCTGGTAATTGCAGACACAGCCACCCACAAGACTCTCGGACTCACCGAGGAGGGACAATCCGTAGTCGAGCATGGTAGCCATGAGGCAATTGTCTATGCGTCGGTTCCTGCGGAGGGTATTGCTCAGGCCGCATTGATGGCCGCCGGAGGAGCCAACGCAAAAGTGGGCTTCAGCAAGGCCATGTCCCAGGGCTGGATACTGGTGGATAAGACCGTGAACCCCCCACTCGTCAAGCGCAAGGTGGCCACAATTGTCGATAATGTTAAGGAGCAGTTGGTGCTAGTTGCCAGCGGCGCGTCTCAATTGTCAGCAAAGGACGTAGCTGATTACAAGAAGCGAAAGCTCCTGCAGGAAACAACCACAAAGAGCTTCATACTGACCAAGGGCCCAGAGTTTGCCACAACACTCACCAAACTGGAAACGGACCTCACCATGGATATGTTGAGTAGCGGTCTGTGGCAGCAGCTCAAGTTCAAGGCATATAACTTTGATGCTTTGGGAGCGACACCGACGCGTGGTCATTTGCATCCGCTTCTTAAGGTGCGCACTGAGTTCCGTCAGATCTTTCTGGAAATGGGCTTCTCTGAAATGCCCACCAACAACTACGTGGAGTCGTCGTTCTGGAACTTTGATGCTCTGTTCCAACCGCAGCAGCATCCGGCACGCGATGCCCACGACACATTCTTTGTCAACCATCCGGCGCAAAGCCACAAATTTCCTCAGGAGTATTTAGAGCGTGTGAAGGAAGTACACTCAAAGGGCGGCTATGGTTCCTTGGGTTACGGATACGATTGGAAACTGGCGGAGGCGCAGAAGAATCTGTTGCGCACTCACACAACAGCTGTGAGTGCACGCATGCTATTCAAATTGGCGAACCAGGAGGGTGGCTTTAAGCCAGCCAAATACTTTAGCATTGACAAGGTGTTCCGCAATGAGACGCTTGATGCAACCCACTTGGCCGAATTTCATCAGGTGGAGGGCGTGATTGCGGATGTTGGTCTGACGCTCGGTGATTTGATTGGCACGCTGTACGAATTCTTCCGCAAGCTGGGCATAACTCAGTTGGAGTTTAAGCCAGCATACAATCCGTACACAGAACCAAGTATGGAGATCTTTTGCTATCATCCCGGTCTGGCCAAGTGGATTGAGGTAGGCAACTCTGGCGTTTTCCGTCCGGAAATGTTGTTGCCTATGGGACTACCGGAGAATGTAAATGTCATCGCCTGGGGTCTATCACTTGAACGTCCCACTATGATCAAATACGGCATTAATAATATTCGCGATTTGGTTGGGCCCAAGGTCGATCTGAAAATGGTTGAGGACGGTCCCATTTGCCGTTTGGATCACGCGTGATTGCACCCTAATATTTGAAATCAATACCTCATTTTCAAACCGAAATTTGCGCGCCTTAGTAAACACGTAAAACTAAACCTGTTTTCCAACACTATTTTTTTTTTAGATAGTTAATACTTTTGGCTGGCAATCGAACGTGTCAATACAGATAAACGTAAACAATAGAAATATCGAAAGTAGGATTTTCATTTTTGTTTTTGTTATTTCCAATATAATTTTTATTTTTTGTAAGATCGCAACAGCAGATGATGGAAAATGCTGATCTAAAACAAGAGAAGATCGCACAGACCCTTCAGGAAGCCATTCATCGGAAGTTGAACACCCAAAATGACAGTGAAAGAACAAAGGCAAACAGCTCAATTGGGCCGAAACTTGTTATTCCACAGCTAAAGATTGGCTTGCCAGCCACTGCCGAGGAACTTGCTGCACAAGCAGAACATCGTCGCACAGCGGATGCCCAAAACGCGTTGCTCCTCAATGAAATCAAACGCCGTCGAGAACAAAACAATTGCCACGCAAGCGATGCGCCGACAGATCAAAATGTTCCCTCCAAAACAGATGGCTTCGTGCTGCCGAATATGTTAAATGATGTAAGTGGCGGATTCACCATACCCAAGTTACGCACAGCTTCTGGTAAACCTCTCGAGGAGCCCAAGTTCAACATACCATTGCTCAACAAGTTACGCAGCCAAAACAATTCGCTGGAACAGGGTGTGAATAAATTAAAAATATCTGCTGACGATGGCGGCGACAGTGCTAAATTAAAAACAATACTAGAACTGCACAATAAACCCACAGCTCTTATTGATCTGACATCAACTGTTATTGCTGTACAAAAGGACGCACCACCACGCGAGGCAGCAAGCAAGATGCGTCAAAAGCAGGCGGCAGCTGTGGAGCATTTTGATATACCCTTTATAAGCTGCGATAATCTACGGAACCGTTTGACAGGTGGGCTGCTGACCAAAAGACGAAAGACCAGTATATCAGATGAATGTGAAACACCTGTTACAAGAGTTGTTGAGAAATCAAGTGTTGTGGGCAACATGCTGGATATGACAGTGGGGTATCCAAAGCCACGGAAGCCAAAATTGAGGTACGCAGCGTCAGCTCTAGAACTGCAGCATCTAAAAATGTATAAGCGTGAAGACTACGGTGGGAATATAAAACGGTTTCGTTTCGATACTCCATCGCCAGATGATATTGTTAAGGATTCATTGCAGAAATCCTGGCGCATATCGCGCACGTAAAATTAGCAATAATTATGCCTAAAGCCTAAGTCTACAAGTTGAAATTAAAGTTATTTAATATTATCCAAATAAAAAAAGGCGCGTACGCAGCTTTTCAATTATAAATTCATTGGGATGGAAATGTGTAATCGATGTTTCGTAACTATCGATGAATAAAAATACATCGCTCTTGCTGAATACATAATTTCAGACAAAAGAACATACACATACAATCGCACACATTCACACGCACCAGCAGCAGACACAGACGAAAGAAGAAGCAGCACCAGTAAAGAGAATGCGAATAAGAACTGCGTATACATATGTATGTGGAAATACAAAAACAGCAGACAAAACGAACGGTGTGCTTTTTTGGCATAGATCTCAGGCCTAAGACGACGTTCATCGATATAAATTAAACGCACAATCTAATCAAATAACGGCAACAATAAAAATTGTGATTAAACAGCTGTGGAAGTGGAAAGGGCACCAGAAAAGTAATCATAAAGTGCGAAAGGTCAGCAGCAGACGGGAGCATTAGTAGCAGGAACATTTCGCTGTATTTAAAACTGTGTGTGTGTGTGTGTGTGTGAGTGAGTGTGTATTTTGTAAGTGTATGTGTGTCTAGCTGTCACTTTCTTGCGCGCGCACAAGACATACACAAATTGAAAACAGCGGCCACCCTTCTCCTCCCCCCAACATCCCAATCAAAAGCCAAGACATAAAACTTGACGTACGCGCCCGGTTCCGGTGCCATCGCCGCTGCCGCCACCGCTATTCGGTTACCCGTCCCTGGATCTAACAGCAACGGAACGCTCAGTGCAATTATTGCATACAAAAGTGGAAGTGTGTAGTTGTTGCTGCTGCTGCTGTTTTTCCATTTTGTATTTGCTGCTGTCCAAGATCGTCGTACACATCCAGCTCCAGGCGTTTAGTACAGGTGCCGGTGCCGCCGCTGCTGTTTACATGTGGATACTGTTATACAGGTAATATTTGTGTATACACACATGCATGCTTGAATGTTACTTCACTGCATATACGTGAGTGTGTGTATGTATGTGTGCTCTTCCTTTTTTTTTCATTTCATTTCAACTTCATTTCATGTTTGCCATTTTGCCATTTAATGCGTTGCTGCCAAACTTTTCCAGGTTTCAAGCACGGGCACACTTCATTTATTAGCTTTGACTATCAGTCTCAGTATTTGCGCACACTTAATTAATCAGTTTTATATTGATGAATACAAGTTACAAGATACATTTCCTTAAACATATCGTAAAGATAGGTTCCGAGATTAAATAGATGTGCTTATAGATAATATCAAAATTAACGCGATATCTTTTGACTCGACTGTGAAATACCCTGTGACATGCCTCTTAAAGTGAAACACACAAAAAAAAATAGTGTTCTTCTATTTGTCAAATAATTAATTATAATTCAATTAATAAATCCTCAAAGAATAATGCGTCGTATGGGAAAAATATGTACTTCGTGCAGCCGAGAGTCTCTAGGTACCCTGAAAAGGCCCTAGTCGGGCATTTATTATGCGTTCGTCTTTGCAGACAGTTGACCTTGGCATAAAACGCCCCCGACAAGTGTACACATACAGTTACACGCTCACCCACGCACACCCACACCCACACATACACAGAAAAACAGGCGTGCACACCTTTACGCCTTGCAGTGCTTCAGCGTCAGCGTCAGAGGCAGCTTCACCTGCTGCATTTATTATATTATCATAAGAAGCAAACAAACAATCGTTAGATTGATTATATACGACGACGTTTTTGCACACTTATACACTCACAGACCACACACACACACACACAGATACACAATCAGCACACACGGACAGATGCACGCTCGTAATTATCACAATCATCATCATCAAATGGTCTCATGTTTTTTTTTTATCAGTCGCACGTACTCGATGGAAATCACTACAAATAAACACACACACATATAAATACACACATGCATGCAAATTATCAAGTTTTAATTATTTTAGCAACACACATACATACTGCATAATAAGTGTGTCTGTGTGTGAGTGAAAGAGAGAGAGAGAGAGCGAGAGAGATGAATCTAACTATTGTGAACATTTTTAGAAACGCTGCCATCGAGCGACGCTGAAAAGAATCAAGAGAGCAAAAAAAGCAAAACAAAACTTCGAACACATCAAGGAGATTACCAGTGTTGAGTAACGTCCATTGTTGGTGAGCTTTTCCAAGTCATTCCAAACGGTAAATTGGCAATAAGTTGCAGGCAACAAATCGAAGAGGAGCTGAAGCATTTAAAGGTCGAAGAAAAACAACAACTGGTGGCGGAGGCGGTGGCAGGCGCGTCCTTGAAGCGTTAAGCCGTCCTTGTGTCGTGTTGTACGCGTGTGTGGCGGGGGGCGCGGATTAGTGTCCATCATTCGTGAGATGTTGCCATTCACTCCGCAAGTGGTTAAACGTTTGTTAGCACTCAAAAAGGGCAACGAGGACAACAGCGTCGAGGGCAAGTGGTCCGAGAAGGCTGTCAAAAATCTTGTGAAGAAGATCAAAAAGAATTCACAACTTGAGGAACTAGAACGCGCCATATCCACACAGAATTGTAATACCAGGTGTGTGACTGTGCCCCGCAGTAAGCCCGCTGCCACCGGCGAGAGCTTACGGAAGGGTTTACCGCACGTCATCTATTGCCGCCTCTGGCGTTGGCCCGATTTGCAGTCACAGAATGAACTGAAACCGCTCGACCACTGCGAGTACGCGTTCCATTTGCGCAAGGACGACATCTGCATCAATCCGTATCATTATAAAAAGATTGAGCTATCAATATTGGTGCCCAAGTCGCTTCCAACGCCACCAGACTCCATTGTCGATTATCCACTGGACAATCATACGCATCAGATACCAAATAATACGGAGTACAATGCTGCAATAATACGCAGCGCCTCGCTCAGTCCGCCACAGTATATGGAATTGGGTGGTGGCAGCAGCAGCAGCAGCAGCAGCAACAACACCAACGCCACTGGCAACAATACGGCTGCAACTGGTGCCAACAATAGCTACCAGCAGCAGCAGCAACAGCATCTGCAACAGCAGCAGCAGCAGCAACAACACTCGCCGCTATCATTTGGCAGCATTGTGGGTGTCGGCCAGAACTTGCCACCGGGCAGCTGCAACATGGACTCACAATCGAGCGTGCTCAGCGTGGGCAGCAGCATTCCCAATACGGGCACACCACCACCGGGTTATATGAGCGAGGATGGAGATCCGATTGATCCCAATGATAATATGAATATGTCGCGGCTAACACCACCAGCTGATGCGGCACCAGTGATGTACCATGAGCCGGCCTTTTGGTGCTCCATATCCTATTATGAGCTAAATACACGAGTGGGCGAGACCTTTCACGCCTCACAGCCATCCATAACGGTGGACGGATTCACCGATCCATCAAACTCGGAGCGCTTCTGCCTGGGCCTCCTCTCCAATGTCAATCGCAACGAGGTCGTTGAGCAAACTCGTCGCCATATTGGCAAAGGCGTTCGCCTCTATTATATTGGAGGCGAGGTCTTTGCCGAGTGTCTCAGCGATTCTTCAATATTCGTGCAAAGTCCCAATTGCAACCAGCGCTATGGCTGGCATCCGGCAACCGTCTGTAAAATTCCACCCGGTTGCAACTTGAAGATCTTTAATAATCAAGAGTTTGCCGCACTGCTATCCCAATCGGTGTCCCAAGGATTCGAGGCCGTTTATCAGCTGACACGCATGTGCACGATCCGCATGTCCTTTGTCAAGGGCTGGGGCGCCGAGTATCGCCGACAGACAGTCACCTCAACGCCCTGCTGGATCGAGCTACATCTAAACGGTCCGCTCCAATGGCTGGACCGTGTCCTCACCCAAATGGGTTCGCCGCGCTTGCCCTGCAGCTCCATGTCGTAAGTGTTCAGCAAC
Source organism: Hirtodrosophila trivittata (assembly GCA_035045065.1). Taxonomy (NCBI): domain Eukaryota; kingdom Metazoa; phylum Arthropoda; class Insecta; order Diptera; family Drosophilidae; genus Hirtodrosophila; species Hirtodrosophila trivittata. The sequence continues at coordinate 5,688,468 of JAWNNK010001028.1, read as the reverse complement.
AACACAACGCTCTTCGATTTATGTATATGCACCCAAATTATTATTATTATTATTTTTTTTTTTTATATATTTTTGCCTATATTTTTTTCGAAATCTATTTTGAAAATTTTACAAAAACAGAGCAATTGAAACTAAAGAAGTGAGAAAAGAACAAAAACAAAGAGGGAAAAGTAAACAAAAGCAAAAGCAAAAACAAAACAAAAAGGAAAATTTAAAAAAAAAAACAAATATTTCTGAGAGCACATTAAAATTAAGTGAAGTTGGAAGCTACAACAGATACATACATACATATATAACTATATACAAAGAGAACTTATATATATATATATATATATATATATCTATATCTACATCTACATATATACATATACATACATACAGACAAAAAAAAGATACAGAATCATGTATTTTGCGTTAAAAGCTTAGGATCTTAGTGTGTAGGAAAGAGAGAGTATAGGCAGGCGAGCAGAAGGAGACAATGAGACATGAGAGCAACATATTTTTTTTTCTTCTTTCTAGTTCTTTAGATAAGAACGGGCAGCTCCAGATTTTAATAAAAATATAAAAATAATAATTAAAAAAAAAACAAAAAGCAAAAAACTGAACTCGACATTTTATACACGATTTGTAGACATAGAGAAGAAAGCATGTAAGAGAAGAAAGGAAACTAAACTAAACTAAAGTGAACAAACAAAAATAGATCCTGTGTAACAGTGTTGCAAAACGCGGCAAATTCAAAATTCTTTGTGAAAGAAACAAAACATAACGGTGATTTGGAAAACATTTTTCTAAGAATGAGCATAGCAAGGAGTGAAAAGAACAATTTAACAAAAAACAAAAAAAAACAACAGAAACTGGGATTTATCAAGCTTGAAGCTTACACACACACACACACAACACATACACACAGACACATACATATGAGCTATCTTACAGCATAGAGATAAATATATAAAAACATATTTTAAAATTGGACAAATTATGTCATATAAATGTTGTTCTACGTTTAAAGTTCTCGCTTAATATGTGTGTGTTAAAATCTTAAATTAACTGAAATCAAGCAAAATTCATTTAAGTCATAAGAATATAAACAAAAAAGGATAGACAAATGACATTTGCCCAACAAAAGCTGCCAATCTGATTAATTTTTTATACCGTAAAAACAGTTGAATTGAAACTGATTAAAATTTCTGTTTACAAAGAGAATGCATTATTGCAATAAATTGTACGCTATTTAAAGAGAGATAATGCGAATATACTTATTGCGACTTGGCTGGACTAATATAGATAATGCACCTTCACTAACAGTGCCTGCCATAAGTATATATACTACATATATATATATATAACAACCGGCAGGAGTACACAAATAATATATATCTATGCAGTTTTTGTTTGGGCAAATGTTAGGGTATATTCTACTCTTTCCTTGGATGTAGTTCTTTTAGGTCTCTAGAACTAAATTTACTAGCTTTTCCATGCGATACGTTTGTATGTTGACTTTGTCATAGAAAGCTATATATTGTTTTTAAGTTAAACGTTTTTTTTCCTTCTATATTTAAATTTTATTTTTTGTTTTTTATTTTGTGTAAAGTTCAATTTGTTACAGCCCAAAATACAAAAAACACTTTGTACCAGTGCAGTACAGTGTTGCACAACGCCAAAGCGTGTGGGTGTGTGTGCGAATAGAATGATAAATAATTATTCACGTTATTGTTGCATTATGTTGCCGTTGCCCTATGTAGACAATTTGACACTTTTTGTGGCATAAAAAGTATTTATTTAATCTGATTTCAATGCAGCGATCTTTCAGACGATGCGTGGCTTACGTGCAAGAACTTGCACGATATCTTGCACGGACGCGTTTTACAGCTTTTATAAAACCTCTTTTAAAAAGTAAAACATTATTTTAGAAGCAATATATCAAATCAAAAAATGTTATGCTTGTGGCATAAAAAGTATTTTTTTAGTATGATTTCATGCAAGAACTTGCACGAGATCTTGCACGGATGAGTTTTAAGCGCTTAGAAAACCTTTTTGAAAATTTAATATATTAATATATTATTAATTAAAAAGCAATATATCAAATCAAAAAATGTTATATAACAACAACAAAACCTGCTGCTCCTGAAGATCACCTTGGTGAGGTTTTATGAATTTTTCTTTAAGCTAAAATCTAAAGCAAAAATTATATGTCTCAGCATAAAATTTTCAGAAGAAATCGTATTTCCTGGTTCCATACAACGGGAAATAGTTTCTTGAGTAACCTCTGTGTTTATTATATGAGATTTATGTTAGGCTCGTTAGAGTTTATGATATGATAAGCAAAATCAGATTCTGAAACCTCGCCTTATCATTGAGTTATTTATTTATGCCATGAAAAGTGTCATTTTCGCCTATAGTGCACAGTAAGCTGGTATTTAATGTATTTGTATTTATATCTATTTTTTGTTTATGCTGATCTATACAAAAGCTGAACTGCCGTTTGTTTGTGCTGAGTGTGCCCAGATGCGTGCAAAACGGCAGTTCGGCTGGACAGAAGTCAGAAAGCTTCCTTACAAACATACAAACAAAAACAAAAGAAAACATAGAAAAAAAAACAAACAAACAGACAGACACTCATACATACGTACGTACATATGAATATGCATATTTTTGCTAAAACAAATGTAATGTTATATTATAAGATAAACAGAGACAAACATATGAAAAAAAGATAAAAGAATGAAACAGAACCAAACAAAGCAAAATGATGTAAACAATATGAAACTGACGCTGAAACTGTAACTGTAACTGTAATTGTAACTGTAACTGTAACTGAGAGAAAACTGAGAAACTGAGAAACGGAGAAACTGAGAATCCAATATGCGCAAATACAAATACAAAGCAAAAGCGAAAGCAAAAACATAAACAATACCAATTACCAATACATACAAAAAGTATAAATATATATACATACATACATAACATAACAATACAATATAATTCATACATATATATATATATACATGCAAGTATGCGTCTAAATATAAACTTTAAAATAATATTAAAACAAAACCATACAAACAAAACAATTCTATGTATAAATCTTATATTTAAATAAACCTTATATTTTAAAACAAAACTCATTGTTTCAAATTAGTTTCCCTTCCTGCGTCTTGTGCAATTTTAAGTGTTGTTTATAATTCGATTTACGCAGAAAACGCGACGCGCATTGCGCACATCGGAAGGGACGATGCTGCGTATGCGCAATCTGATGATGATTCAGCTCTGAGGAGCTGAAGAATCGCTTGCCGCAGTCGGGCTGAGGACACGCGAAGTCTCGCTGGTTGTAGTGGCGCTTCAGATGGGTGTTCAGGTAGCATTGATCCGTGAGGATGCGTCCACATATGGGGCAGGTGTAACTGAGTGAAGCTGTTTTCGTGTCATCTTTTTCTCTGTACTCCTCCTCCTCCTCCTCCTCCTCCTCCTCCTCCTCCTCTGTGGCAACCACATGCTGCAGTTTGATGTGCATGCGACGCGCGTGTATGGAATGGAAGGACATGTTGCAGGCTGCCTCAGTGCAGATGTACGGCTTCTCGCCCGTATGCAGGCGCCGGTGCACCGCCAAATAGTTGGCAAACCGGAATCCTTTGCCGCATATGTCGCACTCGTGCGGTCGCTTATCCGTGTGGATGACGGAGTGCATCCTCAGTTTGTTCAGCTGCCGAAAGCCCTTGCCGCAGACACTGCACACATGCGGCCGCTCATCCGTGTGTGTCATCTTGTGTATGCGCAGGCTGTAGGCATCGCTGAAGTTTCGTCCACAGACCTCGCATATATTTGTCGCCTGCCGCTTGGTGGGAGCTGCTCGCTTGGACTTGGGCTTCGTCAGCTCTTTGACCTGCGCCTGTGCCAAACAACAAGCAAACATTAGCAATTGCCTTAGCAACAATATATGCGCTTACCTCATCCACAAGTTCAAAGTCATTTGTCGGTGGGGAGAGCAGCTCAGCGCTGTATACCTCTAGATCGGCCAAGTGGCCGAAGAGCTGCACATCCTCGGTGAGGCAGGAGGCATAGCTTTGATCTGCATCCAGCACCTCCTGCATGAATTTCGTTGTTTCCGGGCGACACGGCTGGCGCATGTTACCCAAGTGGCGTTCCAGCGATCAACCGATCGACCGAACCCTGCTTTCCGTGTTACGTACAACCTTTAGTTTCGATAAGATTACGTCGTTTAACTGTTTTGACTATATATAACAAATACAAAAAGAACATATGGGCCGAGTGCCGTAACGGTTCTGCCTGAGGTCGTCGCTTCTTTTTATACCCTCTACCCATAAAATGCGCCAAGTGCAGGGTGTAATTGAATATCGCAAATGTATGCTCCAGGCAGTAGCCGATATCTTTAACCCTATAATGACAGTGCTTTACCTAATATCAGTTATGTCTTTAATAACTATTTAATCTCTTACATATTAAGAGTGTTAACTAAAAATTATTACATAGTTTTTTTTAACTGCTATATATATTATTATTTTTATATATATGTCAATATATTCTCCACCCAGAAGCAGCTATCATTAACCCTAGAATGACAGAGCTCTGCCTAATATCAGTTATAACTTAACAATATATTATTCTCTTATATATTTGTTTTCTAAAAACTATTACATCATTTTTCTAATTAATTATTGTTCTCATATATCGTTAAAAGTGTTATCTAAAAATTATTCAATCATTTTCTCATTAATTTTTTTCTATTATTTATTTTTAAGCGAAGATAGTACAAAATATTGTTCGTCATTTTGGCCTATGGTTTAACTTTAGCTCCGATTATCGCGTTAATCGCAGCGACAGATACAGAGATAACATTCAGGGAGCGTTATGATTATAAATCATTTTATAAACTATTTTATATAAAATTTTTTATTGGCTTATAAATATTCTATAATATTTTCGATGCAACTTTTTTTTTCAATTTAAATTTCTGTGTTAAATTTTTATTGAAATGTTTCTTCTTCCGGCGTAGATTTCTAAAATTGGGTTCCTTTTGAAAACCCCAACTAATTTTTGTATTAAGAAGTATGAACTTTACAGATTTATCCTTCCAATTCTATATATATGTTCCGAAAAATAATACATTTTTATATATATACCTGCTCAGATATAAAATGTTAATTCTTCCTGGGTAAATTCGTAGAATTGGGTTTCTGTTGAAAACCCCATCTAAATTTTTATAGATAAGTATAAGAAATATATAAAATGACCAAATTTGATATTGTTTACAGGGCATCTGCCAGTCGAGTAGTATCTTCTTCTATATCGTTCTCATCTATTACTTTATATGTTGTTATATCGTATTGCCCTCCCATAAACTGAGTCGATAAATGCAATTGTTGTTATAGAATCTTTATTAGTTTTTATTATTGAGTTTTATTGTTGCTGCTGTTGTAATTACATTTATTTGCACTTTAAACATTTATTCGATTTCAATTTGTTTGACGCTCGCGAACTTTGAACCACCTTGGACAGAAGTATATATATATATATATATATATATATATATATATATATATATATATATATATATATATATTATATATATTTACTGTATCTCTATCGACAGCAAAAGCTATAGATAACAATGAACACATGTAAGTGTATTTACATACTGAGTCTTCGTGTCGTTTGTCTTATCAATCGGCTATCTCCAGCTGATATTTCCGTCATTCATGCTTAAGTTTAATCGGGCTTAGGAATAGAGCACTCATATACTTTAGATAGATAATATACCTCTGACTGATCTTTAAACGAAATACTATTGGGCCATAATATGTCTCAATCTTTTTTTGTGTTTACTTTATCAATTAAGAACTTATAGGCCTTGGGTGATCGAAGGGCTAACACTTATATAGAGTTTTTTACTATTGATCAATAGAGAGATAGATAGTCTTAGCCCAGATCTGAGGCATCCTAAGTATCAATTATGCTGTGATTTTTACGATCCTTTTTCTTGTCTTCCCTAAAACTGAGTAAAAGGGTACATCAAATTTCTGCAAAAGTATCTAAAAGGCTGAAGGAAGCATCTCTATACCCTTCATCAGGATTCAGTCAATATAGCACTGTCCCTCCAACAATGGATGTATTATCCTTATGCTAACTTTTTATATTAAAAAGTATTAAAAGTTGTCGCGCTCCCCTTTTCCTGCCAATCTAACTACGCCCTTTGTCTATAGCTTAAACTATAAAAATCCAAATGCTTTCACGTGTTTTGGCAAGAGAATTTTAAGATTTTTTTGAAGCACATCTGTCCATATCCATATATGGATCAGTCTAGTTTAGATGCAGAGGCAGATCCCTCATGTAGTGTCACCCTACACCCGCTGTCTTCATCCATATCCCAGTGCTGTCCTGCCAAATATATAAGGATCACCCTAGATAAGGGAGTGACCATAAGGAAACACATTACTTAAAGAATCTTTTGGTGTCAAATGAAGATTGTTCCATCTTAGCTGCAGTAAAGTGAGTACGCACTAAGTCCCATCACTTGGGAGTGATGAACATAAGGTATTTAGAGATACGGTACTAGATCAGAAGCCCAAAGATAGACCAAACCTGCCAGACAGATGCATATATCTACCCTGCTAAATCTCTACAAGCCGACATAATTATTGTTATATGGCATTTAACAATCCAATCGGGTCACAGCCTGATGCACGATTTGGCTCCACGCATCTCTATCCTGTGCGCGTCTTCTCCAATTGACAACACCAAGATGCTCCAGAGCTCTGTTGACTTGGTCCTGCCAACGTATCCGGGGCCTTCCTCTCCTCCGTTGTCCACCTACTACCGCACCAAAAACCGACATAATACATTTATTATATAGAAACAAAAGAATACTTGAGACGGATATTTTGTAGAGTTTAGCGTGTTATTTGATTGCAAGGAAATGTGCCGTTTGTGGTTTGTGGCACATTTCCGTGATTCAAAGAACAGGTTAAACAGATGTATTTGCATACAATGGAATTTGATATTTGATACTTGGTGAATATTTTAGGAGCTAGACTTTGAACTTTTGCAACAAGTGGCGCAGTTCTTCGTTCTGGCGACGAAGGAAGACGACCTCACTATCGTATTGGACGCGCATTTTTAGGACCTCGACATAGTGATTGAGACCGTGCTCGAGGGTCTTCCAGAGATGGGACTTTGAGGCTGGGAAGATGTCCCTGAATTGGCGCCAGAACGTTTGAATTTCCTTATCATCGAACTGTATTAGTTCGGCTTCCAAACTGCTCTCAGAGGAGCTACCATAGATTTGTTTGTGCTTTTGGTTTGTATAGAGATTCATGGCATGCAGCACGAGTGCCGGCTCCATCACTAGATAGTGATTCGGGCAGGGCTCCTTAGTTGTATGGCCCTTGACTACAAATGTTGCCATATCCGTTTTGCCTTTCGATATGGCTTGATCGATGTTCTTAACATCCCCCAGCTTGAGGGAGCGCGACTGCGACTGGTCCTTGAGGAATACCTCTGCACACTTCATAGGACTGAGTCCCGCCGGCTGGCAGGTGGGACAATAAGTGTACGGCTCGAAGACACGTGTCAGCTCCATAACATGATCCAAATTGCGTATACGCAACGCCGCAAAGATATTATCGATGCGGACCATTGTCTGTTCCTTTTCCGAATAAGGCTTGAGTATCTGCAGCAGTCGCTCCTCTATCAGAAAACCACCACGATCGGCCAGCTTACGCAGGATGTTACGCATAAGGCGCGCTGACTCCGGTGGCAGCTCTTGCATAGGTCCACGTGGCTTATCTTCATCCGTGGTCGTACCAAAACCGGACCCACCATATTTCTTGGGCAGCTTGCCAAAGCGGCGCTCGATTCGTTCCATCGGATTAGCTGTACGCTTCACCACCGGCTTGTTGATGTTCTCAATGTGTATGTTTGGCTTTTTCCAAGGCATCACCAGCTGCTGATCATGCAGTATACGATCGATCTCAAATATGCGGTTCAGTAGATCCGTAATCTCATCATAGTTAATGTTCCACACCCGATTAAACTTTTCCCGGTTAATGTTGCGCGTGTGTAGAGCTTTAGCTTCCATTTCGCTGATGCTGCCGTGTAGCTGTTGAATTTCCGTGGTCAGCTTTAAAATGGTTCTTCGGCCGCTGTGGAAGACCTGCTTAAAGTTACGCCTTGTCCGTGCAACAGTCTCGTACAGACGTGCAACTCGTCGCTTCTGCTGGTTCGTTATGATTGTATTCTCATCGTTGCGTCGCTGCAGCACCTGATAGTTGTAGTCGAGCTTCTCCGAGTTCATCAGCACATTGTCGCGTGTGCGGCGCAGCTCCAGCTCCAAACGCTCGCACTCCTTTTCCAAACGTACGCGGGTCTGCTTAGTCAGCTCATCCTGCGAGTCCTGCAGCAGTTGCGTTTGCAGCGTATAAAACTGTTCGCGCACTCGGACCAGCTTTGACTTTTCATCAAAGTTGGCATTGAGGGCGTTAAAGAAACTGCGCCACTTTTCCTCGGCTGTTATGGAGAACGTCTGACGCTCGTCCTCGACTGTGTTGCGCAGCATTTCGAGATGCTGCTTGTAGGACTCCTTAAGAGTTTCTATTTGGTTGTCCACACGCTCCACCAGACAGCACAAATCGGCGGCCTGACGCTGACGATCGAATTCATATTTGGCATTCATGCGATCAATCTCCTGTTGACAGAGGGCTATCATTTCATCCTTGCGGGCCATTATTTCCTGTATCCGCTTCTTCTGTTCCTCAATTTGTTCCCACAGCAGCATCGGTTCATTAATCTCATTTAGCTCCGTCCAGCGAGCCTTTATGTCTGCAAACTTGGCCATTGCCTCAATGTTCTCACCCTCAAGACTCTTTTTCACTTCCTTCTGCTGTGTGGCCTCAAACAAGCGCCTGTCCAGTTCCCGACGTTCGTTTGCCACGCGTATGTTGGTCACCAGCTCATTGCCGAATCGCACTAGCTGACCAAGTCGTGTGCTAGACAGTTCAAGCTGCTGATCAATTTTCGACATTTGTGCCATTGAACGTTCCGCAAATCCCTTAGGCGTATCCCGTTGCATCTGGCGCACGTGCTGCAGTATTTTTTGTCGACGCTCGTCCAGGACACGCACCGGCTTGTCGCATTTTTCGTTGATGACAAGTGCATCAACATGTTCCTGGAAAGATTCCCAACTGTCGACTTCACCGGCTTCGCCTTCGTCCACTTCAGGCTCTGATTCGGATTCCGCATCATCGTCGAGGTCGATTTCTGTGTTACCATTCTCTCCCTCGACGTCCTCGTCATCTTTATTATCATTATCCATTCTATTATATATCTGATAAATTCAAGAAAAAAATATGTATGTATATATGTGTGCTTAGAATATGAATTTCATCAGTAAACAAATTTGAATGAAATTTTATACGAGCATATTTATTTACTTGGCATCTGGTTTGATCGATATCGTTGCCATGTTACTAAGGGCTGAGTACTTTTATCCAGAAATCAATATATTAATGTGTTGTGCGATCCGTTGTCTTTACATCTATAATTCTAAAAATATATGCACTATTAACATTTTAAAATTTAAATATTTCTGTTTACGTTACCAGTTTGGCTAGTGAACTGTAAACATTACCGATAACACCGATCATTTTTAGATTTGTCTCAATATCGATTATTGTTGTTGTGTACTCGATACTTTGTACGCTTCGGAATGGTATTTCAAGCACGTGCTATCTCGCTCCACCACACACGCCCCAAAACACATTTTCTGCACGTTGATGTCATCTTTTTGCATTACATATATGTAGTTTTATATATATTTTATTTAATTGTAACGTACTTAAACAAAGTAAAGAAATTCAATTATTAATATTGCATACGACACATCACTATTTACTCAATGAGTTGCATTTGACTCTGATGTCAGATACGAATACAGCTCTGTGGGTTCTGGGTTGCATTCGCCTTTTGTCTTTATCTTTTCCCATTGCAAATCTGTTTTGAAATTTTGAAAAAAGCAAAAGGCGCTTTTATTAAATACGTAATGAATATGGAATTGCTTTAAAGATATACATACTTAATAATTGTTTCTATTTACAATATTTTCGTACAGAGAGGGTTAAAGGGAAAGGGGCCCTGCTCAGTTATCCTCAGTCTCCAGTGTGATTTCATAAATCAACTCATCGTCGTTATACTCCTGACCCACCTGCGGCTGGAACTGCTGCCTATGCTGGACCTGCTGAAAGCTTTGCTGGGGGTCTATATATTGGTCATCATCGTCGTCGAGTATTTCATCAGTATTGTCCTCATCATCAGCCACCTGTTCGACAAGCGAGTTGTCATCATCGAAATTGCTTTGATCATATTGCTGGACATATTGCTGCTCATCCTCGACGTCCTCATGAATAAAATTACCATTGACGTTCTCACTGATAGCCTCTTCGGCAGGTTTATCGGGAACCGGTTCGCCATTGGCAAAATTTGTATCAACCAGCAGGCCAGCATCCTCATCAAAGTCCTCCTCCAGCATGCCTGCTATTTCGTCAGCTTCATTGACGAAGTTCCCATCCTCGTTGGCAGCAGGGCTTTCGTCCTCATTGACTAGGCGGCGAGTATTACTACGGCACTGTATTGAGCGTTTGTGGGCATCAAAGTAGTTGATATCGGTAAACTCCTCCTGACACAGATGACACACATACGTGTCCTGATTTAGGTGCATCTCCTTGCGATGACGCGCCATTTTATGAGCATCTCGGCACTTCATGCCACAGAACGGACACTTTAGCATCCGTCGCTTACCCATGTGGACATTACGTATGTGCTCCTGGAGCGAAAAGTTTTTGTAGTAGGCCTTTTGGCAGTATTGACACTGAAACCTGCGCTTCTTCTCGTGCGTCGCCTCACGATGTCGCTTCAGTTGAGTGTTTTGTGCAAAAGTTTTGCCGCACATTTCGCAAATGTGCTCCTTCTCCAAATGCCGCCGCTGATTGTGTACACGCAAATCTTGTTTGGTGGAGAAATACAGTTTACATGGTTCACACACATACGGTCGGATACCCATATGACGCCGAGCATGCCCGGCCAGATATTTACAATCTCGGTACGTTTCGGTACAGTAGATGCATGCGTAGCGATTGGACCCAGGTACCAAATGCGTCTTTTGATGCTTGGACAGTTTGGATTTATGCATGACATCTGGACAGATTCCACACTCGACCGGTAGCTTCTCATCCTGCATGCTGCCAATCATTGAGAACTCTACAATGGGCGTACCATCCTCATCGAAGTCCACAATTGTTGCAATTAGCTCATCGAAGAGCATGTAACGACGGGGTCCCTTAAATAGATCCAGCATCTTGTCGCTGGGTATTGCTAATTGCACTGGCTCCTCAGTGGCCTGCATATCCGTTGAATTCGTATCAATATCCTCATAGACATCGGCATCATCATCCATCAGCGTATGCGTCACAGTATTATCTATTAGCATACTCGTGTAGTTGCGTATCAGACTCTGCGCCCTCGATTTTGAATTGTTTATTGTGATTTGTGGCAGAGTATTGTTTGCGGGTGAGAGTGAGGGCGCTGGTGTAGAGGCTTCCATTTCAAATTCTACTGATTGTTGTTCTTGCAAATAGCTCCAATCGTATGTCTGCTGATCTGGTTCTTCCTGTTTCACCTCATCCTCATATTGCTCGTATTGCTCTTCATCTTGCGACTCTTCTTCCTCCTCAACCAAATCATCCAGGTCATCTGTAGTATCATCATCTACCATAAACTGCACATCCTCGAAGGTTTCATCCTTTGGCATGCGCAGCATTTCCTGCTGCAGTTCAGAGCAATTGACAAGCTGTGCATCCAACTGCCCGCTGTCGATGAGCAGCTCATCTTCAGTTTCGTCCTCGTTTATTAAGAGAAACTCTTCGTTTTTGTAGTCGCGTCCTACATCGACAGCATCTAAAACAACGAAGTGATTGTTGCCCTCATCGTCGTCGTCGTCACCCTCAAGATTTTGATCTGAGTATTCTGTCTTCGTAGGCATTACGAATTCAATTATTTCGGACATATCGACGTTAAAATTCATAGGACTTGCAATCGCTGCTGCCTCTTATTATTAACTTATTTAGCCGCTACGCTTGTTTTTATCGTGTGGCATTAGTGATTAGTGATGAAGAAAAAAGATTTTGGTGTGACATCTGTCGACGGGCTGTGGAGGCCGATCGATAACGCCTTCAATACACAATGTGAGTACTTTTTAGAGTACTCGTTATGAGTACTAGAAAAAAGTACTTGGTCATAACCTAAACAAATAAACACTAAACAATATAAAAGTATATGAAATTAAAAAAGCAAATGAAATTAAATAATTCAATTAAATTAACTTTTTTGTTGATTGCAAAAAAAAAAAAAATAATGTAAGAATAGTTTTCTTATATGCTTGCATATAACTAAATTAATAAATTATTAAATGAATTAAGTATATTTAGAGAAAACTCTCCCTTTAAATTCAAAGAATGTAAAAATGTGTAAGGATTTTAACTAATTAATACAATTACTTTTACCTGCTGAAAAGCAGTTCAATTTATTTAGACTTTTTTCGAATAGATAAATGTTCTAAAATGAACTAATCGGTTGTTTATAAAAATTGTTTTAAGCGATAGGTACATAAATTGGCACCAGTGTTGCCAACCTTCTATAAGGAAACGTAGCTTAGTTGACTAAGTTGAAACTCTCAAAAAATATTCAAAACTTGAGCAACATTTACTTCTTTATTTGAATCGTAGACTTATTGCTATCAATAAGCTAATCATTTGCTTGCAGCAGCGGGCAACTCTACGCAATCTGCCTAAACCGGGCTCGTCAGAGCTTATCCCACATGCCCAAAAATCAATGTTGTCCATCCCATTTAAAACCACTTACAAAACTCCTAAGAGTTCCTGCTACTTCAAACTGTCTGCCATCCCACCAACCAGGTTGACCTTTAGCAGCTGCTTAAACATAAAATACTAATAATTAACAACACCTTTGTATATAAATATATGTATATATAATTTAAGAATAAGTATTTTTTTTTAAGAATATATACTTATATATACCATAACTAACTAAGATATTTTTTTAGATTTAACTAGCTTTAATTTTAATTAAGTTTTAATTTATAGTTACACATATCATAAATAAGTAAAAATAAAAAACATAAATAAAAAACGATAGGATAAAAAAATACAATATAAACTGATAAATTATAACCAAACAATTGATTTTAACAAGAACAAATGAATAAACATTGAAAAACTAAACGACATTCTTTTCATTATGAATTATGGTATGGATGCCAATAGCTGGATAACTTATAGTACTGCTCTCGTTAGCCTCGATGCCAATTTATGATACTTCCCCCGTTAGCAGCATTTTTTAAACTTCCCTCGTTATCAGAAACTTGACGAGGTTTACTAGACCAAAAAAAAAATAAAGAAACTTTTTCGTCCTACCCTCGCTAGAATTCTCGAGAACTTTTTACACACCCCTCGTTATGACCCATCCCTGTTGTTGGCAGTACAATTTGCAGAAAATTCATCGTTTTTCGGCTTCCAAGTACCAGGCGAACAGAACCCAGCAGATGGTAGCTGCACTTAAACCAACGAGAAATTGTCAGTGAGCATGGCGCTCAAAAGCACCTAAAAGTATGCACCACTTTTTATTGCATCATTGCTGAGTGGGTAGGTAAAAGTATGCACCACTATTTTTCGTACTTCTCTGAGCGGAAAATGACTGTTGATTCTGAGTGAAATTCTAGTGCAGCTTCCATCTGCTCGATTCTGTTCGCCTAGTACTTGGCAGCCGATGACATAGGATTTTTCTTGGATTTTTATGCAAATTTCGGGCACACACACACATTGACAATATAATCGGTGTGTATGCTTACAAGGGGAGTTCGATAAGTTTGTGTTTATGCGAACGAGGGAAGTTTGAAAAGTTCTCGATTATGCGAACGAGGAGTATTTCAGAAGATTGCGTTTCAGCTAGCGAGGGGGGATTGATAAGTTGGCCTCCATGCTACCGAGGAGAGTTTGATAAGTTGGCGTTCCTGCTAACGCAGGTAGCCTTTTTAAAATAAAATAACAACACACTTTACAATATATATTTTTAGAATATGTTTTTAATGTATAATTTAATAAATCTGTATAATTTAATTAATATTAATATATTAATGTTTTATTGCGCCAGCTTCTGTGAATACTCTTGCAGGGGTACCAGTGCAGAAATCCGTAGTATACTTGGATGTGTTTCTTGCCGGTTACACTAATTCTTTCCCGAGTAAACCAGCAGGACTCTGCCTGCCGTAGTATACGTCGATTTGTATCCTTTGGCAGTGTCCGAACTGCTTCGTCAAATATTCCTAAAAGAAAAAAATTTCTTTAAATTATTATATTATTAGAGTATGTTCTTAAACAAAAAACTTATTATACCTCAGACGTATTTCTTTAGATCCTTCTTATAAGCAAAACAAAGGACTATAATTTAGATGCCAATTCGGCATTCTTTTATTTATTCTATTTTTGACAATCGATAGCTGTCTACAATAAATTTAGTAATTTATGTTTATAAATAAACAAAAGTAAGTTTTTCTTTTTTAATAGTTTCGCGGCTTTGACTTTTTAAAACAGGACAGACTTTATATCGATTGGCTGATTGATAGTCGCAAACATCGATATACAAAGTTTTTAATCAAAATAACGTAAATGCTGCAAGTTGGCAGCTCTGCCATATTCAAGCCAAGTTTGTTGTGGCGCCAAAATCACAGCGTACTAACAACGGTTACGCTCGCTTCTTCTTCGCCTGGTCTATCATCTTTCGTCGCGGCTTGCGGTTAGCCAACTTCTTAGCCAGCCGGGTCCACACACTGCATTTGGTTTGCGCTTGCGGCTTATTTGATTTGCACACTTGGTAGCGTGCGTTTGTGCTTGATTTCTGCTGCCGCCTGTGGAAGCATTTTTGATATATTTTTTGTTGTTTTTGTTTTGCCGTTTCTTTTGCATTTTCGTGTGAAGCGCGCGCATGCGTAGTTGCCGTTAGTTTAATATTTAAAATTTGCGGTTTTTTTTTTCCTGAAGAGCTAATAATAAATTTTGTAATTGACGTAATATTGTGTAAGCATTTTTTCCTAATATTAACATAAGTGTTGACTGTGCGGTTAATAAAAAATTGAATTTCAATTGCAAATAATTGAAATAATTTTGGAAAATATGTATGTATATAGAAGCAAAGAAGCTTTGGAATTTGTGCCCAATCTTGCACATATGTGTTTATAATCAATTATAGTCAGTGTGGCTTTCCCATGAATTTGCGGAACTAAAATCAAAATCGACGTGTTAAATCTGTTGAAAGTCGTTCGATTGAATTATCAGGATATGTGTAAAGCCTTTTTGTGCTTTTGTGTTTTTTGTTGTGTTTCTTTATCGTTTTCAAGGTAAAGCGAATGTCTTTACTGCCGCCCTTTTACAAATAAGATTTCAACTTTGAAAGTCTTATGGCTAATTGTGATGATTACAATAACAACAGCAATATAATATGGCTAATACGAGTATCGGTGAGAGACGAGCTCATACACAAAAAAAAATAAACAAACAAAAAATAAACAACAACAAATACTACAAAAATCAAATAGGATTACGCAAAGTTGCAGACGCATTATGTTGATGTTAATGTTGACTTAAGTCTTGGTTTTGGTTTGGGTTTTGGCCTTTTATTTGGCTTTATCGCATTTGTATTTTGCTGCTGCTGCAATATTTGGCTTATTTGATTTGACTGACAAATGCAAACTTGACCCCCTTTTCCCACTGTTTGGCCATTTCAACGTTTTAGCGAGATGTCCGCTTAAGTGCCTCATCTGCCCCGCGTGGTGGTGGTGACCAGCGGCAAATTGGCCTTAATATCCAGCGATTATAAATTATAATTTTCATTTCAGTTGCTTAGCCTGCTGCTGAGGACGCGACCAGATTCTCAGACCAGGCTAATTAAGACGAACGACTGTGACCGAGACTGCGACTGCGACGTTGCCGTCGCTGCCGCCCCCGAAGCAGACAGGAAAATATAATATAAAAAACCACAACAAGTGGCAGCAACAGGTGTTGGCAACGGCAAACGCGACCAAGTGGCATCATTTGCGGTTGCAGTTGCCAGTTGCCCGCGTCGGGCGCAACGGGAAATTGGAAAATCGGAAACATGTTCTTGCGGCTTCGCAGCACTGGCAGTCGCCTGCGACTGACACTTGCCGGTGTTATCGGCCTGCTGCATCGGCCGAGGCAGAAGCAGCACCAGCAATTTGTGTGTCATGCTGGTTGGGCAACCAGAACGGCAATAGCGCTGGGCGTGTTGCTGGCAGCCACATCGGCAACGGCTCTCAACACACCTGCCTCCGCGGCAACCGCCGGGGGCAGCATGCAAATCCAGGCGCTACGGGTGAACTGCTCACGGGAATTGCTGGACATGCAACTAACATTGAGTCGCACATTTCGCGGCCTGCTCTATGCCAAGGACTTTCCACTGGAGTGCCGTGCACGTGGCCTGGATGACACACAAATAGCATTGCGTGTACCCACCTCTGGTTGTGGTGTGCGTGCCGAGCCAATGCCAGATGGCGGCATGGAGTACACCGTGCGCATTATGCTGCAAATGGAACAGAAACTCCGACAGAGCACCGACATACTGCGCACAGTGCGCTGCCAGCTGCCCGCCAAGGCCATGGGCATGCCCTTGCCACTGAATGGACGTGATCGGTATGTAGCTAAGTTTCTTCTTATCAATCCATAATCAGCGGCTATCCAAGGCCCAAAAGTTACTCAAACTCTGAAGCAACGTGTTGACCTTTATTTGCAGAAACGCACGCATGCGCGCCTTGGCCGTTGTGGCGTCTGGTGGGGCACAAACGCATCATATGGATACGCCACGTGTGCGCGTCTGGCTGGAGCTGGGCGGACCGAATGGTTCCGGCTCTGTGGAGGTGGGCGTGGCAACCACCTTAACTGTGCGCGCAATAGTGCCCGGGACAATTGGTGTGCGTGTGATTGACTGTGCCGCTCTTGACGGCTTGGGCGAGTCAACACAACAGCTTCTAGACGCACGCGGCTGCCCCATAGACGAACAGGTGAGTCACGTCAAGCTTTACAGACATGTATGCATATATATACATATATTAATTGTGTGTTTGTAACTTGCTTTGGCCCGCAGCGAGCTATCTTACCGTTAGGGGAAGACGTTGTCGTTAATTAATCAAGACGCTAATGCGATTATTAATGGCGCATCAACGATTATTTGTCGTTTATCGATTGATTAGAAGACTTTCATTTTTCGTTATCGCTGCGAAAGTAAAAGTTATGCAATGGCGACTTCTAATTAGAGATGGGCGTCACTGCGATAGTAATAGATAGGTGACAAGTATCGGTGGCAAATATCGTTGAAAAAATAATATCAAAATGTTAAAAAGTGCTAATGGATTTTTTCTGTCACTGCAACTTTTAAATATCTGTGAATGATATCATTGATCTTTAGTTCAGCTCTAGTTCTGATCCTGTAAGCAGCTGTTGATTAGATTGCAACTGCTTTTTTTATCTTGTATTTCACAGCGGTGGCCAAAACGCATCATTAATTCTAACGGTTGTTACGACACTAAGCATCGACTGTTGAGTGGCGGCAGCAGCAGAATCAGCAGCAGCGGCAGCGGCGCGTCAAAACTCCAAAACTGTTAAACATAATTACACGCTCATCGTTAGAACAGTTTGCGTTAAGCATTTGACGCTGCCCAAGCGAGCAGCTAAGCAGCCATTAAAAGCAACTGCCGCTGCTGCTACTTCTGCTGCGTCTGAGATCGCGGCTGGCCGCGCCAACAGTGCTTCAGTTCTTCTTGAGTAAATTAGGAGGTCACAACAATTAGCCAAGAGTGAAATATATAGAAATATTTAGCGTTTTAACATTTTGACATGGTTCCAGCAGCAGTCCCAACCGCATCGGTAGCGGCAGCGTCAGCGTCAGCAGCAATGCCAAAGCAAAAAGCATTTGCATTTAGTCAAAGCCGGCGCCTCAGTCGGTGCCCCAACCAAAGCGAACTCCGTCGCAGCTTTGTGCACATGTCATTCCAGAAAATGGGTCAAACAAATCTTCTGCTTCTGTTGTCCATTGTGAGGCGATGGCAAGAAAAATCTCACGGCTTAATTTTTATTTTTATTTTAACGGACACACGAGCAAAGACAACAAAACATTTGCATTTTATGTTTGTTTTATTGTTCGTCAACCCGCCAACACTTTGCCCCACCCCTTGCCGCCGTTACCGCTCCCCCTCTTCATCATCAGCCACCGTTATGCCGTTTGTTGTCTTCCGTTTCAGCACAATTTCATTTTCTTTTGCGTTTAGTTTTATTGTTGCTTGCAAATAATTTATGCATTCGCCCATCACTAACTTGGCTTATTTGTTTATTTATTTAGCTTGGCTTAGAAAAAAAAGAAAAAAACTTCTAGGTCAGAGAGCTTCGCTTCGAAAAGTGAAGACACATTCTACATGCTGCGGCATAGTTTTCAATCAGAATTTGACCCCGATACGTACCCACAATACATACCTACATCCATCCATACATACATATGTATCTCTTTCATGAATTCTGCAGTGTAACGTCTCCCAGATATGAATACTTTTTATGAACATCATAAAAGCCGGAAGATACTCGTAAAGTGCAGACAAATGAAAACTTCAGGTGCAATTTTTGAGCTTACGTACAGCAGTAGCATCTTGATATGTAGATTTATATAGTTCGCTATATTATTCCTATCTCAGCTGACTTGTTCATATGATTGTGCCAGAAACCCATAATATCTAGAAAAGAAAGAGGAAAGGAATTAAAATCTAAAGAACGCAGATTCAGGTTAGTTGCAGCGTTATATCGCTAAGAGTTAAGGATTCTGGAGTAGTACGTGTGAAATTGCAGCCCCATTAAAGAAAAGCATTTCCATATGAATCTATATATAATGTGTATAATTTTCTTCAATTTAGGAATTCTAATTCAAAAATAACTCTTTTGTATACAGACTTATCAGATATGCCTTTCATCCAGATATCAAATTTCATCCCAAACAGATTTATCCAATTACAAAATCTACGATTAACAATTTTTGCTCTTATTCCTCGATTAACAATGAGATAAGTTTTTCTTTGGGTTTTATTCATATTGATATAAAAATTGATAATAATATTCAATTGATTGCGCTCTTTAATCGTATATATTCACTGAATATCGTTAAGATTTTTATATCTGTATCGTATTGTCTTAGGTGTTAATTTCTGAAGTGTGTTTGGTTTATGCAAATTAAGTGTTATAATATCTATTTAGTATACTGTCAGTGTATAATTGGATTGTTGGAATTTCATAAATATTTAATTTCTGAAACACATTTTACACAAAGTAAAACATGTTCGTTGTTTTTGTTTTATACTTGTATTTGATTATTTTGGTAGTACTTAACACTAATTGGCCTACAATATATTTCTAGTATAATCCTCTATAACTTATTAGTCGTAGCCATTTAGGCCATTCGTGTATAAGATATTTAATACAAAATATTGTTTGCTATTGGAGCGATCAGTCGATATGTTTGACAGTGATTTACTAGTATAAGTTATAGAGTAAAGTTAGCATATATTTATGTACGGACATAACTCTAACTGCAAGGTAAATAGGTCAGATATCTGCTTCTATATACTACACATAGCTGAAAGTTGGCATATGTGTTATGTACTATATATATGTATATTAAGTCGGAAGACATATATATACTAAGTACAAACAGACAATACTTAGTAAACATTTTTTACCCAGCGGAACTATAAACGGCCTTTAGCATTTTTGAAGTCGAAACAAACTTTTTATGAGTAGAGTTAATTCTGAGATTTGCTGACAAAGAACAATGGAAGAAAAGATGGTACTACGCTTTCTTTAGAGAACTATTCTTGCTTACGAATTGATGTATTAATTGGATGAAGGCGTCAAAAATACAAAAGAGGTGTGCAAGAAAAAGTATTTGTATACAGCAAGTGGGAAATAAACTAATCAAATTGTTAGTGGTTTATCACAAGCAATTAAGTTTCTTGTGTATCTACATTAAACACGATTTAACCATGGATAACTCCACTTGCTTTATATTCGAAGTCGTGATCAAGAATTTATACACTTTGTGTGCAAGTGTCGGAAATGATTCAA
The DNA here is from genome assembly GCA_035045065.1 of Hirtodrosophila trivittata. Classification (NCBI taxonomy): domain Eukaryota; kingdom Metazoa; phylum Arthropoda; class Insecta; order Diptera; family Drosophilidae; genus Hirtodrosophila; species Hirtodrosophila trivittata. The sequence continues at coordinate 5,668,213 of JAWNNK010001028.1, read as the reverse complement.
TCAAAATGTGTAACATGAGAAAATGCATGTAATAGTAACAAAAACACGCTCTACAATGATAATTAAAGGAATTCGTCAATTTCATGGCATAAACGTAAGAAAAAAAGTAACTCAACAAGTCCGGGTATGTCCTGTAGCTTTACGCATTGTTGAACTCATTTGAACTTCCGCGGCAATTTCGATTTGTTGCTATAATTGTTTCAAGTTTCTCACAGACAATGCACAACAAACAACAAACAACACACACACAGATATATAAGCCAGCACACCGCTTGTACACGTGCTTTGGGTGTGTAAATTGAAACCAGGTAGCGGCATCTAATCAACGTGTGCTGCAACTAGCTGCAACTAGCAGCAACCAAGTAGCAAATACAACCAGCAGCAGCAGCCACCAACAACAACAATGGAAAGACGTAAATCACATGAGTCTGTAATTTCATACAGTTTCATATATGTTACATATATGCATATGTATATCTGTGTATGTGTGTAACATATCTGTGCTGTGCTTTGCCATACATACACACTCGGAGCTGTCCATGAACTTGGCACATGACTTTTGTTACCGTTAGTAGCTGCTTTGGCCGTAACGGAAGTGGCCAAATGATGCACGTGTGAGAAGAGTGCGAGGTGCCACTGTCATTGCCATTGTCATTGCCGGATTTTCATGTGTTTCTTGTTTTCTTGTGCTCTGCTCCCTCGTCGTTAGTTGGTAATAAACAAAAATTGTATAACTGGCAATAAAACTCTGTTGACATTAACTAAACAGGTCCAAGTACTCGTCCAAGGGACACATAAAACTGGTTCAACTTATGGCCAGCTATCCATGGCTTCTCTCATAAGCTTCCAAAGTGGGAATGATACTTTCTGTTTCAGAATACACTAAAACCAGTCGAGTGCAAACTCTTGTTAGGTAATTACACTTAAATGTAAAAATTGTTAAGGGTGTCTCCAGCTATGAAATCGGTTTGCCATGGGAACGGGATACCTAATTACCCAAAAGAAGTGTGATACGGGCTGGATTTCTATAAGAACTTTAGATACTTATCCAAAGCAATAAAAATGTTTACTAGCTCTCCTTTAAAGTTGGCGATTAAACTTTTTAAGGTAATACAAATTATGGTAGTAAATGCATTTAGTTCGATTATCTTTCAGGGCTAGAACTAGTGGTTGGGCTAAGCTAAGCCAGAACATGTTAACAAAATGCATCGAAGGTTTGAATAGAAACTTTGGTAGTGGAATTGGCAAAGGCAATTTAAAGCAGAGATTAATAAGAGTTGAACCTAGTTGTATGCTTGGAATATCCTTATTCCAATCCTTATATTGTAAATCAAGGATTACTTTCTCGGAAAAAGCTAGGGGGAATAACAATAAAAGAATTTGACCAGCTCTTTAATTTATTCCTTAAAAACACAAATACAATTTATGGATGTCCCATAATATTTATGAACAAATTTGAACTTTTTATTTAAGTTATTTAAGTAAATAGCAAAAGTTTATCAATGGAATGAAATGAAAGAGAAGTCCGCTGCTTCTTTAAGTATATATAGTATATATACTTATAATCAGCCAACATCAAGTAAAGCAATAGATAAATTTATATAGCTTTAGCTTAATTCGAGAGGATTCTCGACAAGATAATTCGATTTGTTGCATATAAACTGATAGGAAGGATCAAAAGAAATGCAATCGACTAAAAATTTGGGAGTAAAATAAAGATGAAAGTAGAATTAACATAAATTCCATTAAATAAAATTGAAAATATTAAATTTAAACTGAAAATAAATGAATTTGAATTTCATATTTTAGAATTTAAAGCTTAAAATAAAAGTTAAAAGTCTGAAGTGTAAAATGTATTGAAAAATCCAACATCTGTTGCGAGGATTGGGAGAAATATATAAACGAAGTCTGGTGCACTTTCTGTCTTACATTGTTAACTAACAGCTAGGATTATTAAGGCTTAAAGCAGCTTAATTAAGGCCAATATATTACAAGCTGTCTTCCTGTTGGCTGCCAAGTAACTTAATTAGTTTTCCCAAGGGACTGAAAAGCGCTAAGATAAATCTGCATATGTCATCCCCATATAAATAACTATAATGTCTTAATGTGTATACGTGTGTGTGCGTCTACTATTTGCAGGTCATGCCAGCACTGCATATAAGATTCAAGCCGGCGGAGGAGGGCTGGTCGAAGCAGCACGAGGAAGATCTGGTCGAGCGGACGTTTATGGCAACATTTCCCGCCTTCAAGTTTCCCGATCGCGAGCGCCTCCACGTTAGCTGTGGCGTGCAGCTATGCAAAGGGAAGTGCCCCAATGTGAGTATCAGTTTATGTAAATACATACATATACATATGTAATACATATGCATATACATATATGTAGATAGTCTTAAGTGTGTGTGCAACATGAACTAAGTAAGAAACAAGGTTTAAAATGCATATTAATTAATTGCAATGAAAAACGAAAGTGTTGCTACTGTTGCATGCGTCATGTGTGTGCCTTAGTGTGTGTGTGCAACGGAGCGTATGGTGTACATGTGTTTGTGTGTGTGTGTGTGTTTGGAAGGCGCCGCTAATTAATGTGGTTATTGCACCAAAATGCACTGAACTGCAGCACACACTCGCAAAGGGAGTAACAACAATTGCCCAAGTGTTGTGTGTAAACACACACATACACACATACTTAGTTTGGTGTACACACATTTTTGTTGTGTCAACTAACCAAATCTTTAACTTGGTCGCCTGCAGCTCAATTGTCGCCTCGCCGAGCAGCAACTGCAGCTGAACGCCGATCAGCACCTGGCGCGCATCGAAGTGTTCAACTCGCTGGCCGTGACAGCTCCTCAGATCGAAGTGGATCGTCTGCGATACGATCGACGCTACAACATGAGTGGTAAGTTCAAGTCTGAGATGGGCATTGGATACGGAATCCAAAAGGGCGTACTATGAATAACCATAATCGCAGAAAGAGTGTGGAGACAAGTCTCAACATTTTAGGTCTTGATAGAAATTGGAAAAGTATTTAACACTTTTAGTTATTTTAGCTATAATAGTAATTGTTATTTCAGTTATTATGATAATTTTCAGTAAAAAAGTAGTACTCTTGGTTACTAATAGTACTGACAACATTTGTTCAACATAAAGTTCTAAAAGGTTCCCTAAGATGTAACAATATTTTATGCTTTTAGTGTTACTTTTACATAAAGTTCCTATAAATTTCCTTAGATTTTCTTTGTACTAGAAGTACTTAATAAGAATCAGATCGATAATACTACTATAAATACAGTATAATCTTGGTAATTTTTATATATCCGAATACTCAACTGCTTCCTGTTGTAGATTCTATAACTCGGACAACAGTTTCTTCAAAGTTTCGATAACTTTAAAAGTTAAAAGTTTTTCATGCCTTTTGAGTCCACAAAGGAAATTAATTGAGATTAAAAGAAGTTTTATATATAAGATTGAGATTAGTTGTCTTGGTAATCCGAATATTTGAGTATTTTGGAGACTGGTTGGCTATTAATACTCAGGATTATATATAAACTTATGCCATATATAACATCTTACCATATCAACCAGTATATCTTTTTATATGAAATTTGTTTTCTCACTTTCAGTTGAGGATTACGTGCCGAATGTGCGACCTTTGGTTGGTGAAGGTACACTGTGTCTGTCCATCTCCAAGCTGGCCATCTCCTTTTGCATACTGGGCTCAATCTTTCTGGTGGCTGTGATTGTGGCCATCTTTTCGCTGATACGCACACGTCGCAGGCAGCAAGGGCGTCGCGGTGGATTGGGCTTTGTCGGCGCTGGCACCACTACGAGCACATCGAATAGCAGCAGTCGCTTGCACCGGGCTGAAATATGCACATCCATGTTTTCATCCAGTAGCGAGTCGGCGCAATCTGCACCACGTTTTGGGGGCAAGTTTCTTATGCCCTCTGCCCTACTATCCAACTACATTGCCCTATGGCCGTGTCTATTGAATTTGGACCGGGGCCTCGTTTGGGCTATTTTAATATGTTACTTTAGTTTCCATTTTGGGCATGTTTTGGTACAACAACAATTCTATAGACTGATGTGGCTTCAATCTCAAACACGAAATTCGTTTAACGAATGCTCAACAAAAATACCAAAATAAGTTTTAACTGCACTTTATACTTAGTTGAAAGCGCCTGGAAAGCATTTTGCGCGCCATTGTCAAAATGTGTTTTGATGCGCTTTCATTAAATACTTTAGTAATAATTGCAGAACTATTAATTTTTTTGTTTGTGTAATTAACAGTGCAATTGTAATTAAAATTTATATTTTTAACATAACCATTTTGTGTTTTAATTTTTAAATTTGATTGGCAAATTCCCTTTCATAAGTTGGCAGCCTCTTACCATATTTTCAATCCGATATATCGATAACATTTAACACGAATGATGTACATCGCAACAATTGTGATTGCTTAAAATATCAAACATATCGATTTCGACTGGCTCAGCTTTCGATAGACCGAAACCGAATAAATCGAATGATCTAAATCAACAGCACGAGCACGTTGTGTTGTGCGGCGCACTTTGAAAGAGTGTGTTTTGTTTATAGAGTTTGAAACGCCGTAAAGGATGACCAAAACAGCGCCACAGGGGCGCAAGAAGCCGCCGGGCCGCTACTTCAATGCGGCGGAAGGAGATTCCGGAGATGTTAAAGCAAAACCAGTTAAATTCAAGCGAAAGAGTCAACAAAATTTCACAGGTGATTTTGTTAAAATGCAATCTCACGACAACAAATTGAAGAAACAATATGTCAACAAGCACCCAAAAAAGGAGAATCCTGCCAAAAAGCAAAAGATACCACAGGAGCTGCTAGACAAATATTCACGTGGCGATGCCGTCGACACGAGCGGCGTTAAGACACGCCACTTTAAAGACAAGCAAAAGCGTAGGGAAGTCTATTTGGATTTTGCCACTGAGCAGGCGGCACGTACAGAGCTGCTGCTGCAGGAGACGGCCGGGCAACTAGAGCCGGACGAGGAGGAGATTACTGCCAGCTACCGTCAGGAGGAGATTGCGGCCAATGTTGATCTACAGTCAGCAGCCAAGCACTTTTCTCTGAAACTGGATTTTGGTCCATACTCGATGCGCTATACAAAGAACGGAAGACATTTACTGCTGGGCGGACGACGTGGTCATGTTGCCGCCTTTGACTGGGTGACCAAGAGGCTACACTGTGAGTTTAATGTAATGGAAGAGGTAGCTGATGTCCAGTGGCTTCATGTGCCCACCATGTACGCGGTGGCCCAAAAAGAATGGGTCTATTTCTATGACAAAAAAGGCACCGAACTGCACTGTGTTAAACGCTTGGCCCGCGTCAACCGCCTAGATTTTCTACCATATCATTTTTTGCTGGCTGCTGCTAATAATGCAGGCTATGCATCATGGCTGGATGTGTCTCTTGGAGAGCTCGTCGGCAACTTTAATACGGGTCTGGGCGATATACGACACATGTGCCATAATCCCAGCAACGGCGTGCTCTGCATTGGCGGCGGCAAGGGAGTCGTGTCCATGTGGTCACCCAAAGTTCGGGAACCATTGGCTAAGATCCTTTGCCATCCCACGGCGATGACAGCTCTTACCGTCGATCCAAAGGGCATGCATCTAGTTACTGCTGGCTTGGATCGTCTGGTCAAGGTATGGGACATACGCAATCTGCACGATACGCCTCTAGCTGTCTTCAAACTACGTTTGCCAGCCAACGAGCTGGATGTATCTCAGCGGGGCATGCTGGCGCTCTCGCAGGGCACCTATTTGGAGACATACACAGATTTGCTCACCGGTGGTGGAACTGGCAATCGGAAGAAGCTTCCATATTTGCGACAACGCTGTGATGCCTTTGTTCATGGTCTACGGTTCTGTCCTTATGAGGATATACTGGGCGTTTCCACAGCAAATGGTTTCCAATCACTGCTGGTGCCTGGCGCTGGTGAACCCAATTACGATGCACTCGAGGATAATCCTTACGAAACGACCAGCCAGCGTCGCGAGCATGAGGTGCATGCGCTGCTAGAAAAGATACCACCTGAACTGATTACACTGAATCCACACGAGATCATCGGTGTGGATGCACCCACATTGCAGGAGAAGGTCGATGCCAAGCGACAGCTCTTCCATCTGAAGCCACCGCGCATTAACATGAATCCACGACACAAAATGAAGGGACGCGGCGGCACCGCAAAGGCTGCTCGCAACAAGCAAATAGTCAAGGATCAACAGCGCAAGGTGCGTTCAAGATTTATCTATTCATTCTGTAAAATCCACTCATTAAATTCTTATATTTGTCCATAGGAATTCATTTCGGAAGTGCGCAAGGCCAAGCAGATGGTTATAGCCGAGCACAATCAACAGGACAATGGGGCAGATGCTCCAGATGTTAAGCCCAAGCAGCCAAAAGGTCCACGCTCCGTTTTAGATCGCTTTAAGCCCAAGTTCCCGCCGAAGGGAAAGCCCAAAAACTGAATACCATTCTAGTTGTTGATTCTATACCATAATTTGTTTAGTATACATTTAATATAACAACAAACTTTTAAGATATATATATGTATTTTGACTATGTAAATCTATGCTTTAGGGTATATAGTTATTTTACGATCTTAGGGATTCACTTATTGGGAGTAGCGTCTGAAGAAGCGGTAGGTTATGCATAAAGCTGTATAAAGTTATCTTTGATCGATTACATATATGCCCATGGATCTACGCAATAGAAGTCTGTCTTAATAGAAGTCTTGTCATAACACACAAAGAAGTCAAGAGGCCGATATAACTAAGTTTCCGCTTTTGCATATAGATAAGGATCGAAGTGAACTTCCAATTATACGAACTTCATAGTCCACTATACATATAAAGCACTTCTCAGAATGGTTTTATCCAAAATACACAAATCTGTCTTATATGCAATTCACATTAAAACGGAAACTGTTTATTTCTATATACACATAGGGAACTGACGATCTTCTACATCAACTCCACCTAATCCCACAGATATGAGTCAAAGGATTCGTTGAACTATATGTGTTGATTCCATCGAGAATCATATTTTAAAACAAACATGATCTGCGCGGAATCTATATAGCCAAGAGTTGGCTCTAATCTTTAATCGGGTCAGCTTGTGGTCAGCCTAATCTCGTCCTGGTCTAGTCGTAGTTCAGCAAGCACTTAAAGTAGCTGGAGACGCGTTCGGATCCATTCTTTAATATATGCTGTAATGCTGCCTGAAGTACTGACGCCTCAGCCTTGTGACGGGCATGGTAGAATAAGTTTAAGATGCGCTTCTGGTTCTCGAAGCGACTTTCATCGTCGCTGGTGTCACCTGTCACCTGGAGCTGCTCGATGTTGGCCAGTACCTCAAGCGCACTCTGTGCAAGAGCTGTCATAAAGACTGTGTTCTGCTGGCGGCAGAGCGTTGACATGGCCGTCAAAGTGGCATCTGCCACGCTGGGCTTAAGTAACAGTTGTGGCAAATAGTTTAGGAACCTGGAAAACTGATCCTCTCCTCCGTAGCCATCATAGAGTTTATTGCACTGGACGATACGGCACAGCAGATTAAGTACGCGCGTAGCGACTCCTTCCCGCGTCGTGAAATGCTGCTCCACATATTTCTCAATGCAGTTTTGCATCACGGCTCCCATTTGATGTGCCTGCAGGTCGAGCAGCACTGCACCATTGTCCAAGAGTAGGGATCGCAATGCTGTCGCCAAGCGCAGCTGCTCATCTGTGGACAATGTGCGCAACTGACGCAGACACTGGTTAACGTAATGGAGCAGGCAACCGTAATCATCTCTTTGCTCGCTGTCGGGCAGCGGACAGAAGTAGCAGGTGAGCTGGACCAGGCGAAGGTTCTGGGCTATGCACAGCTCACCGCCAGCAGCAGACGCCAATGATTTGTTCTTCTTGGCACGCTTAGTACTCGGCAGCGGCGTCAAGGGCATCTGCTGGTAGGGATAGCTGCCATCCCTGAAGAAGTTGCGCATAAAGGTGCCCGCAAAGCTCTTTCGCATCCAGTCGCTCAGCTCGTGTGTTCCATCCTGCTGCGTGGTCTCGTAATGGATTACCAGCTGCCACAATTGCGTCATAATGTCCAGCACCACGTGGAGACTGGCCGCCGCATCCGTATTGAGCAGCTGTTGGGACTGTTGCTGCTGGGATTGCACCTGCTGGGGCCGTACCTCCAGCCAATTGTCGTGCAGCAGCGGCATCAGCTGCTCCACATAGCCATGTAGCTGTTTGTCGTCGGACTTTCGATGGCGGTCACTAAATATTGTGTGCAGATCCCGTTTGTCCAACAAAAGTGGACGCAGCACATTGTAATACTGCGGCGCCTTGGAGTCAAAGTGGACAACACGCGCGGTTGTCTGGGCATTTGTCTCGTCTTTGCTGTGCTGATCCAACAGCGTGCTGAGAATCTTCTGCAGATGGAGCAGCACTTTGGTGCGCCACTTGACCGTCGTCAGCTGGCCCTGACCCTGGCCCATCCTCACAGTGAGTAGTCGATTTGTGTGTTGGGTGTCGTGGCGCGTCCGTGAAATCATATCAATAAAGTGGCTAATGATCGAGCTCGCACTGCGCTCGGCCAGCATCCGCGAGGGCACACGCAGCAGCAGCACATCGAGCATAAGCAACGAATCCTCCTGGATGGCTGGCTGCACGTGGGTCATGGCACAGCGCAGATAGGCGGCAATGATTTGAAAGAAGGGAACGATAGAATCCGATGGCAATGCCTCCAGCAGCACGTCCAGCGTTTTAAACGAATCCCGGCGTATATCTTTCTCTATATCCAAAGCGCCAGCGGCAACGCCCTGCAGCAGCTCATTGAGATGTCCAATGAGATGCTCCGCCTGCCCGAACTTCACAGCATCTCGCACATTTCGTAATGCATCCGCACGGAACTTCGTATTGTGATGTTTCAGACGGGATAACGTCTCTTTCAGATTCAGCTGCCGTTGTCCGGTACTCGAAAACAGCGACGATTCCTTCAGCTGTTCGCGTATCTCAATTTTGCGCACCTTGAAGTCTGTTTTGGTCACGTTAAGACCCTTCGGTAGCTTGGCACCCTTTAACTTCACTTTGGCCTTTTCGGCACGCAGATTCTTCTTGTGATGTCCACCCATTGTCCAAGAATAATAATAAAATTACAATTTGAATCAAAACATGTGCTGCTGGCACGATAGCAAAATCACAAAATCGATATACCGATAAGTATTGATATCAGCCGCGCGGCCAACAATCGATTGCAAACATACAACCAAATCGACGATTCAAATATGCTTGAACAACAATTTGAAATTTGTAATTTAAAATTGTATTTTAATAAGCAATAATATTAACTAATCTGAAGCATAAATTGCTTGTATTCTTATAATGTCCGAATATAAAAAGCATATATATAAAAATGATGAGAATACATAAAGTTAATCCGAGAACATCTATTAATTGAAGTTCTTCTTATTTAATCTTTGTGTGTGTGAGTGTCAGGTCCTGATCTAATGAAATCTATTGAGTTCGTAAAAATCAGTTTTGATTGATTGATACAAGTTTAGCTCCGTTTCGGATCTTTTTGTATTGCCGTTTATACAAATACATAATTACAAATACAAATAATAATAATAATATTTTTGATAATAATAATAATATTCTTACCTTTACCGTATCCTTTCCGTAATGAAATCTTCAAGTAACACAGCTGTGAGCAAGCGGCTAACGATTCCAATGGGTTCGTAGATTTGTTTCAGTTCTTTTTCTTTTATATACTTTTTATATGTTTATTTCATTAATTTAATTATTTCACTCTAATTTTTTCTTTACTTTTAACTCTCTTCTTTTCAGCATTAGGTTCTAATAAGGAGACACTTGGTTAAAAATAGCTGACCGTGATATTGGCTGAAATTATAATAATGAAATTATTATTAATTTATAATATACTATTTAGTTTATTTAGATTGATTATTGTTATATTAGAAAATTATACGCATAAACTTAAAATATAAATAAATATTGTTTATAAAACTCATAATAAATAGATAATTGATCTACAATTATCAATTAAGTTGTAACTGTTTTGTTTTCTATAACAATATTCTACTTATATGAATAAATTAATCAAAGCTGCAGCTCTAAAAGTGTCCTTTAAAGTTTTTTTCTTTAAATATATTGGAAAAAAGCGAAATTATCGATGTCTGAAATAAAATCAACGAATTCCTGCTATTTTTATGTATAAAAAGCTAGAGCCGACGTGAAAAAAGCTACATGGACAGCACTGATTCTGACTACATTGATGAACAAATGTGGCGGATAAGCGCCAGTATTGCCACCTGAGCAAATCAGCGGCCATCTTGAAATGGCGCAGAGTGGCGCGCGCAATTAAAAAGGCTGCGCCTGTAATTTAAGGCTTACGTTTGATGTGCTTTAAGATTCTTTATCAATTAAAAGGGCACGCCCTTGTTGACCTCCCACACAAAAAGTGATGCCAATTATATAATGTGTGCCTTTTCGGCCACATCCTGTGAGCTCACCAATTGTTTGCGTTTTATGGCCTCTATTTTGTCAATCAATTAATCAGGGCGTGCTTAATGTTACTTTTACAATTAGTTTAAAAACACTGCCCAATATCAATTGTATCTAGAGGCTGTTTCAAGGTCAACCGGTTAGCTAGTCTTCTCGAAATGCTCGTCGGGTTCAAAGTGTGCGCTAATAACAATTGCTGGATAAGTTGTCGCCCACAGATTACAAGCGAATGACATTCCGGGCATAAATTGATACTATTGAAATATGGTTATGCAATAAGGTGGAAATTCCTGTTAGTGTCAAGGTTGGAGCACATTAATGCTGCAAAAGGCTAACGGGAAGAGACAGCTGTGGATAGTTAGTTCATTGTTGACAAACTGGGCGTCAAATAAGCTCGGTGCATAGCGCTGCATTGTTGATAAATTGCAAACGATGTTCAATTTTTAAGCAGCCTGTAATTGGGCTTTTAAATAACTAGCCTCGCTGCTGTCCAGGGCTGTCAACCAGCTGCTCCCATTCACATAAGTGTACCTAAATGCCACAAGGACGCCAGACCCATATCCGAATCTACTAAGCAAAATCGCAGAGCCAATGAAACTGATAACGCTGAACCAACATGTCCGCCGCGTGTGTAAAGCAGATTTTCGAGCCCAACGAAAACAAACAGCAGCAGCAGCAGCACATACACACACACACACACGCATACATAGAAACAAACATCTTAGAATTGATGGCAACTCTGTTCACTTCGTTTTTGGCGGGCTCTCCACTCGGCTCGCTCGTCGCTGCGACTGCGGCAATTCGCCGCTTCAGTTGTAATCGAAGTTTGAACCTGCGCGGTCGTATTGCTCATTTCGCCTGCGCCTCTGCTGCTGCTACCATCAAGTTAGATGCGTTAACTGTTAACTGTAACTAGAAAGCCTACAGAATTTGAATAAAGCTTTTCTTATTTTCGTTTATTATTGTTGCGTGTGTTAAGTTTTTCATTTGTTTTTTGATTGTTATCTCTTTTTTTGTTGGTTGTTTTTTTTTTGTGGTGTTTCTGTTTGTTCAATGATTGTTCTTTAATTCATATAAATACATATAAATTGTGTCTGCAGGATTTGTTTGTGTTTGTTTTTTTTGGAAGCGGCAACAGTAACAACAACAAGTAGAATATAACAATAACAATTTGCCAAATTATTTTTATAGTCAAACAACAACAACAGCAACAACAATGTGCAGTCAAAGCCCGCCGGCTCGCAAAACACTAGAATTAACAACAAATGCATAACAAATGCCATAAGCAACAACAATGAAACAAATAACAACAACAACGAGAAGATTAAGCGCGCTCATACAACAGCTGCAGCAACAACAACAACAACAATAACAAGAGAACAACAACAAGAGAAACCGGCGCTGGCTGCGACATCTGCGTCGGCGTTACAAGCTCAGCTTCAACTTGCATCGTCCGCCGCCGCCGCTTCTCACATTTACATTCCTCTCTAGGAGCCTGTGTGTGTGCGTGTGTGTGTACATGTGTTTACTTGGCTTTATCTGTGCTTGCAGGTAAGTTATAGACTAAGGAATGGAGCGGGGCCAGGTGCCTGATTTAATTATAACGATCGTTCATCATCATCACCAACATTGATGCCAACTGCTGTTGGCGTTAAATGCACTTAACAAGTGTGCAAATTATACATGACAGTGTATATGCCTTAGGATACCCTGTAAAAGCTATGACTAAACATGATTTCTATTCGAATGCTGTGTTATCGCTCGGCCGTCCAGATCTCGATACCAGAAATATTATATATAGCAACTTAGAGATGTCAAAGCGACATATCCAAGCCGAAAATTCCAAGGTTCCAAGCTGATAAGAATTCTTTTGGAAAAATTCTTGCGTAACTTGTGCTCTGATAAGCTAAAGCTGTGTCCGTTAACTGTCAAAGCTAAGCAGCTGTTCTAGGCAGAGTTTTGCAGGGTAGCGCCAGATTTTTCACCAGAAATCACATCTAGAAATAAAGCTGAACCTGCAGATGCAGATTGCATCCGGGCAAACAAAATCGTTTGCAATCTAAGCCAAAAAAGTAAAGGGAGTGGGGCAGAGAAGTCATTGCAACGACTTTTGTTGGCCAACAATCAAAACAAGTCAACAGAGTTAGTACTTGTGGTCAGGGAGTGTTGTGGCTATTGGTTATTTTGTGTCAACTCACGATTTGTAACTGTAAATGTATTATCTTTGAATCTGAGTCATCGACTTTGTTGCAAGTCAGATAATCTGCAAATTGATTTCAATTATTTCGTATTAAACTTGCCTCAAATCAATTTGCACTTGCCACATGCTTCAGTTTCGTTGGACAACTTGCGATCTTTGACCAAATTTCATGCGGGTGTCCTGGAAAAACAATTGCTCAACATTTGCATACTCGTCCATGGAATGTTCCAAAGTTTCCCGACTCTTTATAGCTTGAGTTATATTAGATTATATGTTATAGTCCTATTAAGTCGATATTTTAGTGTCTCACTTCAATTGGTGTTCATTTAAAAGCAACTAATTCAGTTTGTTAATTACTTTGACTTTAACCCTGTGCTTAGTGTGTCTGTGTGCAATACTAAGAAATATTCCACGCCTACACTGAGCGAAATGTTCTATATACATTCTATATACAATGCTACAGATAGTTAGTGTGCTATCGTTTTGGTCCCTACTTGAGTTTGAACAATTAAAGACATGATTTCTTTAAATACATTACACTGTAACAAATTCAATGTTATAAACATTTAGTTTTTTATACATATTTACTCTTCCTCAGACAAAAACTTGTTTTATTTTATTGAAGTTGAGTTTTTCCTTATAATTTTTTCAAAAATTTAAAGTCATGTTTTAGTTGCACATCTTTTCGCTCAGTGCATGAGTCTGTGACACCACAAGCCACGTGTTTGACGTCTGTTCCGCTGCTCTTGCAACGTTTTTCGCTTGATTTTTTTTGTTACCATATTTTGGTTTTGTTTTTTATGCCCGTCGTTTATTTATCGGCGATCTTGGCAGAAAGAGAGAGGATGACAGAGAGAGAGAGAGAGAGAGAGAATGAGAGTCAGGGCCTCGCTTCAATGATGTCATTCTTCATTGGGGCACTTCAATCTAATTTTGGAAGAATCGCTCCCACAGAAGAAAAGGAATATGTTAATGACATTTGCTGGAGTTTCTTTCAGTTTATTTTTATTAACTTTTTATTTCCCAATTCAGATCCCGATTTGTTTTTACTTCCCATGGATCTGGTTAATTGAAGCTTATTAATTAAACCTACTCGGCCACTTATCCGTTTTCGCATCGTTTGTAGATAGAGCAGATAGAACAAATATTCATATCTATCAGTTATCTCAACTGAATCACTCAGATATATATGTATATACGCTTCTAATTGTCGAAGCTAATTTTAGATGCAAGCCTCAGTTATATTCCCAGCTCGAAATTGATTAAGATTATGTAAAAACCATTGAATCTAGTTTACTTTGGCGTTTTTCACTAACCACAAAAATTCACTTCTCAGTGTATAAATATATATATGTCTATATGTATATAGTCTCTAGGGAATATGCCTTGTCACCAAGTGTGACGAATTCGACATGCAACCAAGTGTTAAACATGTTGGTATTATATGATGCAGAAGATATACCTGGAATTAGTTGCGCTATATCAGCGAGATTTCAGATTTTTCAGTTTAAACGGTTTACGCATTAAGTTCTCGATAACAGTTGTGTACACTGTGCGAAATTTGCAAGTAACAACTGAAATACTTAGTATAAAGAGAGATTACTTTTCATCAAGTCGAAAATAGAGAAATATAAAAGAAGAAATCGTATATAGAAACTTTAACAGATTCTAAATTGATGGTTTTATTCTAAGATAAGATTGTATAAGATCAACGAAATCTTTTAGAAAAAGCTTTTCATATTTTCCAAAACAAGTTAAACTTCAATCTCAAAAGTCTAAAAAGCTTTTCCAATGGCAATTTCCATATTTTTTTCTAATCTAGTTGTAATTTGGTTCATAGATTATGTTTACATAAATTGTGGGTATAAATTTTGAAATCCGTTTAAGTAAATCTGTGAATGTAATTGGGTTCCTAATACGTTAGGTAATTTACTCATTTTGTAGTCTTTGTCTTCTGTTTACGATCTTTGTTAGCGGTTTCTGTTACTGTTTCTGTTTCTGTTTCCCGGCCCAGTCAGAGCACTGAGAAATGTCGTCTACAACAAAGATAAGGCATTCACAAAGATAGCCTAGAGATACAACTTCTCATTCTGCAGCTATATGATAAGTGGCACACACATCCGTACACTCACTCACACACACACATAGAGAGTCTTCTAAGCATTACTCACGCACTGGCGCACCACTTGGCAAGTCAAACAAATTGCAAAACGCAATCTTCGTTCAAATGGAAACGTTTTCTAGAAAATTACCTAAAACTCAAATTTAGTTAACAATAGCTCAGAGCTGGGCAACTTCAATGAAGTTTGTAAAAACATTTAAAGCCTTCGCATTCCACTTTAACACGATATGTTATAAGTTCCTTAACCCTTTGAAAAATTAGAAAAAAGGGGATATTGAAGCTGTCGAAATGTAACAGGCAGAAGAAAGAATCTGCGACCCCACAAAGTATATATATTATCGATCTGTCTGTATGTAGGTTCTAACATACCATACCATACCATGCCATATAAAACTACAATATACCATACCATTATATACTATAATATACCATACCATACCATTCCACTCCATTCTACACCATACCATACCATACCATGCCATACCATGCCATACCATGCCATACCATGCCATACCATGCCATACCATAGTAATACCATACCATACCATACCATACCATACCATACCATACCATTCCACTCCATACTACACCATACCATACCATATCTTGCCATACTAAAATATATCATACCATGCCATACCATGCCATACCATACCATACCATACTATACCTTACCATACCATGCCATAGCATAGTATATTTTGCTATACCATATCTTACTATGTTAAACTACATATATCATACCATATCATACTATATCATACCATATCGTACTATATTATACTAAAATATATCATACCATGCCATACCATGCCATACCATGCCATACCATGCCATACCATGCCATACCATGCCATACCATACCATACCATACCATACCATACCATACCATACCATGCCATATGAAACTACAATATACCATACCATACCATTCCACTCCATACTACACCATACCATACCATATCATGCCATACTAAAATATATCATTCCATACCATACCACGCCATACCATACCATACCATACCATATCATGCCATACCATACCATACCATGCCATACCATACCATACCATACCATACCATACCATACCATACCATACCATACCATACCATACCATACCATACCATACCATACCATACCACGCCATACCATACCATACCATACCATACCATACCATACCATACCATACCATACCATACCATACCATACCATACCATACCACGCCATACCATACCATACCATATCATACCATACCATACCATACCATACCATACCATACCATACCATACCATACCATACTATATCATACTATATCATACTATATCATACTATATCATACTATATCATACCATATCATACCTTAGCATAATACCATACAATGCCATATATAGATCAATCATAGATCAATTTGTTTTTTTTTTTTCCAAATGTTAAGGTCTTATTCTCCCATTCCACAATTAAAAAATTAGATAAAACTCGATTTCCCAACCGTTTTTAAACTAACTAATCGTAATTAATTTGAGGTGTTAATTTATTAATAAAATTGTTCGGTAACTAATTTACCAGATATGGCAGAAACTGTCTTTATGGCTTTGTTAAACTTCACATCCAAAAAATGTTAAACAAAATTTGCGATAATTAATTGATGTTGAAACAATGTGGTTCACTTTTTTTAAGTGGTTAATTAATTTTAATTAATTATTTCTTCTTAGTTTTGGTGTATAAGTTTTTCAGTTCTGAATAGTTCTATTATTATGGAAAGGATGTGGATATAGACAGGGGTTCACTTTGGTGGAAGTTTGTATGTATTTATTGCTTCTGGAGGAATTTAGTTAATTTCCACGAGCCAATATGATCCTAGCAGTTAATTATTGTCCTAGGACAAATCTTATATAATGGAATATAAAATATTATTTATTATTTAAAGAATTTTCTGCAAGTATTTTCCTTTCTAACTTTGTGATCAAACTTGAGTATGATAAAAAAAAATATATTTTTTCTTTTTAACATTTATTTAAATTGTTTTTTGAATAAAATTTTAATGATTTCAAATTTAAATTCAAATGTTTTTAAATTTATTTCTAAATTTTTTTGAAGTTCCAAGGCTTAAAAACCATTTTGATTTCTTTACAAATCTTTTGCGTGATTTCAAATCTGTTTTCCATCAGTGGCGCAGTCTGTGATGGGGGTGGGGTGGGGAATGGGCAGCTGCCAAAATGTTAGAATGTATATAGAGTCAAAATGCGGTAATACATTAACTGTGGCTATCATGGAAAACATATGTAACATATGCACAGACGCTGATAAATGATCCTCTTGGGATCCTCTGGCTTTGCTCTTGATTTCTCTCCTCACATTTATCGATTTTAATTTTGATTTTCCATTTAATTGTAATTTAAAGATTGTTGAGATGAAAACATTGTTTTCCATTTTTGGTGGTGGTTTTAAATGCTTCAGGAATCAGTTACCATATGGTCAGCTATAAGGCAGGAGAAAACATGACAGAAAGAAAAGGTGCAAGCAATTAGAGCTGTTAGAGTTGGAAGTAGAAAATTGGATTCTATATTTCGCTAGTTTTAAGTGCTGTCCGTTAAAATGGAGGAAAACTCGTTGTTTTGCGTTCGGACAGTAATTGGAAAGTTCTCGGGAAGTGGACGCGAAGCAATGGTCATAAGTAAGACATCGGTGGCATTGATTGGCAGCAGACGAGTCGAGTCGTATACCTTAAGCAATCACTGCCTGCCTGTAAAGGATTGGATATATGGTAGTCGGACATATCGGGAACTCCACCTGCTGCCCGTTCAGAATGGCAGCAACAAAGTGAAACTATGAAAAGTGCCTCGGACAACAGACGATGGACAATTGGACATGGAAAACGGGAAACGGGACACGGGACACGGGAGACTAGACAAGGGACATGTGACATGGTGTACGGGATACGGACACGGGACACAGGACAGTGCCAAGTGCACGACACATGAGCGACCGGCACGGCACGGCACGGCACGGCACTTGTACAATGACTTCGTGCAGGAGAGAGGGAGAGGATGGAGAGGGGGACGGCCGCGACCGTTAACCAACGGCTTTCGGTCAGTGTCAAAGCCAACGTGGGAGTTGCAAGGCGTCGTATGGGCCAATGTCGTGGTCAACGGGCAATAAAGCAAAAAAAAAACAAAAAAAATACAAAAAGCAACATAGAAAAAAGAGAAAAAAACCAGAAAAAAAATCGAAACATTGTCGAGAGAGCCATTCGCGGTGCGAGTTAACTGTGGTTCTTGGTGTTGTATGGTCAGTGGTCCGGGGGCGTTTGTGGTTTCTCCTTTGACGAGTGGTCAGTTATTATTACAGTTATTGCTGGCCGGCTGGCGTGTCCTGGCCTGGCATGGCATAGCGTGTCCTAGGGTCAGTCTGCTGGCGTTCTCAATGTATGTTTTCCTAATGCCTCATGCGCGACTAAATGCTTTGCTGTTTGACCAGCTCACCAATTTACCAGCTTACTGACCGACTGACCAATTGACCAAGGGCCAACTTGACTTATAATACAAAAAAAACAAAGGACTACCAACAACTCTATACAAAATCAGTTTCAAACAGAAGCCGCCCTTCATCTGAACAAGGCTCCCCATCTTCTGACCCTTTCTCTAGCCCTGGCCCTGGCCGTGGCCGTGACCATCTCCAGCGTCAGCGGGTGACGTGCAGCACGAACTGCTCCCAGCTAATTGCAATTTGCACTGAATGCAGTCTCGACCCTGGCCAAAAACCCAAAAAGAAAAGCTCTCCCAGGATCTCTAGACAAAAGGGAAAACCTTAACATGAGAAACAGGAATGTGCTTGAATTGATTTACCGCAACTCCAAAAACATTGTTCTAGTCACACACAGCACACACAGCTCCTAGGATAACGCCCACATGTATACAGACTGTCTGACAGACCGACAGACAGTATGTGAAATTCATTAATATGACGGCCAACTAGCCAGACGAGCGCTGTCCAATATTATGTATGGAGCTTGTTGTATTGGCCACAAACATTGGCCAGAATATGACCGTCATTCACATTAACATTAGCCGAGTCGACATTGTCAATGTCGCAAATGGATTGCTTGGCAGGACACAGTGGACCTTGTGCTTAGCCACCATTAGCTTCTTGGCCAAGAGAAACCTACAAAGCGCTTTGACTAAAAATGTACGACAATAAATTAGAACTTAAAGCAGGTCCCTAAAGGAAAACGCTGAAAATTTAAATATCTTAGATGAGGTTTATGTGGAATTTGAAGGTAGAGATTGTAAGCTGAAGATATTGTTATATGAAAAGGACTTTTATAGTTCTGATATAAGAAAGTTTATAGTTTATACCCAAAGTTGAAAATGTTTTATAGGAAATCTCCTTGAGAATAGAAGCTGCTATAAACTTAGATCTACTGAAAGATCGTTTACGATATCGTATAGTATATTCATTTTAAACATTCATTAGACATCCAAAAATTGCTGGAGACCTTTGTTTGTAATCAGCTGCAGCCAACTTAATGCTGCGTGCTGCCAGATCATTTGAATATAAGTTTTTCAGATGAAAATTTCAATTAATTTGATATTTAAGCTAACAACTCGTCTCTCATCTCCTTCTTATTTGATTACAATTTCACTTTCATTGATCAAAATTTCACATCGTTTTCATGAAGTTGGCACCACTGTGCGTTTAGCTCTGCGTATTACCTTTTTTTTGGGCAGGGGTTTTCCCAGCGTGTTGTTTGTCAGTCATTTTTATTGCTTTTATAGCGGCATTTCTGTTTGGTTTTTCGGTATATTCCAGAATATATATAAGTATGTGTGTGTGTGTGTGTGTGTGTCTCCCCATGGAAACATCCTTTTGTTATCTGCTGCTGTGAATCGCTGGCTTGTCGTGTCTCCTGACCAAATGGTGAGGAGATTGCGGGCCAACCAAACGTGAACTCTCACTCCCTGATAGCACCTTATAGCACGCAATCGCTGACACGCATCGCACAGCTGGGTAACCCAATTTGGATTCATCAGACAGTCACTTGACGGAGCTCCTACTCTCGTTTTCCCAATTTTGGTTCGGGAAACCAGCGGCCATTGCTCCATTTTCCAATGTTACTACCCACTTTCTCACAACTTTGCCACAATCAAACTCATATTTCATATTGTTTTTGTTGTGTGGCGTGCGAGACTCAACAGGTTGTTGGCTCCTTGGACACCTTCGCTGCCGGTCATAGGACAAATGGTTAACGCACCTGTGCGTGATGCACGGTCCACTCGAGCCCATTTAACATCCATTTTTAATGTCTCCCCTTTCCTTTTCCACCCACCACTCCGCTGCCTCTGGTCATACACCAGATAAAGACACAAATCAAAATTCCAGAAACCAGCAGAAACTCTACCAGGTTATTAGTTATAGCCTGAAGCGTTTCCCATGTGGGTGGTGATTAAGTAAGGATAACTGTACTGACTACTAAGGCGTAACAAATTTACATACACCCTTATGTAAATTGCTTTGAATTATCAGGTACACCACTACACACACACCACACACACATCGCACACACAGAACACACGCATTTAGTTAACCTACGTTTAGCTACATTTTTCTTTCTTTTCAATTACACAGTGAAAAACCAATAAAGAATGCTGTAGTCGTGTATAGACGACTACTAAAAACCCTTAACTTGCTTGGTGCAAGTACTCACTGGAAATCACACACATATACACACACACACTAACTGTACACCAGTCTCTGCTGCGACGAGGCTGACAGCAGCTCACTTTCATCTTAATTTGATTCGGGAATAACTTCTAAGTTCTTCAGCCGATCTTTATGAAATTTACAGCATATATTGAAAGTACAGTAAACTATATAATCGATCAAAATACAAGTTATCGGTTGTAATATGCACCTAAGAAACGTTTGTTATCGATTTGATCTGCCACTCATAGAAACCTTCAGCTTAAATTTGAGGTCTGTAATTCGTATATTGCCGCTGATTCTGGTCTAGAATACACCTCTATACTTACTGGAGTTGGAGCTAGCCTTTCCTTCGGCTTACATAAGCTCCGTTTTTTGCGTTTTACCCATTTAAAATGCGTCAAAAGGCCCAAAACAAAACACAGAGGGTGAAGTTCTCTAAAGATTATTTATGCATAGCGAAATGCTCTTGATTATTCACCTTTAGCCAACATTCTAAGCTAATTGCAAAGCAATTTCAATACCTTTTTCCTCGCGTATAAAATTATTGATACTTGACTATGCAAATTGCAGCCTTTTGACCTTTGCAGCACTCACCCACTCATAAAGTTTTGTCATATAGCAAAACTGATGCGAAACTCAAGCGCAGCAAATTTGAGATTTTTCACCCAAAGCTTAAAGATGTCGCAGTTGATTCCGATCGCTGACTCAGATATATTCCTATATAGGCATATTTTTAATTACATATATTCACCCTGGCATAGTCGGAGTATTATAATCATAGGCGTACACGTATCATTTGAGCTATTTACCATCGGTTGCAGTGTCGATGGCAATTAAAAGGCGTTCACGATTCATAATTGTCTTCAAGCAAGGGTGTTCGCTCAGAAGGGGGGGTTGGGTTGGGGCAATGAAAATCCCCCTGCGTTGACCTTCGATGCACATTTTCATTCGTGAGATTCTTGGACAGGCTATTAAAAGGGAAATGTGTGCTAAATTATTTATGCGAATTTTATAGCGCGCCGGAGACTACTATTAAAAATGTTTCAATGCCAGCAAGTCGGCCACTTTGATTAAATTGCTTGCAAGGGTGTGAAAATCGCTTTAAATCAATATAATACACATCTGTCAATATTCCAGCTGTACAAAAGAAACCACTGTACGAATACTACCCGTTTCTTCAGGGACTCCATGAATGGCAACTCTTTGAGGCGCTACCGAAAGCTAAGCTTCAAGTTGCGTAACTGCTTTCCGTTCTGGGTTTTCCTATCTAATTCACACGAGCTGCATACAAATGAGTCGCACGACTCGAACTGTACCCAAAACTATTCAGTTAGCCCGCTATGCTAAATATTCATACGAGTATTCATGACTCTTCGCATTGAAGACAAGAATTGAAATTGAAAGAAAGAAAGATCAAACTTAAAGCTTGGACTTTGAAATACACTTAAAACTCGAAAGGGAAGTTTTTAGGAAAATAGGTATAAAAATTATAGGAAATAAACTGTATATATAGACTATATAGCAAGATCTAGATATTATACGTATATAAGAATATATTTTGACATACTTTCACTTCTCTTTCCCCTTCAAAGTTCCTCGCATTTCCCTTGTCTTAATAATTTAATTACTCATGATATTCTATTCTCTTTTTCATCATTCCTATTAAAATCGAATTAAAATGCAATCAAATTTAATATTTACAATAAATACATGCGTACAAAAATCGTTTGAAAATGCAACTGTATTTATTATTCATATTCAATGGAACCTTCAAGTGGTGCAGGTTCAGTTTTACCTTCGATTGATTCAACCGATTCGTCATCCTAGCTCTGATTTTCTTAGAAGAACGATTTTTGGTTTGATTATTTGAGTGCATCGCATTGAATGTTGATTCTGTTTAACTATTATATATTTAGGTACAGTAAATGCTCGAAAAAGTGCACACAAGAGTAAACCATCTTCTTTTTTCAATTAATAATTTTATTATTTTATTTTGATGATTCCAAAGAGAAAAATAAGAATCTTCTTTTTGTGACTTGTCTCATTCTTTGGAAAGTTTTCGCTTTAATTTTGATTGAAACTTATTTATTTTGTTTCTTAAATAATTTATTTTCCTTGTCACACGAATATTGTAATATTTAGATTCATTATCATTTCAGTTGAACTACAGTACGCCCTGGCTTAACGCAACCTTCGATACAAAGCAATTGCTCAGTGAAAGAAACAACTAAATAAAATCAGTTACCGCGAATTTCTTAGAAAATGTTATTATTTTTATTTTGTTTTGATCACTTTCCGTTTGTTATTTTGTGTCTATTGAAAAGAAAATAAAATTAAATGAACATAAAATTGGAATGCAGACAGAAATGTTCGATTTTTCAATTAAAATATTGTCATAATTAAATTATTAGATAAAATACCATAGATAATATTGGAATAAATTATATAAGAATATAGATTTATTGGACATACTTGAAATTTAAAATGTATAGAAAAGACAAATCTACTAAGCGAGGGTGTACTGTATATACCCTAACATATATTAGATAGAAACTTAACTGAAAACTTTCAATATAACATTCACTTTTTTCTTTAAAGCGTTCAACTTATTGAGCGTGCACTGTATACACTTAAAAGAGTCAGAGATAGCTTGTCTTAGTTGATAGAATATCTAATCCTGCGATAATTCAGTACAAGAAACTTCCAACTTGGAACACCCTGAGGGATAATACCATGATTCAAGGATATGTTCAAATAAACATTAGGCAAAAAAAAGTGAATATTATTGACAAGAGAACAACAGAACAACTTCTTGTGTGGACATAGCTGAAATTACGCATACGACGCGTGCGACAAGATACAAGAATAATACGAGTAATATGGAAATTTCTGGTCAACAACTTGGCTCATTTCTGGGCCAACACGGAGCTCATTAGATACGAGCACGAACTGAAATAAATCGTTAATAATAGATTTTAAAAGCAAAATATTGTAGTATAAGTGTACGCCTCGAAAAGTTGTCTCAGATCGGGAGGACTACGCGTAATTATAATACCAAACTTTGCGTGTGCCTAGGCCAGAGTTAATTAGTCAAACGATGGGCAAGCATATGGCATATATATGCTTTATATATATCCATATATATATCCCATAACTAGGTTAATCATTTATGGGCTTAGCTTTGATTTCACATTTGTAATTTGTGTTCTGTGCGTTCTGTGCATCGATTACAACTTCAAATAATAGCTACAAATATATACTTCCTGATTGTTTGCGCCGGCTAACGAATTTATTATAATCGCATAATGCGCCGATCAATGTTAAACACTGCCATATGCCATTCCACATTGCGTATACTTAATATTCCAGCTAATAATCCAATCCGGCCTTTACAGCGAAGCTTTGAGCACTTAATGTGGTTGACATTATGTGTAATGGATTGCAAGTTGCATGTTTGGGCAGCACATTTGAAAAGTAACAGCTTTTATTCAACTGATCGACCTGTAGATACCCTTTCTTCAATTTTTTTAATTTAAACTTTGTCAGAAAAAGTAATAGAAAGGGATTGGTTTTAACCAAGTTCAGTTTCAAATTGTTTTCTAGCTTATAGCTTTTTTATAGTGTAGTTGTTGTGTATAATAATAAACTCGACTTAGAGATACTCTGTAATACAGTGCACACATTCTTACGGTACTCAGCACACATATATTCACAGACAATCACAATCACAAACGCTTCTGACAATTCTCTATAAGGAAAAGTTTGTTCTAGTTCTGATACAGTGAAACCTCCCAAAACGGGAAGCTCTTTGAGACCAAAATAAACACTTTTCATCCAGACGGATTGACAGATAGACAGAAGTGATACTTAGATCGACTTGCCAATTGCTATTAATCACGAACATATGGTATATATATAGGAATCTGAGATATATATATATGTTGCATTTCTTATTATATCCTTTTGATCAGCTACCAATGCATTCTGAACTTACCAGCCCCTTTATAAGTTTTGTTTTTATAGCCTTATATGAAGAGAGTTTTTAGATACAAACTTAAGTCTTATTATACCCCAACTTCATGAAATGTTTAACATCTAAGATCTTAATGAATACTTAAACTAAAAACAAACTTCAAGGAGTTCTTTAAATATCCTGTTTTTCCCCATATTTTAAATAAAAAGCTTCCGACGTCTTTTTTCTTATATCACTTTTCCCATAAAATGCAACCAAACTCTGCAGCTCTCTTCGAATTGTAATACCCTGTTCTGTTTTGTTAAGTGTAATAATTGTTAATTTAGTATATTTCCAGGGTATTTCAGCTTCGTTCTGTTTTTAAGCCGACGTTCACTGAGCAATTCGTGTTTATTATGAAGTTGACCCATAATGTACAGGCAGCACTTGAATTATGACTCTCAGTCTGTCTGCCAGTC
Organism: Hirtodrosophila trivittata; assembly: GCA_035045065.1. Taxonomy (NCBI): domain Eukaryota; kingdom Metazoa; phylum Arthropoda; class Insecta; order Diptera; family Drosophilidae; genus Hirtodrosophila; species Hirtodrosophila trivittata. The sequence goes on along the minus strand of JAWNNK010001028.1, from coordinate 5,643,216 downwards.
TGCCTGTCTGTCTGCCTATCTGTCTGTTTGTATGTGTGTGTGTGTGAGTGTGTGTTTGTACTGTGCACACACGCGTATTTGCATAGTGCCTCATTTGTGTTTTTGGTGTTCTGCTTTCATTTTCCTTCTTATTTCATTTTGTTGTGTATTTTATTTTCGCATATAAGTCGCGCTTACTCACCTTACATTTACGACTATATATATGTATGTATGTATGTATATATATATATATATATGTATGTAGGTAGATAAGCCATTTGTTTAAGCCTAAAGTAAAGAATCCAAGTTCCATTCAGTCGCTGTAATTATATAATATAATTATAAACAGAAAATGGAACCATTAGTCATACAAACTGAATCTGTTATTGATATGATCTAGGAATCTCCATAGCATATATCAGATAATATATATCTATAGAATATATATAACAATATTCATAAAGAAAAGAAAAGCTCAAGAAAATTTAAAGACAGCTTATAGATAGTTTAAAGGTGCACGGAATTTTAATTTTAAAAAGAGAACAAGCGACAAAATAGGAAAAAAGAAGACTAAAAATTAGATTAAAAATAGATTTAGATTTGAAATAGAGATAAATAAATATATAAAAATAGATAAAAAATAGATAATAAAATGGATAAAATATAGGTAAAAAGTAGATAATAATATAAAAGTTAGCTAAAAAGTAACTAATAATAAAACAAAAGAGAAAATTAAAATAGAAATGGTGAAAACAAATTTCGTTCTACATTAGATTAAAAATATATATTAAAAAATAAAAAAAACTGGATAAGAAAATAGATTAAAAAAGAGATAATAAAATATAAAAATTAGTTAAAAAGTAAACAAAAATAAAAAAAAGATAAAAGGGAAAAAGAAAATACAGGAAAAATATTTTCATTCTAAGATAGACTGAAAAAAAAATATATGAAAAAAATAGATACGAAAATATATATAAACAAAAAATAGATAATAAATAGATAAAAATAATAAAAATAAGTTAAAAGTAAATAAAAACAAAAACAAATAAACAAAAAAAGGTAAAAAAAAGTAATAGAGAAAAATAGAAACAAACCCGCTCAAACAGTTCTAGCGCAGTTAGCTTTATATGCTTTATATACGAGTAAACTTAACTATCTTTCACAGTCTTTCTTTATATATTATTTTTCAAGCACTAGCTCTTATTTTCTTTCAGTGTACTCCAACTTGCTCTCTTGCTTACCTGAAGACCATGCAATGTTTAGTTGCGCTTTCTCTCTTTGTCTCTTCTGTTTTGGGTACACTTGCACTCGCTACGATCTCAATTTCGTTTTCGTTTTCATTTTCGCTTTTGCTTTCGTTTCCCTTTCATTGTTTGACTTCCACCTTTTGCACAGTTTTTCGTGCCGTTGTTCAGGCATTTGTTTTGATTCGCTTTGTTTGTGGGGTGCGCACTCCTCATCTTTGTTCAGCGACATTCACAGTTGAGTCAGAAAGAAGAGCGACTAATTGTAATCGGTAAATCGTCTAATCGTTTTATCGGTTAATCGCTTTCATTATTTTTACCTGTATTACGCACAATTTTCTATTGTTTCTATTATTATTTTCGTTGCTATTATTAATACTCCATCAGTTATTGTGTGTGCCTTGCAAATAAATTATGATATATGGCAAATAGCTGGCCCAGGCCCAGAGCCAAACCATTCGCCATTGACCCCAGCCGCATCCGGCCAACACACAAACAGACACACACACACACACACACACACACACACATAGTCAGTGGCCATTAGTCAAGTCTGAATGAATTCTTGTGGGCAAGAGTAATTACAGTAAGCCGTCAACAAAAGATTGATTGATGTTTAGCTGCCACACACTGGGCGCACTTAGTTAGGGCAGACTGTAGTTGTGTCCGGCTTAAACGACGTTTTTACGCATTGTTTGATATTTGTCTGCACGAAGCCATTAAAATTCATGCAAATTTCTCGTGTATTTCGCTTATTTAAATACTCGTAATTGAAGATAATATTGCGCATACGCCATGTGGCCAGTGGGTTTGCAAGTTTACTTATCAAACAAATGGGAGTCATCTTCTGTCGCACCTTGTCGCAAAAAGTGCATTAACAAATTGAAATCCCAGCTGGGTCACTAAATGGACAGCCGCTAATGGGCCGCACACAGCATGAGAAAGGTCAAGCAAGCTGTTAGTCATCGCAGCTCACTAGTTACTCACGAAGTCACTCAGTTAGTTGGCTAATGTGTCAGTCAGTTTGTCACCCGGTTTGCTTGTCAAGTTTGTCAGGAACCTATTGCATCGATTCACATCCATGGAAATATCAACAAAAACTTGCCCTGAGCGTGCGACAATTAGCGTGAGGAACACATAAAACATTTAAATACTCATCCGGAAAAAGTTCATTTTGAACATAAGTAAAAGTTTTTAGTTTTGACTTGTGGAAAGGTTCACACATGACTAGACAAAATACTGAGGGCAAGTTTATCGAAAGTGATATCATTTACTAATGCCATGACGTGTCTATGAAGCCGGACAGCTGCTCCTTTTACCAGGATACCAGAAAGTGCAGCTTAATTATTAATCAAAAATAAAAACGGGCCCTAAGCCACAGCCAAAGCCAAAGCCAAAGCCAACCACTGACCATGATTAATCTGCTCTTCCACAGCTGACGGCAGCACGTTAGGCCAACACATGGAGTTTAACGTTTGTCTAATGCCAACAGCGAGACCAACCACAGCGAGTTTACAAACAGCGAGTAGCACCACAACGACAAGGATAACAGCACCAATCATAGCAACGACAAGGACAACAACAATAGCAACGTGCAACAAACGCAGCAGCGAGGCGAGAATTTATAGAAGGCAGCCAAGCGGCAGAGCTGCAACGCTGCCATTGAAGTCACGACCACCGGGCTGCCCAGCCGCAGCAGCCTAAGGGATAGCTACAACTGCAAAAAGGATATTAAGCGAGATAAAACCAGCGAGTCCTACAACTGTATCAAAGCTTGCCTCTCTCTCTATCTCTCTCTGTCTTTCTTTCTGATCTCTGGCGATCGACAACCGATTCTACGTATCCTTATTGAGCATCTCTCATAATGGGCACAAAAACTCAACCACAATTATCAAACGGTAAGTTCAAAATTAAAACATATATCTATTATATTATACTATATTATATTATGTATAGGAAAAGATCGGACATTTTATATATAATCTGATCGCGATTCGATTCAAAAATAAATATTTTAAGCTGCAATCTTAGAAGTATCTGTGAATTATTTAATGATTAAAAGTGGATAACTTTAGATAAATCGAAACAAGAATGATATATATATATATAAGTATATATATATATATATATATATATATACTTTAGCATGATATATATACTAATCTATATAAAAGCCTTTGTGAACGAGCTGCCTCACTGAACGAGCAATTAAGGCAACTCGTCGAGGGGCCTGGCTCCAATTTTTTTTACCTGACGTGTGGATATTTTGTTTGCCTTTCTCAAAGGTCTTTAACAGTAAATAACTTATAATAAACAGTGTTAATGTTAATAAATATATATACGGAATACATATATAATTCAGGGACTTATTTAACGGCAAAAGAAAACTTTCGTCTTTCGAGTACAGTTAATGTGACAAGAAAGGAAAACAAACTAATTTCATCGTAATAGCTTTATAATTGAAAAACATCCTTGAGAATATTTATTTTCTTTATGTGAATCTGTGAAATGAAATGATTTATATACACATATTTAAAAGTCTAATCGTAAACAAACACAAAAATAGACAGCGAACATCTTTCATCAAACGCGAGGTTCGAATACTATTGACATAAATGTAAATATGTTAACAAATAGAGCTCCTTATTTCTTATTGTCTTTAACTTTATTAAAATAAGTTGTGCATAAAAATATTAATTGTTAGATAAAAAGGATCGTGAGATTTAGTGGTGTAAAGCAACGATCATTGATCCTTTTTATCGACGCAGATCGATAATTTCTGCGATTGGTAAAGAAAACATTATTTCCATTATTATCACAAGGTTTGTTAGGCTAGTTTGTTCTTTTCTTAAGTGATTCAAGATATTATAGATATTATCTTAGCTGGAACGTCCTTTTATATACTTATAGTATATATGTATACATATGATTTTGATTTGTTATGTTTACGTTACGTTTTGAGCTCCGCTTTATATGAAATAAAGTCAAAATCTGCATTGTATGCTTAGACATACATTGAAGAGTACGAATGCTGTAGTCGAGAGAAACCCTTAACCCATACACACACAAATACAAAGATAAACAGACATACACACAAATACATACACACATATACACCCACTATATAAAAAGAAAGGCAATTGCAATGCTGCTGCCAACTCCTCAATCTACGAAAGAGAAGATTGCTTCGCGAATAACTTTTGAGTTCATTATCTGATCTGAATGAGATTTGCAGCACCGATCGAGTGTGATCTAACCATTAAATGTGTAAATCAAAGCAACAAGTTGCAACTTGAAGCCAAAATTAGAAGTAAACTTCATCTGCTTACGATATCCAAGAACCTACCTAACATCTCTAGATCTAGTAATTTCTGAGTTCCACGCGATCATTCGACCGAACAGAGGTACAAACTGACTATATCGACTCGACTATTGATGCTGATCAAGAATATATACACTTCGGTGTCTTAGATGCACACTTCAATACACCTTCAATGGGTTAGGGATCTGAAAAGATCAGCTTGTAAAAAGTTAAAGTCCAGTTTAACTTGATTGAAAATATTTACAAAGAAGATAAAATAGCAGCGAAAGGCAACCCCCAACAGAGGTTGGCTGCTTTTTTTAGGTAAGTCCTGCTTGAATCAGCTCGTCCTTAGGATGCTTTTAATCGAAAACGAATTAAATATTAATATGAAGATGAAACTTTGACTGACAACAGGAATTGCTGTCAGTCTTGGGCCAAAAATAGTATTAATAGCTTTAACCACACACAAGTTGGTCGTTAATTTAGGACAACATGCACAAACATGTCTTGGTTTTCCGGTTACGGCCGGATTTGTAGGCTGAGAAAGCAAAGCCGTGAGCTTCGCCGTAGTTATTACCTATATCAGTTATGATTGCCTGACATTGGCCCAGTTAGAGTTATTTTCGATTTGGAGTCAAAGCGAAAGCCTCCACACGGCCAGTTGGCCCTGACACGGTTCCCTTGTTCGACTCCAATCATCCCATGCGTGAGTGCTTTATCAAGGAAAGCCTCTCCTTAGCCCCCTAACTCCGCAATAGGGAACGCAAAAAAAGACCAAAGACAAAACCAAATAATACCTTACCAGAGCTACAAAAAAAAAGCGCCACACTTTGTCAATTTATTACACTTTCCGATTGCCGATTGTGTGAATGCATGAATGAAATGTGCGCGCCAATGAAATGTGAGCACAACTACAACAGAAAACTGGGCACAAAGGATGCTCAGCTGGAAAATACCCTGTGATACAGGTTTCCAAATCTCTAATGATAAACAAATATACTTTAAAAGAAAGTTACGTAGTTAAAATCCAATCATTTTGTTATTTTGATGTTAGAGATACGATATATACATATAGAAGAAATTAAAGATACTTCAACTGCATCTGGTTTCATATGCGGATACTTTAGCTTTGATCTGATCTGAGATCAAGTCTTTTTTAATCAAGATGCCTTACAAAAGATACTATTGAGTACTAAAAGATCATATTAGATACTATTTGATACTATTAGATACTATTTGATACTATTTGATACTATTTGATACTATTTGATACTATTTGATACTATTTGATACTATTTGATACTATTTGATACTATTTGATAGTATTTGATACTATTAGATACTATTGGATACTATAAGATATATAATATATCTATTAGATACTTTGTCTTTGATCTGATCCGAGATCAAGTCGAAAATCTTTCTTAATGAAGAATATAAATACCTTATAAAGGATACAATTAGACACTATCGGATACTATTGAATACAATAGCATACTATTAGATACTTGTTTATATATGTATATAATATACACCATCAATCCGTTACATTCACAGCTCGAAAATGAGCTGACCCTTTTTGTTTTGGCAGTTTTTGGCTAGAGGGCATAAAAAGTGTTTTAACCTAATGGAATCATTTCCGCTTTGTGTACTCTGTTGGGTCATGATTTCTGCTGTTGTTGTAGCTGTAATTTTGCCAGTAGTATTATTATATATATAACCATATATATACATATATATATATATATGTATGTGTATACGTTTTGTTGTGCATTTTGATTCTTGTGCTCTTACATTAATTGATATTTTTGGCCGAGGAATGTGCGCAATTTGGCAGTCATTTGCTCGACTTGATTAGGGTGCCCAATGTTCAAGGGCTAATGTTAGAGACTTTTGCATCGTTATGGCCACAAAAGATCTGTATCTTTTGGCCATTGTTGGGCTCGTTTTGCCTTTGATTTCTTTTTCATGCCTAATGTCGCAAGCGATTTGCTTGCGGCGTACGCATCGTATGCGCAATATGCGGAGAGCGCACCTGTTGCCTGCCTGTCCCCACACTCCGCGGCGGGCGTCGTAAGATTGAAGTGCAGTTAAATTTCACAATTAATGTCAAATGAATTTAAATCGAATTGAATCGAAGTGAATCGAATTGAATTGTAAAATGTATTTAAAGGTTTTGTTCCACATTTGAATTTGTCGCTTCAGTTCACATTCATATTTTGCGCTTCAATTAACGTTGATTGCTTTCAAATCACAATTAAAAGGTTGTGCGTCTGTGTGTGTGTTTGAGTGTGTCTGTGTGTATATTTGTTTGCGAATTTACTATGATTGATGGACAAACAGAAAGTGGGCTTAAATTATCGTACGAGTACATGTACTTAGCCATTCGGCTCGAACCTCTTCGCCAGTAGAGCGACTGCTCCCAGGGGGTATAATTACAGAAACAATGCATAGGAAGGCGTCTCCCGCCTGGCGCTTATATGCTGAAGGTTTGGCAATTCATGTTGTGCACCCACCAGCCCCCAAACCAACTACGTTTATACCCTACACACACACTCAGACACACACATAAGTATACACACACATACAGACACGTCTCATTAACGCATTCACATGCCCCCCACTCACTTTTCTTTGGCCTTTTGCCTTTAATTGTTGTCTTTACACGTGCACACGCTCTTTTGCCTTTCTTCCCACCTCTGCTCCACCATCTCTGTTCCATTTTCGCTCTCTCTCACTCTCTCTATCTCTCTCTCTCTCCCTTGTTACCAGCGTGGGGGCCAAATGCCAAAATAAAAAAAAAATTTAAATTCGCTCATCATTTTGCTCATTTTAACGCCTGACAAACCAAGCGATGTTTGGTTTTAGCAATGACGACTTGCGAATGCCCTTACAAATTTTTTTTTTTTTTAATCCTCTGTGTGTAAATGTTTGCCTAGGCACCGTTAGACACAATTGCTATACTCCAACAGTAAAGAGTATTTGTATGTACATTTCCCCTGACATCGATTACTGCTTTAAAAAAATGGAAGTCCTTTTTGCCGAACGAGTAAAGATTATAACTCATACAAAACAATTTTTTGGAAAATCATTAAAAACAATAAACAGTTTTTTTAGGATTGCTCGACTAGCTGATATCCTTTAGCCCACAAAACGATAAAGATCCCTTAAGAAGCTTAAAGTTTCCAAAATAAATAAAATACATTCTTATTTTCAAGGGATATACAAACATGAAATGTACGACTACCAAAGTACCATAAAGGACCTTTCCAAACTTTCCCTTTCTTTTGTTTCTCTTGTTACTTTCCTATTTCCGGTTACCCATACAGCTAGTACACCCTTTTTACAACATAATCGTCAATCTATTGATTTATGTCTATTGTATTGACCTTTTTTTCCTAGCCCAACATCTATGGTCAATTTAATTCTCATTATTTTTAACTTTCCCTTGTCACGTAATAACATTGTCACATCAATTTTCATATTATTTATTTTTCCATTTATCCACCCACGTAACTTTATTGGTCGTTTATGTTCCCGATGTTTACATTATTTACACTTCAATTCCAAATTGTTCTAATTTGTGACAAAATGTGAACAAAACAATGATTGACACTGAGAGCGTAGACAGATTGGAAATACCCTACGCTATTTGCAATGCAAACTTCATTACAAAATCTAAACAGCCGATTAACAGTCGATTATTTGAGCTTCGTTTGGTCCAGGTCTCCGCTCTCAATTGTCATTACTTTTGCGTTATATCTCTGCCGTTTTTCTTATTTCTCAATTCTCATTACTCATTTCCCGTCGTCCGTTGACGCCGTTGTCCTGGCAATAGCGTTAGCGTCGTCGTCGTCGTCGTCGATGTCGTTTTCGTTGTCGTTGTCGTTGTCGCTGTGAATGTGACTGTGTGTTGGCTCTCTCTCGAGTCTTTTGCGGCGTTGCTAGGCTGTGGCTGTTCAGTGTAAGTTCGGTTGCTTGGTTGCCATTGCGTCAGCGTCGCTGTTGCTGCGACGCCGCTGTCGTTGCTAGCGTTGCGTCGCGTCGCGTCGTTTCGTTTTTGCAGTTTGCTTGGCAGTTGCCCGTTTGCTGTTTACCGTTTGGTCAGCGCTCGTTTCTCGCGTTTTCGCGTTCCCGTTCTCGCGATTCTCGTTAATTTTTTTTTGTTTTTGCGCAAAATGTTTGCACTTGCACAAAATGCTGTTCAATTTATGATATAATTGCGTGCGAAAACTGATAGCCCAAACATACCAAAAGACAACAGCAGCAACAAAAAACGTACCAAGAACTTAAAAACAGTTATAAGAAAGAAGCTGCAACAATAAATAAATGAAATAAAACTAAGAACTACCAAAAACAATACAAATGCAAAAAGAAATGTGCTAAACTTGTACGTAAAAAGCAAATATCCCAATTTGTGACAACAACAAAACATTTTCTGTTGCTGTTATTGTCATCGTCGTCGTCGTCGTTGCCGTTGTCGTTGTCGTTGTCGTTGTTATTGCTGCTTGTGCTGCTGTAGATGATGCACTGGCATCTGCCATTTGGCACCTGGCACACCCACCCACTCACCCCCCACTGACCTTCTCGACGCTCAATCAACACAAACGCGCCACAATTTTGTGCTGAGTGTTTGCTGATTTTATTTTGCTGCTGCCTCAGCATTATTATTATTGAGCCTTCATTGATTCTTTTTCTTTTTTCCTTGTTTTTTTTTTTTTTGCTTTTTTCATACACATTTTCTCACTTGTCTTGTACTTAGTTAAATTCTTGTAAGCTGCCCGCCCCACACCATCCAATTCTTTGCCATGGTGACGCATGCGACAAAGTACAAAAACAGGAAAAAAGAAAATATATGTATATGTAAAAGAAAATAAAAACCACAAAAAGCAAGGCAAAGGCAAAGCAAATGTTGCCCGCAAGGAACAAGGAGCAACATTAACATGCGTGACTCATGCTATGCTCGAGGAGCAGGTGAAGGGGTGGCTAGTTAGTTACATGTTGTCTAGACTCTAAACCAAATCAGCCTTGCCGGCTGCTCGCTCTCAGCGCAATTCTCACGCAGACTTCTTCAAACATAAAAAAATCAAGCGGAACGCATATGCACGAGAGTGAGCGAGAAGACAGTACACGTGTGCGTTCCTTCTCTAACCACCTCTCCTTCCACCAATGATTGGCCATCGGCTCACATCAACCAAAAACTGAACAAAGCCAAAGGTGCGCTTGCAAGAGAAATAAAAGCGTCACAAAATGATCGCTAATTAATTTCTTCTCCTTCCCTTTCGCTTTCTCTTTGTTTCACTCTCTTCTTTCATTGCTCTCACAATTGCAATTTGTTTTGTTAACTGTAATAATTGCAAAATTCTATCATGTATGATATGTATGCATTTCATGCAATCTGCAAATCTCTTTGGAATAAACTTTTTCGCAATTGTACACACACACACACACACATCCAGGCAGACAAAAAGACAGACAGCCACAGGCACACGCACATAAACACAAAGTAAAAACTTTGCTTTGCTTCGTTACCTGTTGCATTTTTGCTTTGTTTCTCAGTTGCCGGCAGACACCGACGCACCCACGTACCACCCCCGCCACCCCTAATATTTTTGCGTTTCTCATATTCCATAATGCAACATTTGTTCCATATCCAACAAAAGTGTGTGTTTGTGTGTGTGTGTGTGTATAAGTACCGTTGGGAGTTGGGTGCATGCTGTATGCATGTGTTGATTTACGTTGCATGACAGCGGAGGGAATCTCGTTGTGGTTGGGGAGAGAGGGTATTAGGAAGTCGAACTAGTTCAAGGAATCTTGGCGTTTGTGCTCTTTTGAAAATTATAGGACAGCTGAAGCAATTCTCACATGACACGGAAATCCCAATTTACCGTTGCCCAGCTTTTCAAATATTCATCTCTTGTAATTTGCGTTTTTCCTTTCTTGTTTTGTGTGTTTACTCTTTAATTTGCGAGCATTAAGTTGCTTTACGAATATCTAATCAAAGGGCATATTGGTTCCGTAAGGAAAAAACTAATTTATTGAAGTTGAACTTCTCGTAAAGTTCACGCTTAACAAATAAAGTTGTAAGCGGAACATTTTGAACAAATTCTTATTCGATGTTAGTCCAATTACGGAAGCGGATAGCAACTGACAGACTGATAGTTAAGCAGGCAGCTACAGTGGATACCCTTTAGAAAAGTTGTGAGCGGTTAAGTGTACTCGCCGCCACGTGTGGCGAACTAAATCTTAATTAACTCTTAATAGTTTATTAGTAGTGGAAATACTTGTTAGAGGAAATTTGATATTTCAACAAGGTGGCAGCTTTGTTTATCGTTTACAGTTAACAATTATTTAAATATGGTGAGCTATGGCTAGTTTTCAATTCCAAGAAGACAATCTGCAGGTTTAATAGGCCGATTATAGGCATAGATGTATATAGAATAGGTTCTAAACTGGTTCTGTGAAACACAGGTAATAGTAGACATAAAGGCAGGTGCTCAGCTAAGTTAATTTGTAATAGTTATATATAATTTCGATCTTCACAGATATTCTAACTAATTGAAGTCAATGGACTTCATTAGATTTTCAGTGTGCCCAAATTTCTAAATCCTTAAAACACTGCAATGCATATTGATAACTGCATACGCAATGTAAAACCTGAAAGGATTCACACTCAATCGTACATTTCATTGAGGTTATTGCTTTGATTTATATATATACATACATATACATACATATAATTATATATATATATATATATCTATATAGGAACTATGCCTTCAGCTAGCGGAATGAAATAGCAATACGAAGTGCAATTGCGCGTCGAATGTGTGCAGATGTGTTTATTTATTTATTAATCATACGCCCCGTGCAGGCAGCCAAGAAACATATGAGTTCCCTTAGAATCAGTGCACAGCTGTTGTATGGGCTTGTTTCGCTTGGGTGTAGCTGTAGCTGGTGTGGATAAATAGATTGGTAGGTGTTGTGTGTCTGCGGCACGCGATTCGAAGCGTCGCAAGTATTGCCTTGGGTTTGCCGGCTGATACTCGTATAATAATTTAAATGGAATGGGTGGTGGGTGTTGGGTGGCGGGTGGCTTTTGACCAACCATTTGCTCATTAGTATTCGCCATTTGGCCGTTAGATTTCAATTGCATTGTAATCCTTGAAATCTTTTGCGTGGCACGTGGTTTCAATTAGTCGACGACGACGACAACGATGTTATCGCGGTTTCAATGTATTAAATTTCTGCGTCTCTGCAGTTAAAGAAGATGCCTAAGCGCCGCTTAGCACTGAGATTCAATTAGAGAGGGAGGAGCAGAAATGCCCGGCGCCAGGAAATGCAGCGGTAAGGGGCGTTCTCTGCGTCAGCGTCCGGATACGCTTGAATTGGCAGAGCTGGGCTCGCTTCCATTCCAAGGTGAACCGAAGCAGTTGGAGGATGACGAACGAGCTGAACGGGAGAAGCTGCCAACAGCAGCAACGCGTCGCACACGTTGGTTTCATTTTGCGAGAAAATCTCGCCGTAGGCGACGTCAGCGCAGCGAGGACGAGCAGCAGCAGCTGGCAGAGGATCTGGAGCAGGAGGACCAGCAGCAGGCTAGCTTGGCCCAGCCAGAGACAATGAACATTAGCAATTCCACACTGACAATAGGTTCACCATTAGCCGCAAAAATAACAACAACGACGACAACAGCATCAGGCAACCATGGCGACACCTTCTACAGTCTGGCCAATGCTGAATCCACGACACCACCACCACTATCCACCATCGATGTGGAGCTGCAGTTCAAGGAGCAGTCACCACAACTAGCCAAGCCTCGTCTAACCATACTACAACGCTTTGTCAGCTGGCGACGCAGTGCACCCGAAAGCCTGCCCAGCAGGCGGCACAGTGGCAGCCAATCCAGTGACCGGGACCGGGATCGGGATCGGGACCACCAACAGCAGCCGCAGCAGCTCTCAGCGTCAGCTTCAGTCCGCAATCTGCGACGCTTGTCGCAGCTGCGACGTCGACGCAGCTCCTACTATTTCTCGGGTAAAGGGCGAGCAAGAGCTAAGGCTTGCAAATTAGGTTCTTCTAATGAACAATAAAAATAATAATAATAAGAGTATTAAAAAAAATAAATAAAAAAAAATGGTAGTTAGTTATAATAAAGAAAATAATTATAAAAAAAAGAATAGTAAAATATAAAATATAAAAATAAAATGAAAAATAAATGTATCGGTAAAATGATAATAATAAAAATAATAATCAGAGTAGTAATGAAAATATTTCTAAAAAGAGTAAAAAAAAATAATGATATTAATTTGATTATAACTATAATAAAAAAATAATGAAATTTCTAATGAAATAATAAAATAAAGACTGGAAATAATATTAAAAATAAATGTAAAAGTAGTAATAAGAGTCTTAAAAGAATAATAATAACATTGATAATAATAATAATAATAATAAAAGGAATGTTAAAAACGTTAGTAGTTTTATAAAAATATTTATAATAATAGTAATAAGTATTCAAACAGCAAATTAATAACTAACTTTTTTTCTTTGTTTCTTTCTCCATCGCAGACAATGAACGCAGAATTCGCGCCAACGACAAAGATTTTAACTCTCTTTTCAAATATCACGTAAGTCTTTAACCTTTGGATAAGTTAAGTTATTAATTCTTAGTTCAGAAGTGTATAGTAATACGAATTAAAAGACCTATTTGGATCTTATTATATGCGATTTCAAATTCAATTGAAAACAATCTCTGAAGCAATTTCGACTTCCATGCCCAATCCTAACTTTTTACGATACGATACTAAACGATCAATACGAATTGGAATAGGCACATTTCATATATTATTATTACTTCTTATTGATAGAGGAAAGAACTTGGTAGTTAGGCGATAACGATAACGATAAATTCACAACTTATATAAATAACAATCGACATTATTTATCGATTCCAATTCAACATCTCCCACTTATTCAAATCAGCATAAGATCAAAACTTCTTCAGCCAGTTTCAAATTTGAATATAAAACTCATCGATAACATTTAAAATTCATTAAGAATGGAATATGGAAACTATGAAAAATTCAGTAGAAAATAACATTTCTTCAGTGAGAAACAGAATCTTCGTAATTGTCCTTTATCTATATACAACCTGCCAATAATTCACCCATATTTTTGTCCTCTGCTGCAGAACAACTATATTAAGACGTCAAAGTATTCGCTGCTGACATTTCTGCCTTTCAATCTGCTGGAGCAGTTTCAGCGTTTGGCCAACTTCTATTTCCTTTGTCTGCTGGTGCTGCAGCTGATACCGGCGATATCCTCGCTGACCCCAGTGACCACAGCGATACCATTGATTGGTGTGCTGACGCTGACGGCCGTGAAGGATGCCTACGATGACATTGTAAGTGGATTACCCCCAAACTGAACTCATACTGAAATTAATCCGGAATTTGATTGATTACAGCAACGACACTTGTCGGACTCACAGGTGAATAACAGGAAGTCGAAGACTTTGAGGAATGGCAAACTCGTTGAGGCCAAATGGTCGGAGGTGCAGGTGGGTGATGTGATACGCTTGGATAACAATCAGTTTGTCGCTGCCGACATTCTGCTACTGACCACCTCCGAGCCGAATGGCCTGTGCTTCATCGAGACGGCCGAACTGGATGGAGAGACCAACCTAAAGGCGAAGCAGTGCCTGACCGAGACCATAGAGCTAGCGGATCAGCATGATCTGCTCTGGGATTTCAATGGCGAGATCATTTGCGAGCGACCCAACAATTTGTTAAACAAATTCGAGGGCACACTTATATGGAAGAACCAGAGATTCGCTCTCGACAATGATAAGATACTGCTCCGTGGCTGCGTCCTACGCAATACACAATGGTGCTATGGCCTCGTTGTATTCGCTGGCGTCGATACCAAACTTATGCAGAACTCCGGCAAGACGCAGTTCAAGAGCACCGGCGTTGATCGGTTGCTCAACTTCATCATCATCGGTGTAAGTCCTTACGATCTAAAGCTTTGTTTATGCCATGAAACCATGTCGCCAACTCTGAGGGATCTCCCGCAGTTCATGACATAAACGTAGTTGAAATTAATCTCTGTTTCCCTAATAATTGCCTCCTCTTTTTATTTCAGATTGTTCTCTTTTTGATCTCCATATGTGCTCTATTTGCGATCGGCTGCGCCGTCTGGGAGGGCCTCATCGGGCAGCACTTTCAGCTGTACTTGCCCTGGGAGCATATCATACCACAGGAGATGATCGCCTCTGGTGCGACGGTCATAGGCCTGCTCGTGTTCTTCTCATACGCCATAGTCTTAAACACTGTAGTGCCAATTTCCCTCTATGTTTCAGTAGAGGTAAGTGGAAAAACCGAATACGATATACGATACGATATATAATAATGATAATATGATTTACAGGTTATACGCTTCGTTCAGTCGTTCCTCATCAATTGGGATGAGGAAATGTACTATGCACGCACCCACACATATGCCAAAGCACGCACCACCACGCTTAACGAGGAGCTGGGCCAGATACAGTACATCTTCTCGGATAAGACGGGCACCCTAACCCAGAATATCATGACATTCAACAAGTGCAGCATAAATGGTCGCACCTACGGTGATATCATTGACTTGCGCACCGGGGAGGTCATCGAAATAACCGAGGTGAGTAATAACTATCATATCTAACATGCTCTATATATATATATCGTGTATGTATATGTCCTAAACATACACTAAGTATGTCTTTCGTCCGACCTTTTGGGTCTTTCCGGTATAACGCCCGTTGGCCGGCACCCGTGTATTCTATGGGTTTGGATACTACTCGAATTTCCTTTGAGTGTTGGGCATGGTCTCTAACTTACTTAATTCTAATTGGTTGTTGGCGCTTCCTCTCTCTCTGTCTCTCTCTCTCTCTTTTCGTGTGTGCGTGCGTGGCTGTGTGTGTTTGAGTGTGTCGTTTTACATATCGTATGAGTGTGTGCACCGTGCGCCTGTTGGATATGCAACAGAAATTTCGTGCAAGCGTTTCAATGCAAAGTCAATGCACAATTTTTTGGCTTTCAATTCAAAATATTGAAATCTATCTTAAAAAGCTTGAAGCATTTGTTGGCAATCAAATTGGGGCGTTGACTTTGCAGCTAGTTGAGCACCAGGCAAGAACTGCATCGCCTATTGCCAATGCCAAGAAAATATAATTTTGTGTGTCTTTGTTTAATTGTGCGAAATCAGCAAAACTCACATTACTCGTTATAGCAGCAAACAATTTTCCAAACTAGCAACAGCAACAGTCGCAACAGCAGCAGCAGCAACAAGCGCAGCAGCAGCAACAAGCGCAGCAGCAGCAGCAGCACAACACCAACATCCCCACCAACAGCGATACCACGCTCACCCACATCTGGCAAGGGAACGGGCACCCCACCCACAATTCTTGTGCATAAGGCTGAGGTGCATGCAAAGAGGAGCGCTGTGCTTGTCAGCAGTGGTGGGAGCACACGGCTGGCGAATAGTCCGGAGCAGCTGGAGGGTGGCATTGCTGCTGGGGAATTGTCGCCAACGATGAGCACCATGGAGAATCCGATGAGCAGTTGTCGCAAACAGGTGCATTACTCGACGCATTGTGGAAGTGCGTCTAACAAGGAAGAGGTTGATGATCCCGGCGGGGCAGGACTTAGCTCACCCAGTGGCAGTGGCAGTGACAGTACCAGGAGTAGAGATACGGGCAGGAATGGATTGGGCGCTTATATATCACGGACCGGAGCACGCATGCGTCGCCAGCTGTCGGGTCTGTCAATGGGCAGCAGCAGCGACAAAGTAATAATCTTGCATGACAATCAACCAGAAGAATACACAACGCACCAAGAACACGAGCAAACACCACATAGCAACCGATCACAGTCTCAAACTAATCGCAAACTGGTCAAATTCAAGTTGAAGCAATCTTTATCCGCATCCTCATTCGAGCATCCCAGCAACAATTTGTCCAGCAACAGCACCGGTTGCTGTGCCCCATTCTGTCACCAACACAACAGCAAGAACCACAGCCACAGCGAGAGATCAGCAGCATCGTCGGCAACAAGAGCAAATCATGCACCGTCAAGCACCACCGCGGCACACCACCGTTATTTAAGCACACACCGCTTTGCCACCAATTGGACTTCGTCACACCAAAAAGTGCACGTATGCATGTCGTCCTCTTGTTTTCAAACCCAATATCGTATATCTTATGCTCGTTATATCGTTTATCCTTTTCATGCGTTCCTCTAACTGCGTTTATGCTATCATTTATTATCTTTGCGTTATTCTGTGCAAGTCGTTAGTTAGTTCGAAGTATCGATACTTATCCAAGGTGTTCCAATCCTAACCAAGATGTGCTACTTTGCTTTCGCATACATCTACGTTAGCTGCATCTCATAATCTCATGATATTTCACTGACATCGTGCAAATTTATAAGTGAACGTTAATAGCTATGATGTCGCCAGCCACAGCTTCCATTAGCTGTGTGTGCGTGTGTGTGAGTGTTGTTAAGCATGTTGTTATAAAAAAGTGAAGCTAGATCGTATTTTTTAAGCTGCTTTTTGAGCTATTTGTTGGCTGTAACTTTCCCTGCTGGTGCATTTACCTAATATCGTATCCTATTTAACTGCTGCATAAAAACATCGTGGAACATTAACATACATACATATACATATATACAATACATACATACATATACATATAGACAATACTACATACATATACATATATACAATACATATATACATACATATATACATACACATATACATACAAGTCTACCTCATAAGCTTTTAAGTGCTTCAGATTCAATTAGGTAACAGCTACGATCAACTGTTAAGCGAATATCGTTTATCAGGTATTTCAAATACTTGAAGATCGTATGGCGATAGTTTTTTGACTGATATAAATGTAGCATAGTATTTTTTTGAATATCGTATGTGGAACACCGTTTTGTCGCAATACTAAACTGTCATCTTACTAAATGCTTTTTTTGAATATCGTAATATGAGCTTCTTTCCAATTTAGGGTATCTTTTATCCTATCTTAAATACCCTTTCATGTTTCCAGCCTATATATGTGTTACCAATATCGTATACTGTTAACTTACCTATCCCTAACTTACTTACCCCCGTGTTCTACTCGTATTGTATCGTAACCGTATATCGTATTTAAATTTGGCGCCTGCCTCTGCTTCATATAATCGTAATACAACAAATACAAATTAAACGCCCAGCTCTGCTTAACGTACAAAGTCTACTCTTACATCAAGAAATGTTGTTGGTCAAAGAGATAAAACCTGATCCGAGTTCCATATGTTATTAACGTATCGGATTCGTCCACAATATGATTTCACTTTTCCCAGGCAATCGAAGCGGTTGACTTCTCGGGAAATCCGCATCATGAGAGCGACTTTCGCTGGTACGATCGCACGCTGCTGGATGCAGTCAATTCGGACGAGAAGCACTCCCATACTTTCTTTCGTCTGCTCGCGCTCTGCCACACGGTGATGGCGGAAACGGTGGACGGTCGATTGGAGTACCAGGCACAGAGTCCCGACGAAGCGGCACTCGTCTCGGCGGCTCGCAATTTCGGATTTGTGTTCCGCACACGCACACCAAACAGTATTACCATCGAAGTGATGGGTCATCTGGAGGTAAGCTCGAGGATTTGGACTCCCACTAAAACTGATAACTTCATCATTTGCTTTGCTTTTTAGGAGTACGAGCTGCTCCACATTCTTGACTTTAACAATGTGCGCAAACGCATGTCTGTCATCCTGCGGAGAGGTAACTCCGTGGTGCTCTACTGCAAGGGTGCGGATAACGTGATATACGATCGTTTACACAGTGGACAGGATGAGCTTAAAGCTTGTACTCAGGATCACTTGAATGTAATTAGCAAATATCTTAACTTGTCGTATACCGTATGCAAATTATATATATATATATTTATTTAGAAATTCGCCGGAGAGGGTCTACGTACTCTGGTGCTGGCGGAGCGACGCTTGACGGAAGAGTACTACAAAGACTGGCGAACGCGACAGCAGGAGGCTGCTCTGTCCATGGATGGACGGGAGCAGAAGCTAAACGATATGTACGAGGAGGTCGAGAGTGACATGCACCTGGTGGGCGTCACAGCTATTGAGGATAAACTGCAGGATGGTGTGCCCAAGTCTATAGCCAATCTGCAGAGTGCGGGCATCAAGATTTGGGTGCTCACCGGCGACAAGCAAGGTAAGTTGTGAGCGGAAAGCCAACTCATGGAATACCTACAAAGTTTTCTTTTCTGTTGTAGAAACGGCTATCAACATTGGGTACTCCTGTCAGCTGCTAACGGATGAGCTGGTGGATGTCTTCATTGTGGATGGCAGCTCTCTGGAGGAGGTGGAGAAGCAGCTGCGTCAGTTCAAGGAGTCCATCAAGATATTCGATCGATTTCGACCCAGCGGTAAGTACTCTATCCAAATCTTCATAACAATTTGATGGCTGATGAGATCTTTCACGTGTTTCAGGCACGGAGACGATGAACTTATACAGCAGCGACAGTGGAATAGCTCCGGCGAGTGCTTCAAATACATCTGCATTTATGCAAGAGTCGAGCGCATCGTGCAATGTACAGCCGCCGCCAGCTATATCGGTGGTTACCTTTAGGTGGGATGCCAAAATTAAGGATAATAAGGGCGGACCGGACAGGTAGAGGGCACTCCAAAAGCAAATTCTTCAATCTTTCCAAGCAAATTAAATAATTTAGATTCTAGATGCAGTGCAGCTAAACCAGAAATGACACAAAAGCGCAGCTAGAAAGTCACCCTGTATTTTCTGCTAACTTTCTATCTATCTCCCTCTCTCTCTCTCTCTCTGTATCTATCCTCTCTATATCTTTCTCTTGGTTATTTACCCATGTTTGTTTGTAATCTACAACTATATTCGTATATATATAATATATAATCTTCTGTTTGACTTACCAACTTATCGGCGTATCCCCTACTAAATTCTATCAAATTATATCGGTTCAATTAGTTAGCTTAAAGCTAGAAATATATCTATATACTAAACCCTATAGACCTAGTCTTATTAGTTGATCTAAAGAGAAACAAACCAAACATAATTTGTTAAATCTTTTAGTGTTCCCAAGGATGTTACCCTCTATTGGTACTTGTTCCGCCCGTCAAGTAAAATATCATTATAAACTCAAACCTAATATTATATTTTCGTTATTATTCATTGATTTAATAAGTGAATGTGCATTTGTTTCAGTTTTGTCAGTCCTTATTCATCCCAAATCATTCGAACTTAACCTCAAACTCAATTTTTAGTATCCAGTTTCCATCTTTTTTTTTTTAAAATTATTCTTTGTTGTTTTTCTTAGTGCTGTTTGTTTTTTTATACCATTTTTATAGACTATTAATATTTGGTTATATATATTGACTCACTCATATTCATTTAATATATTGCTCTCCCTCTCGCTCTCTAGAAAGAGAGAGAATGACATTCTCTTTCGTCTAACAACCTGTAAATAGCTTATTTGCTTCCACCTGCGACTGTTCGCCATTTTATTTTAATGTTTCTTATTCATTAAATATTTAATATTTCATTCATACTTGTATGTTCTACACACACACACACACACACACACACACACACACACAACAATTAACTTACCTGATCCGTAGAGAGCTCTTTAGTAATATTCCTGGCGTTTCTTCCGTTTAGCGCCGAGTGCACCGATGTCTTTGGTGATGCGAAGAAGAGCGAGGATGGAAGACGCACTGCCAGCTCTTCCGTTGTTATGGATGAGTCAACGGGCTTTGCCTTGGTGGTCAATGGCCACTCGCTGGTCCACTGTCTCTCGCCGGAGCTGGAATCTAAGTCAGTAGACAGCACCGAATCTTTGATCTCAATCTTTATATACATATAAATCCTTTATAGATTCTTGGACATTGCCTCGCAGTGCAAGGCGGTCATCTGCTGCCGGGTGACACCCCTGCAAAAGGCGCTGGTCGTCGAACTAATTAAGCGTGCCAAAAATGCCGTCACCCTGGCCATTGGCGATGGTGCCAACGATGTCTCCATGATCAAAGGTAAATTGATTCTTTCACACTTAATGAATGTTTTATTCATTTGCTTTTTTCTCCTCTCACAGCTGCCCACATTGGTGTCGGCATCTCGGGTCAGGAGGGGCTCCAGGCGGTGCTATCCAGCGACTATGCCATTGCACAGTTCTGCTATCTGGAGCGCCTATTGCTGGTGCATGGACGCTGGTCCTACTATCGCATGTGCAAGTTTTTGCGCTACTTTTTCTATAAGAACTTTGCATTTACGCTGTGCCACTGCTGGTATTCCCTCTTCTGTGGCTTCAGTGCTCAGGTGAGACCTGCCCACTCCCAGTATCTATCGTATTGATCTTTCATTATTTCCATATTCCTTAGACCGTGTTTGATCCCATGTTCATATCGGTGTACAATCTGTTCTACACATCGCTGCCGGTGCTGGCACTGGGCGTCTTTGAGCAGGACGTTTCGGATAAGAATAGCGTGGAATTTCCACGCCTCTATACGCCAGGCCTGAAGAGTGAACTCTTCAATATACGCGAGTTCATCTACAGCGTGCTGCATGGAGCTTTCACCTCTCTCATACTGTTCCTTATACCGTATGGTGTCTATAAGGATGGCGTCTCGCACAATGGTTACATGCTAAGCGATCACATGACTCTCGGCGCTGTCGTCGCCACCATTCTGATCGTGGATAATACAGCTCAGGTTTGTTAACCAAAGGATTCCGTGAGCTTAAGTGAAACTATAATCCATCAACCATTTCAGATTGCTCTTTATACCTCGTATTGGACCATTGTGAACCATGTGACCATCTGGGGCAGTCTCGTTTGGTACTTTGTGCTGGACTATTTCTACAACTATGTCATTGGCGGCCCGTATGTGGGCTCCCTGACGCAGGCCATAAAGGATCTGACCTTTTGGGTGACGATGTTAATCACAGTCGTCATGCTGATGGCTCCTGTTTTGGCCTATAAGTTTTATCTTCTGGACGTATATCCCAGTTTATCCGATAAAGTAAATAGTCGCTCTATATCAGTTTACCAGCTTCCAACTCATCTCTTATCAATCTCACAGATTCGTCAGAAATCGCTGAAGAAAACGCATTCGCGTGTCTCGAGCGATGTGCGTCGTACACCCTCCTCACGGCGTGGACGCCGCTCAGTGCGCTCTGGCTACGCCTTTGCCCATCAGGCAAGTGCAAATTGGGTAACAGCATTCCATAGACTCCTCTGTGACTTTCTCTTTTGATCCTTTGCAGGAGGGCTTTGGCCGGCTGATCACGTCGGGCAAAATAATGCACAAGCAGCCGCAGGACTATGCCTTCCCGCTGGGCTTGGGGACCAAGAAGACGCAGGCGTTACACAATAATATAGGGGAACCAATTGATGGAGTACCCAGCAAGCAACCACCGTCCACAGCTGGTCAGAACCATCACCATAACACGAATAGCCACAACAATAACAACATCACCACGCTGCGGCACAATCAGAGCAATCAGATTCATTCTTCGATGGCTGACATCAATGTCAGCGGACATGGTAGCGAGGATACGCATCGTGGCAGTGCTAGCACCGATGAGATAAGTCCGCGTGCACCCTGCCAGGATCTGGACACAATAAATCTTTAAGCTCGCAGCGGCAGAAACTACAAAGAAAAACACCAAAAAATTAGTAAAAACAAAAAACGCAACTTTAACAATTTTAAGCAGTGCAAAGAACACAACAAATTTTTAAGTAGAAAACAAAAATGGAAACAAATTTTATTAGCTTTACCAATAACTAGCTCTAAGTGTGTGAGTCTGTATATGTATGTGTGTGTGTGTGCCTGTGTGTGATTGATTTTACGTTTATGTTTAAGGAAACTATTTATTTAACGAGCTAAAACCAACCAAATTTTCCACAAGAACCTCCCCCAGTAAGTCGATTTATGCTCTGAGCATTCAGAACATTAACATAGAATGTGATTTATGTGATTTATTTTATAAGTCAATTTTTTATTGTTTATTTTTTATTAATGTATACCCTCTAATTTTGATTTTCCTTGCTTACTTCGCTTTACCAGAGTTACAATATCTAAAAGAATCGCGAACTTTTAGTATAGCTTTCTATCTAGACATAAAATAATATCTTTATCGCAGATGTTCTTGTTGTAGGAACTTAAGTTTTAGAGACGCGAGTGTTACAGTTCAATAGTTGTCTAAAAAAGGACCAAATAGCTTAAACGAAGTATATTTATAAACAAAGTATTCAATCCAATTCCAATCAGATCGGTTTAGCAAGTAGTTCAACATAAGTGAATTGGGAATCTTATTGTAGTTATAGTGTTATTATCTAGGGTATTCATAGCTATGCTTTGAGGTATTCTCCCTTGATTCCTTTCAGTGTTCAGTTGCATTTAAAAGTGAAAGTGTATGAATTGTTTATACCCTGTAGAATTCACTCTATCCCTCTCTCTTTCTCACTCTCTCTTATTTTATTCTTCTCTCCTTTGTTAGAGCGATTGTTGTGTATGTCTGTCTGGTATGAAAGCGTGTGTGAGAATAGCTTAAGATAAAACTAAAACGGAAACAGAACCATTGAGAAACTGAAAGTGTACTTACATATAACTGTTAAATGTCGTGCTGTGCTTTGAAGAAGGAAACTAAACCTAAAACTTAAACTAAACTAAACTAAAACTAAAACTAAAACTTAACCTAAAATTAACCAGGCCAATTTAACTTACCAATTAAGGTACTTACGAATCAAGCTGTAGTTTCTAGTTAACAACTATAGTTAAAGAACTAGCACACACACCAACACACACAATACACTCACACCCCACACACTATATACACAACTACTCATAGATATGTCCACACTCTTGTGTTCCTAACTATTTATCTACATAGAGCTACTAATTTAGTCAGTGCGGTCCCTACTTATAAGTACAGTTGTCACTAGCAACTAGCGTGTGTGTGTGTGTGTGTATGTGTGTGTGTATCTTAACTGCTTTTGCAAAAGAAAAGAAAAACAAACAGAATTTCTGTTGTATTCTGTTGTATATTAAGAATAGAGGGTATGGGGGCATATTAGGTATCCGGACTATGGATTAGATTCTAACCACGTTGATACCAAGAGGGCTGTGGGCTAGCAACGGGTCGCAAGAGAAGGCGAATGCGAATGCGAGCAGGGTAAACCAAGTACTTGGAATTATCATAGGTATTTTTTTAAAGGTAACGAATTGTACGAATTGTGTACCAATCAACGAAATTACTTTATTACCAATTTTAGCAACTTGGTCAATTTTGGTCTTGTTTTGACTAGTTCTTGTTGGAGGTTTACAATCTGAGAATGAAAGATAATACAATAAAAGAAAACAAAGTGGTTTTTTTTTTAAGTCTACAACCTTAGAACTGTAGAAAACTATGTTAAGCAAATTTTAAATGATCAATAAATGCGAAATATTTTCAAATTCTGTCTACAAATAACTCTTCCAGAAGTTGATCCTAAACTTTGTTCAAGTCTTGGGCAACTTCTCTATTTTCTTTCATCTTCTTCAGGTAACACGCCCAAGCGGCTAATGGACAACCACTTCGCATACCAATTAACTAGTTGATCATTTTGCAATCCACCTGGAGGCACACCTATTAGCCGAGCCAGCCACAAGCCGCACACACCTGGAGATGATTGAATGAGAAAGACGAACAAAACCAAAATCAAAACAAAAACAAATTAATATCGATTTAACAAACCCCTATTCAAAATTAGATTTTAGCCAACACGAGTTTGTTTATTGTCTGGCGTTGTTGCTGCTGTTGTTGTTGGCTTTAACTAAATACTACAACTGGTATTTTGGGTGTTTGTCATGAGATATGCAATCCATTGATTAAAACATCTCAAATTCCACTGGCTCACACCAGATCCAACCATGTCCGTCATTCCGCAACTCTCTGCGAGTGTGTCTGCCTTTGCGGGCTTACTATTAACACCATAAAATTTCATATCATATGTTTGCAATACTCATAACGGTTGCTCCTAAACCAGTTTTACACTTTTATAAACCTATTGATTAAACTAGGCAACAGTTTCGGAGTGAATATTATTGATTATTTTTACTTCTGATTCCGAATAGCACACTGCCTGTTAATGATTGTCTACCAGTGGATGAACTTTGAAAAGATTACAACAGGAAATAATATTATAAATATGAACATCTATTGACTAAATGGTCTATAGGTTTCGAAGTGAATTTTGTAGATGCTCTTATAGTTCTGCTTCCGAATAGGACTCATCCTTATAAGGATTGGCAGCAATTTGATAAGCTTTGACTAGCGTTTGACAAGTAAAATTATATTATAGTGAACAATATTTGTTTGTATATTTTAATTTTATAGATTTTTTATAGGAGGCATCCTGTTAAGGATTGACCACCAATCGATGAACTTCAACAATATTATAATATTAGCATCTATTGACTATTTTGTCTATAGGTTTCGGAATGAGTTTTACAGAATATTTTAAGGTCTGCTTCCGAATAAGAATCATTCTCTGAAGAATTTCGCCCCAGTTGATAGACTTCGACACGCTTATAACATCAATTAATATTATAGTGAACAATATCTATTGTATATAAGTTTCGAACTGCACTTTACACATTTCTTTTTACTTCTGTTTCCGAATCGGAGTTATCCTTTAAAGGGCTGTCCACCATTTGATTAACTTCGACATGCTTAAACAAGAATTAATATTGTAATGAACAGTTTCTATTGACTTTATTGTCTATAGGTTTCGGAGTGAGTTTTTTCAGATTTTTTTTACTTCTGATTCCGAATAGGCAACATCCCCTCAAGGATTGCCATTCAGCTAATGAACTTCGACAAGATTATAATATTAAACATCTATTGACTATATTGTCTATTGGTTTCGGGGTGAGCTTTACAGAATTTTCATATTTTTGATTCCGAATAGAAGTCATCCCTCTAAGAATTGGCCACCAATTGAAGAACTTGGACAGAGTTCAAATAGGATACATCTCATTAGGAATAGACCGACATTGACCATAGCTGTTCTCCAGTGTCTCTTTATTTCCATTTATAACCCTCAGCAACAAATTTTAAACAAATTTCGGAGTGAATCTGCCTTGTTTATAAGATTCCACAATGCACACTTTATTCAAATCACAGCTTGCCTTAATAGTTACACGTTTGATGTGTGCGGCCTAGACACCTCCATGGTCAGATTTGTTAAAGCGCTAAGTACTTAGGTGTGAATCTCTGAGGAATCCACCGTGGCAGATAAACGAAATCGGCAGACAGTGGCCAGAGGCCGAAGTCTCACGTTACTTTACGATTGGCCAATAAATATGAATGAAATTTTGTAAATCCGCGCATGGATACTGAAGATATTTGAAATGTATAAAATATATGTTTACGGTTATATAACCATTTCGGGAGCGTGTTCGCTTGTGTGCCTAATTATGCGTGAGTTCCAATGATAGACGAGCTATGTAAAGCACGGAGCAGCATCCGAATGCGGAAATCTGGCGCGCGTACCCGATGACCAAATACACGCAGAGAAATGGGCGTTTAAAACAAAACAACCAAAAAAAAAAAACGATCTCGTTGCCAAATTTATAGAGGAGTGCGGTATGGATCAGAGTGAAACCGGTATATGACGTCGTTTTTTGTTTTAAGCTTATTCCCATGAAAATTATTTAAGTTTTAATTATGATTATTATTTTAAATAACGGGTGACAGGTACACAAAGTTAATAGGGTATTAGGTATTATCGGAGTGTTAGATAACAAAAGAATTCAGAAAGTAAAAATTACTGCAAATTCATGGAGATATTTATATACAAGTATAATCATGTTTAATCTTGTTTGTCTGCAATTGCATAATAAATCGCAGGCTGGCTAAATAATGATGTATCAATTCAGTGAAGATGTTGACTCATCATTTTGGCCAGTCACTGGGTAAGTGGGCTTACTGGTCTTGAGCTCAACCTCAACGGGGAATGACAAATTTATTTGCAATGCTCCAAATCATCCTCATCAACGGCATGAGGCACATGGTCCAGTGTCTTGCCATGGATGCTTTGACAATGTCAACAAAACCAAGTGATAAAATGCCAATAGCTTTTAATTTGCCTAAAGCTTTATGCAGAGAGGGGGCTGAAAAGACGGGGGGGTCATCTCGGCGGGGTCAAGGGGGCATCATTGTCTCAAAGTTAAATATGCGCAACGACGCGCATTAAATAATTTATATAAAAATGCACACAAAACTAAACAAATTTGAAATCTCTTGCATGATATAATCGGACTGCGACTGCGACTGCGACGCTGACTGCGCTGGAGACGGCGAAGCCGACTGAGGTAGCGGTTGCGACTGCGACTGTGGCTCAAACGCGCAGATTGGCTCAATCGACAAACGTTCGAGTTGCTTTCTGTTGCAACAACAACGAAATAGTTTAAGATAGCGGAGCGGTCACATCGATAATCATATGCAAAAAGCCGGTCAATTTTCGGTATATACACGGGGCAAGAGGGCAAGGGCAAGGGGCATGGCCAGTGGTAGGGGCGGGTGTAAATGCTGTTGCGAGGGGGAACTGGGTCGCTCGAGACGGAGATGCGTTAACGCTTGTATTATTTGCTGTGTATTTTGGAATTTCGAATAAACAAAACAAATTATACAGGGTGCCGTTTCTTCAAGAGCTGATCTCGGGCTTACAACGCTCTCGAGGGTTATATTATCTAGTTTTTTCAGACCCTACAGCACCTACACACAGCTATGGAGCTAACGTAGTTACAGGTAAAATACAACCCATATGAATCTAAACTGTAATTGCTGCCTGTAAACCGGTCGTAAAGTGGCTTAAATAATACACTTATAAGACTCAGATCGGAGAGATATGAGCTATAATATTATTGTTATTGCCGATTAAAGCGAACTTTAAATCAGTTTAAGCTTTTACTTAATGTTCAACCAGCTTCAGCTAAGTCGTAATTTTCAAGACCATAAAAACTGTTAATAACAAATAGTTATACATTGACAGCGTAAGAGTCACTTTACTTACTTAAAAAGAGCTTGAAACAAACTTAAACATCTATAAAAATTAGTTAACAATTGGCTAGTAAATAATACAAATAGGGCTTAAATTGTTAAATAACTGTTTGAGTTGCACTGTGATTTTCTATGTGCGCTTCTCTTTACTCTTAAATGCTGTACTATACTTTTTTCTCAGTCTTAACTCTTTTTTACACGTTTGTATACTTTTCAATTCTTTTCAGCTCTATAATTACATCTCCATAAATCTCCATACGTATAATACATTTATATACATACATCTTTGTAAATACATCTCTATACATTTATCTACAATATATGTATATTTATTTTATTTATTTTATTTATTTTATTTAATGTCAACTATTAACAGTCGACCAAAATTTGAAAGTAACAATACAATTTTAAATATAAATTAAAACTGAAAAAATATAATTTAAATTTAAAATTAAGTATTTGAGTAAAAAATTTAAGTTAATATCTGGGGTGTTCAAAATAAGAATATTAAATGATCCAACATTTGTTGCGAGGATTGGGAAAAACCCAGAAAAACCCAATCAGATCACTTTGATTAGTAAGGCAAATAAGTGCAAGTAACTACGTGCTAAAAAGTTAAGGATATGGTTCTTAATCATATCAAAAAGTATATCAATGCATGAATCTTTATACCCACAGCTCTAGGCATAGGTACGTCTCAATACATAAATCTCTATACATCTTTATACCCACAACTATACTATGTATGCATACATCTCTATACATATGTACATACCTATACCTGGTACATCTCTTGTCTACCTTTTACTTCTCTATACTTCTCTATGCTACTCTGGACTTCTTCAAACTTCTCTATTATACTCTTCCTCTCTTTATACCCTTTATTATGCTCTTCATTCATCTTTTCTATAATTTTCTAACATTTTATATACTCATCTATGCTTCTCTCTACTTATTATTATATTAGTACTATCTACTATTTCTATGCATTGGAATACTTCTCTAAACTTCTCTATAGTTCTCTATAATTCTATACACTTCTCTTTGCTGCCATAGACTTCCTTATAACCTTATTCATTCTTCGCTTTCTTTATAATTTTCTAACTATTTATATACTGATCAATGCTTCTCTTTATATATATTTACAACCTTCTACTTTTCTATTCTTCTCAATTAAACTTCTCAATACTTCTCTATGTTACACTTTCCTTCTCTATACTATTATAATAGTTTCTTCTGAATGCTTCTATATTCCTCTGCTATACTTATCTATACTTCTCTACTAGGCTTCTTAAAAGGCTTCTCTATTAGACTTCTCTAATAGGCTTCTCTAATAGGCTTCTCTAATAGGCTTCTCTAATAGGCTTCTCTATTAGGCTTCTTAAAAGGCTTCTCTATTAGACTTCTCTAATAGGCTTCTCTATACTTCTCTATTAGGCTAGTCTATCCTTCTCTATTAGGCTTCTAATCACCTTTTCTATACTTCTTGTTAATATTTTTCTCTTATGATCTTCTCAATACTTCTATATTATACTTCTTCTATACTTATCAATGCTTCTCTCTAGTATGTTCAGACCTTAACTCCTGATAATATCTATACATAATTCTCTTTGCTTCTTTATATTTCTTTAACCTTCTGTTAACTTCTTTATATTTCAATAACCCTATGTATACTTCTCTATATATTGCTGTATTCTTCTCTAAACTTCTCCATTTCCTGTTAACTATTCTCTACTGTCCCCCTGTTTACTTCTCACACTTCTCTATAGTTAATAGCTAATAGATTCTCTAACTCCAAAGACTCTACTGAATGCCTTTAATATCACCTAGTCAGTTGATCTTATATAAAGTACTCCAGGGGGTGTCAATGACAATCCTTAGGATCTTAGCACATATATAACTTATGATATTCCACAAACTAAGCAGTTGAGACACCCTGTATATATTGATGAGGAATGGCCGAGGAAATATTTGTTTCTGTTTAATAATTTGTTGTAAAATATTTAAAGTGAATTACGAGAGAGATGAAAGATGAGCAGAAAACCCACGAAAGCAAATATGTTTGATTTGGTGAAGCATCGCAATACACGTGTATTCCAATTTCAATTCCAATTCCCATTCCTATTCATATTCGTATTCGTATTCGTATTCGTATTCGTATTCGTATTCGTATTCGTATTTGTATTCGTAATTGTATTCGTATCCCCATTAACATTTACATCTTCAATCCCATTCGCAAGCGTATCGCTGACTCTTCATCTTCGACGTCATCTCCAGCGTTTGAATCACAATCAGTTGCGTTGGCTGCGTCGCTGCTGCTGCCGCTGCTGCTGCTGCTTAAGTTGACGCCGGCAGCGGGTTGTTGCAAGCGATACCGTATTGTGGTGGTGGTGGTATCACCCGGCGGCCCTTTAACGGGAGCTGTGCAAACGGTGCGTCTGTATATAAGCTGGGCAGCAGCGCGGAAGTAGCATCATTCGCTAACCGGGAACAGCTCGAAGCGCACAGGTGCTCGGGTCAACACAAACAGACAGAGAAAGAGAGAGAGAGAGAAATATACAGAGCTAACCGTTATGAAGGTGAGTAACTGGCCGCTCCTTTGGATTATCAACGCACACGGCTGATGCACTTGCTCTCTCCCTCACTCCACACACACAGGTCTTCATTTGTCTACTAGCCACATTGGCCGTCTGCAATGCCACATTCCTGTCATTGTTTGGAGGTGGCGGCGGTGGCGCCGGCGGTGGCACCAAGACCACATACAATATCATAGCGACACCCAACGCTGGCGGTGGTGGCGGCGGCGGCGGCGCTGTTCATGGAGGAGGTCATGGAGGATCTCACGGAGGCTCTCATGGCGGCTCTCATGGTGGAGTTCATGTAGAAAGTCACGGCGGAGGTCATGGAGGCGGCTACAGTCATGGACATGGTTACGCACATGGCGGAGGCGGCGGCGGCGGTGGCTCAGCACAAGTAATCAAGGTCATCTTGGAAGATGGAAACTCTTATGGCAGCGCTGGTGGCGCTGGACACTCTTATGGCAGCGCTGGTGGCGCTGGACACAGCTACAGTCATGGCTATGCCAGTGGACACGATCAGGGCTCCTATGGTGAACAGGTGTACAAGGTGATCCAGCATGCGGAACCAGCTGTGCCAGTGGCCTATCATGCTGCCAGCGGCGGTTCCGGTTACTCCTACGGTCAATCCTATGCCGGCGGTCATAGCTATGGCGGTGGTGCTGCCTCTTCCTCGTATCACAGCCAGAACCTGAACTCACTTCTGCCCCAGATCATTCAGCTGGTGCTGCAGGAGGATGCTCTGCACGGAGGCGGCGGTGGTGGAGGCGGCGGCGGCGGTGGTGGCGGTTATGGAAACATCGATGCCATCAATAGCCAGCTGATCGATACCTTCGGCCGCAAGGGCAATGCCATAATTATGCGCGCGGATAAAGCGCAGGGTGACTTCTTCAAGAGCGGCCATGTGGTGCAGCGCGGCACACTGAAGGTGATGCGCGTCCAGGAGAACCAGCAACAGCAGCAGCACCATGGAGGCGGTGGCTGGACCAATGGTGGCTCTTCAGGCGGCGGCGGCGGCTGGAGCAGCGGTGGTGTCTCAAGCGGAGGCTGGAGCAGCGGTGGCTCCTCAGGCGGCGGCGGCTGGAGCAGCGGTGGTGCCCCAAGCACTGGCTGGAACTCCCAGCCCGCCGGCTGGTAGACACCCCCAACTCCCAGTTAGTTAGACCAAATGAACTATTTTTTTTTACTAGGCTAATTCATCAGAAGTCATTAGACAGTCCCATTAGTCGCATAGATCCACAGATCCGGACATTGTCCGTATTCGTCATTGTTAAATTATTTGTTAATAAATATATAAAAAATTACAAAGAAATTCGTAAGAGATGGAGGAGCATAAACCGAGATGAGCATAAACAAGCTAATTTGGTAACTTGTTGTGGTCGAAACAGAGTTATATCATAATGACACGACTTTCATTGATTGCCCTTGGCCGAGTCCAGTGGGCAACAGGGCCAGCAGGGGGCAGGTGGCAGTTGCCAGTTGCCAGTTGGCGATAGACAGCGGGCCAGAGGCATTTGCAGAGGCGGCAGCCACTTGAATTGATTTAACATAGAGCTTGTTGCCAAATGCGGAGATTCCAGAGTGGAGAGCCAAAAGCGAAACTTGGCCAACAGCTGCGGGTCAACTCTAAATTGATTTCGGATATTAACGCATCGTCTCGACGATCTGTGGAATCTCTTGTGACTCAAGTCTCATAACTCAGAGAGTCAAATGTGAAATTAATTTCTTACATAAACGTTCACCAAAACAAAACAAAACAAAACAAAACGAAACCAAACAAAACCAAACAAAAAAGAAGAAAACAAATTACTTAATTATGATGATTACTTAAGCCGCAGATAGCGGCAACTATTATTAGAGATGATCATTTAAATACGGCTAAGTGACCCGAAGATGATGGATTCCGTCCAGCCCTAAGCGCCTCCAACTGTTACTTCTTAGGTGTTATACATGTTGTTATAACCTAATATCCATTAAAAATACATTAAAAAGGTCTAAGAGTAGTGGATAAGCTTATACCAAAAAGGCTGCAGCTTTGAGATATATATATCCAAGGTTATATCCCAGATCGCCATTTAAATATCTCCAGTTCTATATCCCAGATCGACACATATAAATCCAAAGTTATATTCCAGATAGACCAACTTTAATCTAAAGGATATTTAACATAGAAAAGGTCTAAAAGTAGTGGGTAAATTTATACCACCTTTGAAATCGAGATATCAAGATATATCTATCCAAACTTATATTTCAGATCGAGATATATATATGCAAAGTTACATCCCAGATCGAGATATATATCCAAAGTAATATCCTAGATTGAGACACTTTACTCTGAGCCTATTTAACATTAAAAAGGTCTAAAAGAACTAGGTAAATTTATGCAAAGTTATATCCAGATATTAAAGTTATATCCCAGATCGAGATATATATATCCAAGGTTATAATCCAGAGCGAGATATATCTATATATATATTCAAAGTTATATTCCAGATCGAGATATATATACAAAGTTATATCCCAAATCGAGGCACTTTAATCTACAGCATATTTAAAATTAAAAAGGTCTAAAAGTAGTGGGTAAATTTATACCACCTCTGAGATATATTAAGCCAAACTTATATCCCAGATCAAGATGTATACATCCAAAACTATATCTTAGATCAAGACACTTTATATACATATATTATATATTTATATATATCGGATATTTATTTGGTATAACAACATCGATTGGTTCAGATACACTTTGTTTATGTTTAATATATTCCGCATAAAAAAAGGTATAAAAATATTGTGTAAAACTGTTTTACATGTTTTGCGAGTTAATTTATTCATATTAACAATATAACGGTAACTGCTGGCAACACTCTTTTTAACCGGATATCCAAATAGTTGGTCATAATATTTACTCTATAAGAAGTACAAAGCAACTCTCTGTGTTTGTTGTCTTCACTTTTTATATCTGCTCCGGACATTAAATAGATCCCCAAATAAAGCAGCCCAACTTGAGGCCTATGTTTGGGAATATATAAATAAAGGTATAAGACCTTTTATGTCTTAACTAGTTCAGTGAACCCGATTCACACCTGGGCTTTAATCGTAGGCGATTATCTTTCGCTCGTGTTGCTCTCAGCTGAGTTTCAGCTCTTTATTATATTGTAAATAGGCTTAGAATAAATTTATCAATAATTATGGGAATCTTTTCTATAAATTCTTGATTGCTTTGTAATAAACGTATATTGATGAGCTTTATATTACGATATAAATTGGACAGTTGCTGTCATTATTGGATTGATCATTTCAAATCTGAGTGGATATTATAAAGCTATAAATTTTGATTGTAAATAAAAAAATTTCTACTGATATTCTACTATAAAGAATTATTGGGAGTAACTCTTTTAATACCTTTACAGAAAATGAAATGTAATTTGAACTTAAGATCTTTTGAGTCAGGATTTAATTTAAATTTTCAGAGAAATTATTGGTGTGTCTCATAAAGTATTTAATCTTTCTTTCATCTACACTGAAACCAACCAAAAATGTTGTCCTATTTGTAGCAGGACTTCTTTATTGTACCTTTATTCACTGATTAATCCGAATTATGGTTCTTGATCAATTCAAGTATTGGTAACCATTAATAAAAATACATACAATTATTAGGACACAGCTTTAATATACTTTCTCTCCTAATTTTTAATGGGTTAACAGTATTTTTTATTTATTTATTAAAGGTATAACAAGTACGAATGCTCTTAAGTATTCGATTTTTACGATACGGTTAAATATTTCAGAGGAATACACAAAATAAAGGCTGCAATTAAATAATTTTTTTATGATCTTTTTATTCTTCGAATATTATATATCCGTGTATCCATCTGTCCACCTGTATACATTCATTGATCTAAGAGACAATAAGAGCTTAAGTAGTCACCAAATTGTGTATATTGATTCCTATATAAGAGCTTACCCATCCCCCCTCCCCTCTTTAAACACCACTGCAAAACAAAAGAAAATATTTATAAAGGCAACTTTCAACCGGTAGTTTTGTTACGTCAGTCAAAGATTTCATTGGGCAAGTTTTGCTGCTCCACTTCTGACAAGGTTCTGCCCGAGTATCCGACTCTCCGCTACGGGTATATAAGCTCGATGCGTGACCAAACAAATCAACACAATCTTCTCAAAGCAATCAAATCAACATGAAGGTGGGTCGTTGGTCAATCGCATACGAATCAATATTCCTATCTAACTGGTAACATCTCTTTCAGTTCTTCCTCGCTGGTCTCCTGCTCGCCGCTTGCCTGGCCATTGGTCAAGGATCTGCCATCTACTCCTCGAACTACGCCTCAGTGCCCTTCGTTCGTCACGTGCCCGTTGTCAGCAGTGTGCCCGTTGTCAGCAGCGTTCCCGTAGTCCGCCAGGTGTCCGTCGTGAGCAAAGTGCCCGTAGTCCGTCATCTGCCAGTTTACGACTCCGTTGCCGTTCCCGTTGCCCACTCCGTGCACCATGCCACATACGTCTCCAGCCCATCTGTGGTGCGCGTTGGACACGGAAACGTCTACGGTACTCCCCTCGCCTACAGCGGCTGGCTGAAGCAGAAGTAAGCGCTCCACATCGCTTGGATCGCAATCTATCATACGCTTCCCATACACGAAAATGTCCTGATCTTTTTTTTATTATTTTTTATGGCAGCTCCATAATGAATCCTAAACCTTTACAATCTTAACTAAACATGAGTTTTTATTATGTAGATTTCACTTTTATTCCGTGTTGCAAATGTCACGAAGATTCCAAGGACAGTTTCTAATGTGCAGAAGTTTTGTTTAGAATATCTTTAAGTGTGTGTGAATGTGTGTGTATCTGAGCTCAATGAAACTATTCCAAAGCTGTGGTGACTTGATACAATACAATCTTTCTTCAATCTTTCTTCAGTTAAGACCAAGTTAATTCATAAATTATCTTGCGTCACTCAAGTGCTGCTTCTTCCATTTCCATTTGCATTGACGAGGATCCAAGGCTTGTTCTTTTATAAGTTTTTTGACTCTATCAATAAGTGGTTCAGCCGGTTCTCATATGACAGCAGCTATAGCATCTGCTAAGGAACCCAATTTGGTCTTCTACGCAAGTCAGAAATACATCCCGGTATGAGATGCATCCAGTTAGAAGTCGCTCCAAATGTCCTTATTCAGGAGCAAGCTGGTCCAGGTTACACAGAAGTCAGAGAAGGTGACTCTCTCTTATTTTATTTATAAAAGAGAACTTGTTATAATCCATATCGTTCGATGTAAACTATATCCATAAAGTTGTTGAATCCACTAGGAACATAACATTTGTATGAGAACTAAACTGAACTGAGCTCTAAGGAGTATCTAGAGCTACTTCCGGTTCGAGTCTGCTGTGGCAACAGAAAGTATGCAACATCTTTGTTACAATTCCATTTGAACACAATAAAAACAAAATGAAATAATCCAATTTTAAATGTTGGATTAAAAGATACCGTGTAATAATTCTATTTGCTAATAAACCATGTATGTTCCCTTTTTGTTTACAAATAAATAGTATTCATAAGTATTTAGCTTTTGTTTTGAGTTTAATCAAAAAATAGGATACACCCCGATTGACTCGTCCATTATCGTTGATCAATATGCAAACCGCCTAATAAAATTGAGAAAACAATATTTTTGTATGGGAATCTGTTAATGGATATACGACATAAAAATGCCAAAGAACAAGTCAGAAAACAATGCAGCAGTCAAGTGATACTACGACTACGAGATACTCTTAACACATGACTCATGTGTCCTAAGAGACACTCCGAATGAACTCCGAACTCTCTCAGAACGAGGGGTTCATAGAGAAGAACAGATGGAATGGTATATCGGTAGGCAGGCGAGCATAGAGACTGACAGACGGGCAGACAAACAGCTTGACAGACAGACAACCTGATAAACAGACAGCAAACAGGCAGACAGGAAGAGAAGCAGACGGCAGAAAAACAGACAGACAGACAGATAAACAGACAGATCGCTAAACAGACAGCTAAGCAAACAGATAGATAGAAAAACAGACAGAGAAGCAGACAGACAGTCAAACAGATGGGCAGACAAACAAGTAGACAGGCAGCCACACAGACAGACAGTCAAATATACAGATAAACAGACAGTCGGCAGGCAGAAAGACAAACAGACAGTCGGCAGGCAAAAAGACAGACAGACAAACAAACACACAAACAGACAGACAGTTAATTCCCTATGTATTTGCACAACTTTAATATGCTCCCTTGGCCCATATTTGATGAGTTAAGGGTATAAAAATAGCAAAAACGTGTGCAGATATACATTTTTTAGATAAAACAGAACATATAATATTTATAAGCTCATTGTATTTTGTATATATATATATATATGTGTGTGTGTGTGTGTGTGTGTGTGTGTGTGTGTGTGTGTGTGTGTGTGTGTGTGTGTGTGTGTGTGTGTGTGAATTTAAGGTGTTAGCTGCTTTTTTTATGGTAACAAGGCATGAAATCATATGGGGAAGCTTAAATAGAGTTGGAGGCATAAATTTGCATTTCGATTGTTCAAGTGTTGCCAGAAACGAAAACAATGAGCCATAAACAAAACCAAAAGGTGAGAAAAAAAACCCAAATAAACAGAGATCGATAAGTTTACACAAAGGAAAAGAATCAATCAAGGCGCTCGATATGTTTCCGTGGCCAGTGACAGAGTTGGAGCCGTAGTCGTAACCATTGCCGGACTTCAGTTCAGTGATTGTAGTTTGTTGGATAAAGCAACAAGTTCTCATTTTATAGATTCAATTGATGTCCAACGATCGAACCATAAAGAGAAACAATTTGTGAACGTATGATATATGATTTAATAATAGCGCCAACTAACTAGCTTAATCCCTTCCTTTATACTTAGACTATGGCACAAATTAACATAACGCCTTTCGATTTTGTTTAAAAAAATCTTCTTTTTTTCTGCGTTTCATTTGTTTGCCGTTTCCATTATTTCGAAATGTTGTTCTATTTGTTTGACAGGCAAGTTTTGCTGCTCCACTTCTGACAAGGTTCTGCCCGAGTATCCGACTCTCCGCTACGGGTATATAAGCTCGATGCGTGACCAAACAAATCAACACAATCTTCTCAAAGCAATCAAATCAACATGAAGGTGGGTCGTTGGTCAATCGCATACGAATCAATATTCCTATCTAACTGGTAACATCTCTTACAGTTCTTCCTCGCTGGTCTCCTGCTCGCCGCCTGCCTGGCCATTGGTCAAGGATCTGCCATCTACTCCTCGAACTACGCCTCAGTGCCCTTCGTTCGTCACGTGCCCGTTGTCAGCAGTGTGCCCGTTGTCAGCAGCGTTCCCGTAGTCCGCCAGGTGTCCGTCGTGAGCAAAGTGCCCGTAGTCCGTCATCTGCCAGTTTACGACTCCGTTGCCGTTCCCGTTGCCCACCCAGTGCACCATGCCACATACGTCTCCAGCCCATCGGTGGTGCGTGTTGGACACAGTCATGTCTACCACGACACTCCCCTTGCCTACGGCGGCTGGCTGAAGCAGAAGTAAGCGCTCCTAACCAATAGGCACCTGCCTGGACCGCAATCTCTGATACGCTTCTAACAGACGAAAATGTCCTAATTTTTTTTTATTTTTATGGTAATTCCATAATAAATCCGAGTTCTTTACAATCCTAACTAAAACATGGTTTTGCTTTATAATTTCAATATGAATTTTTTCCTAGAAGGCATCAGAATGTAATTATGGATACTTTACGGCTTTCGACTTAGTGTCCCAAGGTCTTTCGTATTGTACCGCAATGTTAGTTGGTCTTCTTTCAACCATCCATCTTAACATCTCAAGGAAATTCCTTTTTTAAACTAGAGTGTTAAACCTATCCAGTTGCATATTGAAAGTTTCTAAAGAGTCAAAAATCTGGTCACTTTATTGAACATAAAACCATTTCAATAAAAGATTTATACCTATTTAGAACGAAGTAACAATATAAGAAATTCCTCTTTAGTGTATCCAAAAGAAGCACACAGGGCTTGAGGTCTTGAAATTAACGAGTATTTTAGTTGGAGTATGAAAAGGATATTAATTGTTTGGTTTTCCATTTGAAAGTGATTATACTCGGGTTGTATTTCTGAAAACAAAAGATTACTGAAGGGATTTTACGTAGAAAGCAACAAAAACAGTGCTTTAAGTTGAAACTTAACTTCTCCCAAATCTACTACTGCGCGCTGAAGTTAAATCTGGGAGATAGATACGATTGTGAAGAAGCTGAGTCTGAGCGTATAAAAGCTGATGTAACCCAAGGCAGCATCTTGTGCACGATTCTTTACGAGCGCTATAGGTCCAGTAAACGGATTCTGAATAACTTCAAACTAATGTTGGAGAACACTTATGCTCCGATCACATATTGGCCCAGAGATATTTTCAATCCTTTTAAGCCAGGTAAGTACGAATATATATCTTTCCTTTATGGTTTTACAGTTGGAAGAGTGCTGTCATTCCATCTGCTTGATGATGATTCACTGTTGTCAATGCAATTTAACTGTCCATAAGTTCTGTGAAATCGACACATTATACTCTCAGATAAGTATTTGGATACAACTATTGATTATCGAATAGAGTCTAATCTGGAAGACTCACATAAAGCTAAAGAGAAAACAGCGTAACGTAACAGCGTACAAGTGTGCAGAAGAGGCTGGTTTCTAAAGTAAAGCTCCCAGTTTAGCTCTGAACCATAAGCTACTCTTTAGTATACGATATTAAACATGGAATAGCCACATGGCGTCCAGATCTGAAGTAGGGCATCCAAGTCTATTCGGTAGATTTTTGAAAGGTTACAATTTACTTGAAGAACATCATAAGAATCTAATACTAACTATCTAACTTTTAGGTCCTGTGAAGATTCGTTTTTCTATAATGCTGTTGTACCGTATTGATTACAGATTAATATATTCGTCTATACTAGTCCTGAAGTACCTAACATAAGCCTAAAGCCAATAAACTCTTCCATTGTCCCAACTTTTAATGCATGCAAATAAAAAGATACAATAATACAATTCCTTATCAAAATCATATACAAATATCGTATAATTTGTATATTATCGCACAACAATTAGCATGTCGTTAAGATATGTCTCAAATTTGACGAGCTGAAATCTTTTTTGTATTGCGGACTATCCCGTGACCTGCATCCAAACCTTGAGATGCCGTCGTGATCTCATTTTGATTTCAGGATATAATGAAGACCTTAAATTCGCATTCGCAGCTGGAAATAAATAATTTCCCACAGTAACTGGCACACATTGGCCACACACACGTGTGTGTACACACACACAAAAGAGAGAGAGAGGGACATTAGCGATTACTGATGTTGTTTGCCGGCTTACGAGCTTTAAACAATGCGTGTATTAAATATTAAATGTGAGTAGAGTTTAATTTTTTATGTAACCGGGGACTGGCTGTTAAAGCGAGTTGACAACACAAATATTTTCGGAACAAAGACCATTGCGATTCACCTTGAAATAATGGCCTGAAATTGAGATGAGATCGACAGTCGTGATTTTTAGGGTATTCGGTTTGGGTTTTGGATGTGGATTTGGGTTGGGCTGGTCACATGTGGGCAGCAATAGACAGCCAGCCGCCGGGTGAGGCAACACGGTTCCAAATCAAAGACCTACTCGTATGCAAATGACAATAAACGTACAGAGAAAGATGGCGATAGAAAGCAAGCGGTAGACAGAGAGAGAAATAGAGGGAGATGGACAGAGAGGGGGAGAGTGAAACACCTGTTGGAGTCATTGTCAGAGATTGTGTTATCAGAAACTGCCACGGTCGCATCATTTTCATGCTAATTAGGAGTAGGTCGCTTTCGGAATTTCGGAAATGCAGACTACACAAAAATGCGTTGCAAGTTTTACGGACTTTACGAAACTGGAAATCGAACCATATTATCCGTATCGAAATGAAAATGCGAATGAAAATGGAATTTCAGTGATGGAATTGGATATGGCAGTGAATATGGATGAAAATGAAGAACTTGGCAATGGCCCAGCTAACTGGGCGTGGTGCTGCTGCTGTTGCTGCTGCTGGTGGTGTGGGCCAATGAAAACGAAAGCGTCGGCAACTACCATACAATAGACCTTTGCATCATCTTCAATGATCATAATGCTTATGATCATTATGATCAACTGGCCCAGGCCATTGCAAATGTTAATGAAATGCTTTTGTTTAAGTTTGCTGAAGCTGGAGCTGGGGCTGTGGCTGAGGCTGAGGCGGAGGCTAGGGCTGGTCTTCAGCTGAAGAGTTTTGGGATGCGTTGCGTTGCTTCGAGTTGCGTTGCTAATTTGAATTGTGAACTTCATCATGATCTTTTGTTACAGATGCTGCTGCTGCTATTGCTGCCGATGGTGGGTTACATCAAGTTGGCATAGTATATAAGCGTGTGGCTGCCAATGGATTGACATCAGTCGTGTTTGAAGAGCACACAAAGCACAGAATTTGGCATTAGAGTTGTCGTCAGAGCCAAGCAGGAATTGTAGTTAACATGAAGGTAAGCAATTGGCTGCTTCATCTCCATCCACATGCGATCTCTTTACATTGATATCTTCACTCCTTATCGCAGGTCTTTGTGTGTATGTGTGCGCTTTTCGCTGTTGCCAATGCTGGATTCTTGGGACTACTCGGTGGCGGCGGCGGTGGTGGCGGTGGCGGCTCCAACGGTGGCGGTCTAAAGGCAAGCATCAGTCTTGGAGGAGGTGGAGGTGGCGGTGGAGGCGGCGGTCATGGTGGCTCCTATGGTGGATCTTATGGCGGCTCTTATGGCGGCTCACATGGCGGTCATTATGGTGGTTCCTATGGTCACTCACATGGTGGCTCCCATGGACCCGTACAAATTGTCAAGGTCATTCACCAGCAGGGTGGCATCTCTGGAGGCGGTGGTTACTCTGGTGGCCACTCTGGTGGCTACTCCGGTGGCTACTCCGGTGGCTATTCCAGTGGCTCCTCTCACTCCTATGCCGGCGGCTACAACTATGGACCTGCTCCACAGGTCTACAAGGTGAAGGTCATTTCCGGAGGTTCCGCTGCTCCAGCGCCTGTCTACCACGGCCATAGCCATAGCCACAGCCACAGCCATGATCATGGTCATGGTTCCACCTCTGTTAAAGTGATCAAAGTATTGCACCAAGAGTCTGCCCCAGTCATCAGCGGTCCCATTGTTGAAAGCGGCCCACAGGTGATCAAGGTACTTCATGAGAATCATGGCTCAAGCATCCACGGGTCAAGCATCCATGGCTCAAGCATCCACGGCTCAAGCATCCACAGCTCTGGAATCCACAGCTCTGGTATCCACAGCTCTGGTGTCCACATTGACGCTCCCCATATCTCCGCTCCCGTCCTGAGCACACCCACCAAGATCGTGCGTGTCATCCATGAGCATGCTTCCGTTGCTGCCCCAGCTCCCGTCTATGGCGCACCTGCACCAGGTCCAATCTACACTGCACCCGCACCAGCTCCAGTCTACACCGCACCTGCTCCAGCTCCAGTGTACGGTGCACCTGCTCCAGCTCCAGTCTTCACTGCACCTGCCCCAGCTCCAGTGTACGCTGCACCTGCCCCAGCTCCAGTGTACGCTGCACCTGCCCCAGCTCCAGTTTTCACTGAACCTGCACCTTCCCCTATCTACGGTGCACCTGCACCAGCTCCAGCACCCGTCTACAGCGCACCAGTTTCTAGTGGTCCCGTGTACAGTGCACCTCCTGCACCTCAGCCCAGTTACGCTGCTCCAGCTCCAGTTTACGGTGCACCCATTGCAGCCCCAGCACCTGCACCAGTTCACTACACCGGTCCAGCGCCAGCTCCAGTTCACTACAGCGGTTCCGTTCAGGCCCCCTCACCAGTGCTCAGTGTGCCCGAGTCTGCACCCGCACCATCTTTCAGCCATGGCCCAACCCTGAGCTTACCTGCTCCTGTGGAGGAACCAGCTCTGCCCGTTGGTCACGCACCTGCCCAGACCTATGGTCCACCCCATTTTTAGACAAATATGTAGCAAATCTGCACGCACAGCACAAAGCACCACAGCACTGGAGGCGTCCACATTCACCAACGCACCACATGTCACAGCATGTGGGTGTGCATCGAAGACCTCCAAATCTACTACTCTCACTATCTCTATCTCTATCGACCTATCGACCTATTTTCCCTATGCACGAAACTCTTCTAAACGACGCCATAAGTTATTCATATTTTTTTTATAGTAGATGTATTTTTTTGTTTGGTTAAAAAATATAAATAAAACCGACTGTTAAATCAAGAGAACTGATTTTCAACTTAACAGAGAACAGACATTTTAAAGGGATAATAACATTCAGTTAACAGATTAGCATCAGCTAGAGATACATATGTGATCATTAATAGGGATAGTTGTCCTATACACAGACTTTAAACTGGTCCGTATAGTAATACCTAAAGGATTTGGCTCATAAAATAGCTTCAGTATGAACTTGTTTTCTAGAAAAACATTATCCATCACATTATAAAGCTATATGAAAGACTCGAGGAGTGCGCTTGAAGCCATCTTCATGAAACATGAGCGCGGGTGCACCAAGATATAGAAATTTTTCCATAACTGGATGCAGATTCATGGGTTAGTAGAGTACATAGTAATATGTACGTTTCAAAAGTGATCTATAGGTTATCTATCTACAAAATCTATGATAAGATATGAAATTCTTCTTACCATTTTATGGAGATTCTATGCAAAACCTTTATGACTGCTAACCTCGTTTGCTCTCCATAAGCCTCTTTCCCACGCACAAATTAACTCACTTCAGGCTAATATAGTAATTTGATAATACTCTTTTCTTTTTATGGGGAAAGTGCACTGAGAGTTGGGGTAGAAACATCACTAAACTTGACCTTCGCGTTAGCGTCGCTGCGATTTGATGCGCTGTCAGCTGACCTGCCAGTTGCTACGCCTGCGCACAGACCGCAACAAATTAACATGCATACATTACATTTCATTAAGTTTTTTTTCTTAAATGGTCTTTACAAACGTTTAAACACGCGATTAGCAAAACAAAACGAACTGAACAAGTAAAAAAAAAAAACAAAAAAAACAATAGATTGATCACATAGGTAAGATTTGGGCTGATGTTGTTGCTGCTGTTGGTGGATGTTGAGACTCGGTATTATTACGATATTATACATATTCGCTTTTTTATTGTTTCATAACAATATTGTTGTTGCCTACTCAGAGGGCTTCAAATTTGTTATGATTTAATTATTTTAAACACAATTGCAAGCAGTTTTTGTTGTTGTTGTTGTGGTTGTGGCTATTATGATAGTTTTTGTTGACGTTGTTGAAACTTATTCGGCAGCTTTGACGAGAGCTTCAGCAACCTCGACAGCGATGGCAGCTTCCGCCTTGGCCTGTAAGACGAGCGGAACGTGAGAAAATTGTGTAAATAAATCGTACGGACACTTACCCTGTCGCTCTGAGCGGAACTCAGCTGTGACTGGTATTTGGAAAGGAGCTGTCTGGCCTCACTGACATCGATGTCCTCGACATTGTGGGCCTCTTCGGCGAGCACCTGGACAGAGGAGTCCTCGTTGACGGTGACTGAGCCACTGGAGACGAAGTACTTGGTAAGTTTACCATCGTTGTCAGTGACCTGGACAACTCCTGGCTTGAGCACAGCTACAAAAGGAGTACATGATTAATTGCAACTTGTGATATAACCAGATATTACTTACCCAGTGTTGGCACATGCTTAGCCAGAATACCGAAGGAACCACTGAAAGAAGGCACATCGATTTGGCGCACCACAGCGGAATCAAAGAAGGTCTTGTTGGCGGCAGCGAAGGTCAGCTTCATATCGTCGGAGTAGGAGCGTTTCTGAGCCAGGCGAGCGCCGCGCGTGGCCAACAGGCGAGCATTCTTTACGAACGACATTTTGTTCTAAATGAAGAAGAAGACGAGCGCATGCAAATCCTTTATATTAGTTTTCGAAACTTTAATACCAGTTTGCTGTTCTTAACGTTAAAGATATACAAATTATGTAACTTTGTAGGTTAGGCTATAGGCGACAGGTACCTGACACTGAGCCTGCTCAGTGCTGTTAAACACACACTAATTGCGATCCTCTGGCTGTTTTTCCAATTGTAAACATATGTTTGCTGCCAATAGCTTACCTTTAATTGAATTGGAGTGTGGCGAAAATAAAGAATACTAAGGAATCCGTCTGTCGTTCAGCCCGTAACCAGTGCCGCTGTTTAGAGATGTCAAACAATCGTGAGAGGTTTTATTATCATCGACTGACTTGATTTTATACTACTATCGATAGTATCGATAGCAACATTTTCGATCATGGCCATGACCTATACGCGGCGCAAAAATTCCACAAACAACAATTATATATATTTATATGAAGACTAATAACTAAGCTAGACTACTGATATTTTCAGTCTCAATTATTAAACCGACCATTTTGTAACAAATACACACAAGAATGTCTTTTGACATTTTAAATAGTCTATCATTGCTATAATTGCGTCCACTTTTAAAATAAAAACAAACACAACTTAACTACTCGCCTATATTGATCCATTAATTAAATTAAATAAATTTGACATTATTTTTAAATTAGTGTTATTATTGAAGCACTTAATAGAATTTAAAAATGTGATAGCAATATAATTTTCAATAAT
Organism: Hirtodrosophila trivittata; assembly: GCA_035045065.1. Classification (NCBI taxonomy): domain Eukaryota; kingdom Metazoa; phylum Arthropoda; class Insecta; order Diptera; family Drosophilidae; genus Hirtodrosophila; species Hirtodrosophila trivittata. The sequence goes on along the minus strand of JAWNNK010001028.1, from coordinate 5,598,263 downwards.
TGTAGACGAACAATAAGAAACACAACGCGACGCAACAAACGCAAATATTGGAAATGGAGACAGACGCAAAAAATCGCAATACTCTGCGTCCTTCCGATACATCGTTAAGCGATGCTCAACGCAATTTGCGTTGCGCGTGCTCAGTACTCGATTAAACTGATGTTACCCTTAAGAAAGAATCGTGTATCGAATGAGAAAAGATACAAACGATACCCACACTCAATCGTCATAGTTAGCTTGAAAAAAATTTGTTTTCATGTATTTCTGTTTGTTTGTTTACGTGCAAAGTTTCACTTAAAGATACCAATGAGTTTTTTAAACATGAAACAACTTCAGTTTTGTGAGTTAAAAGTTAATTATTTGCCCATATTATTGGGCGTCGTTTTGGTAATTGCTAGACCGGCATTTGGCGCTCAACCGGTGCAGGCTGATACCGTTTACCTTGTGGAAGGCACAACTATTGATATAGTTGCCAATGCTTATGGAAAAAATGTTCTACGTACATACTGCTATCCAGGCAAACCACATTCACTACTCAGTTTGTTTGAAACTGTTGAGTTTCGTCTTACCATTCACAATGAGGACTACACAGAGTATGGCGGCCGGACTCCCGAGGAAGTGCTGGAACACTATAATGAGAAACGATCGCTATTTAGCATTACTCTATACTCCCAGAAGCGTCCACGCGTTCAGCTATCACCATTTGAGCAGCAATGCATTGGCGTCGTTTCCAAGCAACCCTACAACGTCAGCTTAAACCATGTTCAACTTGATTTGTGGCGTCTTCTGCAGCTGACAATGGGCATACTTATTTTCTGGAGTGCTGGACAATTGGCCAAGAATAGCGTCTTCTACTATCTGACCGGCATTGTAGTTGGTATTTGCGCCTCACTTCTGGTTGTCATAGCGCTTACAGCCAAACTGTTTCCAAGACGGCCTATGATGTATGGCGTGCTTATTGGCGGGTGGACAATTGGCCTTTACATACTAAAGCACTTGGTGGAAAATCTTCGGCTTATACTCATCACTTATCGACAATACGTGTTTTGGTATTTCGCCGTGACTGGCCTGGGTTCGTTTTTGATGTGCTATCGCATTGGACCGCCAAACAATCCGCGCTCGCAGAATATTATCATGTGGGTATTGCAGGCTATTGGCGGGGTAATCGCTTATTTCAGCAGCTGGAACTCAAGCGCTTGCGCTGTCCTTTTGATGATCACCTTTACGGCATACTACATTCCACCTTCATTTGTACAATACGTATTTACCACCTATAAACGTAAATTTCCCAACAAGCGTCGCCTGCTTACAAATGAGGAGTACTATAACCAGACGGTGAATGAGACGGCACGTTCTCTGGCTGAGCTCCGTGAATATGTAAACAGTCCAAGTTGCAAGCAATGGCTTATAATGACTTCATTACATAATCCGCAACGCTTTGCCCATTTTGCAAATGGTGCACCGCACTTGTTTGACGAAGAAATTGAGGACTATTCGCGAACCATTGAGGACTCCTTGGATGGTGCTGATGAAGTGGAAGCTGAAGAATTTCTGCAATGCAATATGTACTATCGACCCTCGGCAAGGCGAACCAATCAACGTCTACTTGCGACATTGCCACCCACCATTCCAACGCATCAAATCAACAACCGCGACAACGAATACAATGACGATGACAACGACGAATATATGGGGCAGTAAAGACACAAAGCTAAACATTAAGACTCACTAGTTCGTAAGATATGAAAGCTATGTTCCCTAGTCGAAGCCAAAAATCATTTTCTCCGATCACTCCATCTAGATACCTCTTTGTACATTTATTTAGATACCTCTTTAGATACCTGATGGTAGATTCATTTGGATGCCTGTGGTTATATATTACAAAAAAACGGATTATTTTTTATACATTTTCGCTCTTGCGTGTTAATTATTTTTGTCCCAGATGTATATGTATGTGTGTGTATGTGTATTAAAAAATTTTAAACTAAAAAAACACAAAAAAAATTCAGTGGACGGGGTGTACAATACTTTTTATGAATGTAATAAAGCTTATGGAAACAATCATTGTTATCCATAGGTTTATCTAGTACAAATTCAATTTCGGACTCTCTGCTCTATCCTCTAACTAACCCTTACCAACTGGAGAAAAAGACTATATTCTAGTTTTATTTTTATAAATTAAGATTTAAGTATCAATTATAATTAATATAATATTATTTCCTATTTGGCAATAAGCTTAGTTATAAAAAATTTTAAAAATAAATTATTGCGCACCCCAAATAACATTGCTTTATATTCTGTTATGCTGTCTCGCTCATTTTGGTGACCCATTGGTTCTGACCTCTCTGTCTACTTGCAACTGACGCATGGCAACAGTCAAGCTCAAGGGGTCTGTACAGCCAAAAGCTAAACCCAGAGAGCATCACTCTCACACCACAGGACATTCAATGTTGCGCATCTGCAAATTATGCAGACGCATTGTCCTTGTCATAAGAAATATTCTACAGAATGTCATCAACCAGCGTTGGGGTGCAAATCTATGTATAATTTAGGAAAATAAGTAGATTTAACAGATTTTTAAAATAAAGGATTAAGGATAAATCAAACTAAACTGTTTTTATATTATATTTTTTTGTACTTTTGGGTTTCTTGGCTTGACATAAATGTAGTCTTGACTATCGCTTCGTATTCAACTTTTCGATCAAAAACTATTTCAACTGCCAAATTGTCTCGGACTGACTGAAGGTATACAAGCAGGAACAAGCTTATTGCCTAGAAGCTGCAAATATGTATGTGTGTTCCAGATGGTATAAAACAAAACAAATGGTGCTGGAAGATTGCATAATCCGCCACAAACAGTTTTTTTGTCCAACTTCATCAATTATTCAGAAATCTCAAACTGAGCGTCACGTGATGACACAATAGGATGACACTCGGAGCATACGTAATATATCTTCTTTGATAAAAACTTGATCATGAATCATATTTTATATATATTAAGATCTATATATATATACATTAATCTCAATGCATCGTTCGGCAATATTAGTCTGCCTGCCTCTACGGTTAAAGATTGCCATAACTTTTGATATCGCTTAGATCTGCGATGTCTGCAATCGTAGTCTCAGGTTCATGCGGTTCTTTCAGGTAACAGATTTTGTATGGCAATATAATGTCAAAATAACACCGTATGACTTTTCTTTGTATTGTCATTTGTATTAAAATAATTTAATTAATATTGACTAATAGTGTATTACTTAAGATTATTATTTTCTAAGAAAAACGTAAGTTTTTCACATAACTATTCTAATTTCCATGAGGTACTTTGGTCACAAGCTATTTTAAGGTATGATTTCTTATCTTATATATAGAATTTCCATTAACTAAAAACAGCAGTGCAGGTCTCTTATTCCATTTAAAGGATATTTTGCAGTTCATTTCGAGAGGCTGGCTCGGAATGTCTAAATATATCACATCGACAATTTGGTTGCAAAAATCAGCTTTCTGGACAGTTACTTAATTCTTAAGATGAGTGGTTGCCATTTGAATAGCTTGGTCCATTATTTTTTTTTTGGCAGTGTAAAATTGCCAATATCATTTAGTTGACACTTGGATGAAGTATTTCCATTCTTGTGTGATCAACGTTAGAGCATTGTAAATTCCGCCCGTGAGAAAACTCAAGAATCTCCAATTTCTGAAGATTATTTTAAAAGTTGAGCGTTTTGATCAGTTTTATTTCATCCAGTCGAAGTGAAGTCGGGCAAATACAGTGTACTTCTTATGTTTGGTGCCTGCTGATCGATTTTTATACGTTTCGCCTGACTGCAGCTCAGAATCACCTGCTTGTTGTCGCTGTGACGCTTTTCACCGGTCATGCAGACCACTTCAATGCGTTTTCTTAACTGTTCCATTTCTACAGGTATTTTATTCGCACATTTTTGTGGGGCATCAACAACATTGCGTTGACGCTCGCGTCGCTCTCGACGCGGATAAGGCAAGATGAAACTGTTGTAGATTTGGACGAGTTCATCCAACGACATTATTTGGGCATTCGGCACATACAATTCACGCTGAAAAATAAGAAATGACTAAGACTGAAACAATAGTCATATAATTTACTACCTTTTTAAGTTGCTTTAAAATATCAGTGCGGATAACCTCGTCGCATTCCATATACTCCATGCTTTGTAGAAGTGCGCTCCAAGTAGATCAAAATCATAGTCCAGTAGAAGGATCTTTCGGAATTCAATATGTGAATTGACAGCGTCGAGTCTATAACATCCCAATTTTATGCTAGCTTCTCATTTTCTTGACTTATTAAAATCATATATTAAATTAACACACTGATTTTCGAGTATTTTTATAGGAAACATGTTTTGGTAGAACAGCTGATTAAAAAGCGCTGCCACCTGGTACCAATAATATACATGTATATATATATATATATATATATATATATATTTGTAAAAATAACATTTGCTTATCAATTTTAAAACTTAAATTGCAGGCACATTGATTTTAAGAAAATATGCTTTGAGTAATTCCTTTGAAAGTTGATAAACATTTTTAAGCTTGCACAAACAGCACGAATTAGTTAAACAGTCTGGCCACATTATAGGCCCGCATTACCAACTCATCGGTCAGGCGTTGCCAACCAATAGACGCAGTGCAGCTTGCAAAGAAAAATTTTGTTGTTGATCGACTGGTTTATATTTTACAAGAAAATCCATATTTAAAAAGGTGCAGAGGTGATTTTTCTTTATGTTAAATTATATATTTTGTGTTGAATAGAAATTGCAGTGGCATTTAACGAATATTTTCAAACAAATGACGAGAGATCCGCTTGTCAAGAAATCAGTGCATACTTTTTTGCGCAGCTACATTTATAAATAATAGCATAGTTTCAGGATATATGAATTATACAAAGTTATTTGAATTATAATTTCAAGTGCTTCGATGGAACGTAAAGCTCAATGCAACGAAGACTTTAACATGTGGTTCAACCGCTGCCGACGTCAGACTCCCGTGGTGGATATTCACGGCGTACCCTTGCTCCAACCAACAAAGGTCACCTACTTGGGAGTCACTCTGGACAGAAAGTTTACGCGTAAGGCCTACATTCAAAAAAAGGTACCAACATGTTGCAACAGGCTGCGTCCAAAGAATTGGTTACTCAACAAGTACAACAAGCTGGTACTGCGCAATAAACGCACAATCATATCAACAGTTGTGTCTCCTAAATGGAGTTATGGCATGCAGATCGGGGTTACCGCCTTCCTGAACAACAAGAGAATCGAACAGAGAATTCAGAACCGAGCCATGCAGCTCTTCGCAGGATGCCCATGGCTCGTCAGAAACTGGAGCCTCCACCGCGATCTTCTTAAACTTGCAGCTATAGAGGACCAACTCAGTTTCATATCCAAATGTTACAAGGATCGACTACTGAACCATGCTAACCATGGTTCAGGACCCATTAAAAGATTACGCAGAAGATTCGAAAAGCTCCTCGTCCATTAATATGCTTCCATAGATACCCGAAACACCAACTCAGCTGCGCCCACAGCATTATCACTAAGTTAATTATTTTTTTTAGAGTTATTTTTTTGAAATCGGTCATAACATAATAATACTCCCAATAAAAATGTACTCATCGCTGTATGTATTAACCAAATAATTCAAATAATTTTAATTTATTTCATTTTCCGCTTTCCTTATGAAAATGTCTCACCCTTAGTTGAAGCAAACAAAATCACATCTCTAGCTAAGACAGAAGATCATAGAGTAAATCGCTCTTGATATATTTCTACTTTATGAAATGGCTAATAAAAAAGATTTAACTATGCGAAAATCTAGAAACTTGCGTAGAGAGCTGAGCACGTTGATCTCATCAACTGGTTGAGTTATAATGGATATGGTTGATATGCGATTAGTGCAGCCAATGAGATACATTTTAAAGTGCCTTCTACTCGATTGTATACAATTATGTAGTCGGATTTATAGTGCTTGTATGCAGAGAGCGTAGCATCGCCTCTGCTCGTCGTGTCTCGTCGCCTCGCACAGTGACATTGACGCTGACAGCGACGCGTCGGCGGGTTCCAATTTCCTTTTGCCATAATTTTTGGCACTTTATGTGCCAGAAGATAAGAATAATATGCCTGACTTTGGGTTTTCGGGTATTCCGTTTGTATTTTTTATAACTATAAAAATTTCAAGCGCTTTAAGTGTTTAGTGCTAAACGTTTCCTTCTGGATGCAATTGATATGCGCATAAGGATCTACGGTTGTTCTCATGTTATCCTTTTGCCGAAGGCATTTGGAAAACGTTTCACGTGCGTCCATTCAGTTCAGGCAGCCAAAGTGTTTCCCTGTTGCTTATGTCTGTCCAATTTGTCACTTGACTGGGTGCAATGTCTACCAATTTTACTCAAATATCATTTCTAATCACACATGTCTCTGTCGCTGTGTGTATCTGTGTGTGCATGTGTGTGTGTGTGTGTGTGTTGGTAAAAAACCAAAACGGTCTCAACAGTAGGGGGTCACCCAATTGCCTAACTGTTGCTTTGGCTGCTGATTGAAAATTTTCCGTAAGTGCATTCAAGTATTAACTATGCCCATGTGTGTATGTGTCTGTGCCTGTGTCTGTGTGTAAGATAGTACTACAGACCCTTAAGAACAGCTATACACGCACACACACTCGAATACACACACATGCACACACTTTTAAATAGTTCATTGATTATGTTAATATGGAAATGCCATCGCATCGCCGTTCCCCTTGATTCACTTTATCACCGACTCGCCTCTTCTTGTTGTTTTAGTCTTTAAGTCTGTTTGTTCTTTCTTCTTTTAAGCAAGAGAAACCGAAACCAAAACCAAAACCAAAACCGAAACCGAAATCGAACCGAAAATCTATTTCATAATCTTTATGTTGTTGCATTTTATGTGTTGACAATTTTCCCCCTCTCTTACTACCTATATCTCCCTTTCTCTTTCTCTTTCTATGTTCTGTGTATTTCTGTTTTATTATACTTCTTTCTTTGTTTTTTGTTTTTTGTTTTTGGTTATGGCCTTACCTTTGTGGGTTTTCCCGTTCACACGATCCTCATGGAAAATTTTGTCTCATGTAATTATACACGAATGTTTGTATGTTTTTATGTTGATCAGCTTTCAGCCGTTTACATATAAATTTGTGCATTTTTAGCTAAACTCTTTAAGACACACGGGAGGAGGGGCGGCGTAGAGGGAGAAAGGTGAGGTAAGAACTGGTAATGTTGGGGTTTACATTAATGTTCACGATCTTGTCCATGCCGAACGAACATATGTTTTTCCATATAAATTTACATTTAATATTATGCTAAATGTATTTTGATAACAATTTTATCTGTTTTAATTTCAATGAAAATGTTTTCATTGTACTTGTGCTCGTGTAGCTTCCCAGGTTTTATTAGTCCGATTGGATTACCCAAAAGGGCTAACAAAGTTCTCAAAGTATAGATAATAACCTAATTATAACGTTCTGTAATACTCCAGTAGAGATTTCACAATTGAGAGATATGCTTAAGCCCAGCTGGGAAATCTTTATTACAAAATATTTAAATTAACTCAAAATAATCTAAGGATTTATACACAAACTGGAAACGTCGAAGCATTGGCACAAATACGTCTCGAAATACCTAAGAATTTTGAAAATTCTTTCGGAAAATCTGTTATGAGATTTCAGTGGAGACTTGTTGCCAAACTTATTGCTAGTTTGCCAAAAAGAATGGCCAAAGTCTTACAAAATAGTTTATACTGAAGACTAGAATGAGATTTCTACTACTAAGAAAATAGTCGAGCAATTTTGATAAGTTTTGAGTTTTTGATGTACTTATTACATTGACCTTGAATCGATCACAAACATTATATTTCAATCGAAAAATGCTTGTGTTAACTATTTGTATAATCTAGTTTATGTCAGAAAGGTAAAAGTAAATTTGATTTGTTCTATGGAATATGGAATAAGCTAATATTAAGCTAATTTTACTGTTCCGTAATGTTCCAGTAGAGATTTCTTAACTGAGAGATATCCTCAAGCCCAGGTCAGATAAGTTCTCGCTACTGCAAAATCTTTACTATGAATTATGTAGATCAACTCACAAAAATCTAAGGATCTAGGGATCTATAGATATATTTTAATTATATATATATAATTACGCAAAATTTCTTGAATAGATTGTAAAAAACACTGCAAAATCGAAACAGATCAATAAAGGTAAGTATATAAATTGTTTAAATAGACAAAGTAAAAGTTCAACAGCAGAGGAAAGGAGGATATAACTAAGTAGGAAATATATTATGAGGGGAATACATGCTGTATTAAAGACTTTATAATCCTTGGTACATAAAAGATATGTAATCTTGGGTAAAGTGTCAACCTCGCAGATTTCTGTTAATCGGTGACTTTTATATTTGATATTCAATAAAAAAAACTTAATCAACTATAGTAAATTGGCTTATTAACTTATCAATCAACTATTTTGGATCTTTATTTCTTGTCATGTTTTTTCGAAATGAAAAGTAAATATGTGACTTCATTTAGATCCTAACTGAGAGTTAAGGCTTCTCTGTACTCTAATCGCTCATTTACTCAATTCAAAGTTTCATTTTTTCTATATATTATGTATATATTATGATAATTCAAAATAGTTGCGATGGTATTCAAAAAGTTTCCATAGCATTTATGTTATCTCTACCTCTTATAGTACCTGAGATGGACGCATTTATTCTTCCCTATAAATGCGTCCATCTCAGAGAGATCGATATGGCTAGATGGGTCTGTCTTTTCATACTGATCAGAAATATATGTTAAAGGCTGTAGGCTATACTGTCACAAATCAAGATCGACCTGTTTTTTGATACTAATCAAGAATGTACATACATATGCTATATACTTTATGCCTAATTCTCTCACAAATCAAGAGGCTGTCAAGGGACAGAAATTAGAATCTATCAATATTGTCCCAGTAGGTCGCAGGCCATAAATTTTGTGCCGAAGGCTCCTGTATCCCTCAGCCCGAACAGAACAGGTTTCCTTAAGATTTATGATGCTACTAATACCCCCCATACAGAATGAATTGGAGCCGATCGCTTAACTAAACTATACTTAAGTATTACTTTCTAGTCTATAACCTATTCCAGAAGATGACCCAAATCTGTTACCCACACACACATGGACAAGAAGTGATCCCGAGGCAGAAAAGGGCCAAATGATCTGTGACTTGACTGGGTGACTTTCAAGTGTTTTTGTGACATAAACACACATGTACACACACACACACATACACACACACAGAGGGCAGAAGTAGTGTAAGTGGATACTTGGACAGGCACTTTGGACTGTCATTTGTTTGTAATAAATATCGAGAAAAAACTAAAGAAAAGGATCGTTCCGCTTACGGTATTAAACATGTGTGCCGTGCCGAAATGAAGCAATTAAATTGTGCATAAGTATGTACAACACATAGAGAACATACATAGGTATATCTTTCCCACACACACACATACATGTGTGTGTAAATCACGTAGGCGTGCCTGCCCATTGGGTAGCCAAAAAAAAAAAAAGAAAAGAAAAAACAAAAAATAAAATTACAAAATTATTGTCAACACATGGAAAATGTCGCCGCGTTGGCATTTGCTATGGTTCAGGAATCTCGGGAATAAAAATGCGTATGTTTTCCTCAACTCAAAAATATGCCTCCATTGGGAAAAAAAAAGAGGAAAGAGTCTGCGTCTCTGCAGAGTTGCAAAGTTGCACAGTTGCACAGTTGCATAGTTGCATAGTGGCAGAGTTCAATAACATTTAGAAATATGTAAAATAATTTGCATGCATCGGTTCTTAAGAACGACAGAGGGTCAACCTTTTGTCTGTGTGCGGTTTTGCTTGGATGTGAAATTGAAGAAGCGAAGACCAGAACGGGCGCAACTTCCTTCCGTAGGAGCTGGACCACTACCACTTCCTCCATAAAACAACAGCAAACAATGCACTGAACGCGCTCTAAATCAGCTTTCATACGCAGATGAGATCGTCTGCAAAGCTCTGGCTCTGCCTCGGCTCTGGCTAAAGGAAGCGGCAGTCTCCTCATCCTCAACCTCATCGTCAACCTCATCGTCATCCTCATCAGCAACCGCCACCATCTCTCGGGCACACATAAAACATGTTAATGTTGCAAGCTGCAATTTTTGCGACGTCTCAGTCGTCAGAGTTGTCGTCTTTCTTTCCTTCCTTATGCTTCGCCTTATTATATACCCTAACCAATGCTATAAGCAATACAATTTCCAATCAGGTTTGCTACCAGCTTGCTCAGAGCTACACAAAGACAGTAGAGGTTCACTTTGTTCTTCTAATTCCAATTTCCCCAAGTATTCAACTTTCTGCATCAATTTTTAGTTCCTCTTAAAAGTAGAAAAACGAAAAAATATCCCAACGATTTTCTACAAAAATCTCGTTGTGAGACAAATATTGTTTATTTATTATACAGAAATCAGAGATTATGCTTTGCTTTTTCACTTAAATATATTTCATAAGAAGGTTTTATTGCGGAGAGGGAAAATTGGTCATAAGCAAAAAATTGCAAATATTTAATCCACAATTTAATTTAATTTAGTTTCTTTTTTCGACCCTTTTCCTATAATAAATAACGCTTTTCTTTTCCTTTTTATTTTCTTTTATTTTCATTTTATTAATAAAATCTCTGAAATTAAAACTTTCAGTTCCAATCATTCCGAATTTTAGTTATAATATCTGGAAATAGGTATTTCTAAAGGTTTTCATATGTGAGAATCATTGTGGTTTTTGGTTTAATATTACCCGATTTTCCGGATTGGACTCACATTATTCAAAATCCTTTCATATTTGAAAACTTTTCTTGATCAAATTTGACATTTTCTTGCTTCATTTGAAGCAAAGTAAGATGCATTTTCCAACTCCTAAAACTAAGGCTATAGTTTTTCATATATAACATAAATCTCTGGAAAAAGCATAAATTTTCTCTGCAAGAACTGCTTCAATTGTATTTAAAAAGTTTGTAAATTTTCTAGTATAAACCTGGTAGATATTATAATAAAGAGTATTCCAAGTTCGTTTCGTTTTTTAGGGTGAGAAATTTGCTTGTTTTGGTTTTCGCAGCGAACTGAACCAGAGTTTGCAGCTTCGATAATGTCGGCGTCTGTTCTGCCGGGTGTGTGTGTGTGTGTGTGTGAGTGTGTGTGCTTACAACATAATTTTAATTTATAGTGGCAGCGGCAAGTACAGTTGAGGTTGAGTTGTGTTGAGCCAAGCAACAGGCAGCAGGCAGCAGGCAACAGGCAACAGGCGTCTGTTTCTCGTCTTCGTCTTCGTTTTGGTCTCCGGCCTTTGGTCTGCCCCTGCCGCTTCTTTTTGGGATGACTCAGGCGAGTTGTGCGAAAAAAGTCGACGGCAACAGCAATATTCTCGTATAGAAAGAGAACCAAAACAAAAGCACAAAAATACCCATGCTCAATGGCAATGCCCCTTCTTGTGCCGCGCCGCGCCGCGCTGCGCCTCGTCTTGTTGCTTGTTGCCAGTTACTTGCCCCAAACAATAAAAACGACGCTGCGTCTGCGTGGCTGCCTTTGAAAGTGGTTTTCGGCTCTTCCTATTTGTATTATTATTATTATAATTCGTTTTTTTTTTCACTTTTTTCTGTTTTGTTTCTTGAGCTTAGGGCTTGCCTGATCTTGTTTGCGCCTTGGTCTATGGATGGCTCTATGGATCGGGGCAGACAGCAGACAGCAGACAGCAGCGAGCAGCGAGCTTTTGAGGCAGCAGCAGTTACAGTTGGTTTTGCCAAAGGTGGACAAAGTGGTTCAACAGCTGTCACATGGAAAGCCGAAAACACGTTTTGTGATACGAGCATGCTGCACATGGATAACACACACATATCCTTTGTCCCGGACTGGGTAATCATCAACCCAGTTGCCCAGTTGCTAAGTTGTCCAGTTGTCCAGTTGCAGGCTCAGTGCCGGGAAACGCAACGATTGCCGTTTATTAGTTTCGTGTTCGTCGTTGCTTCCACAAAATTATGATGGTTGGCAAATTGCTTTGACTTGGGCAATGGACTTGCGTGTCCTCTGGCCATGCTCCATATGGCCAGCTGGTCGGCTGGTCGGCTGGCTGACTGACTAACTGACTGGCTGCTGTTGCAATTGCAGTCTTGCCGCTTAATGTGGCAGCGATCTTGTTGAACACCCGCCTGTCTCCACTCAGCGCCATCCGTGTCATTCACTCAAGTAGCGTCGCCCAACTTCAAAAGCACCAGCCCCAGCCCCAGCCCCAGCTCCAGCCTCAGCACCAGCACCAGAGACCCCCAAACCAATTATAATAAGTTGAAAACCGTTAAAAATGTACTGCCCTCATGGCAAGAGAGGGGCACGTGTTGGAGGAGGAGTACAGCTAAGTATTGTCTGTGTCATGGAGGGGCAGCAGCAGCCGCAGCACGCGATGGAATTAGCAGCTACACTTGATCCAACTGATGAGCCGAAGCTGATCCCATAATCCCCAATCAATGAAAACTCTCGAAACAGGATGTTCATTCCCATAGACAAAGCTACAGATCATAGAACTCTCTCCTTTTTTGTTGGATAATATAATACTTTAGTTTTAGTAATGGGAAAATTTAAAAAAACTCTAGAATAATTAGTTAAATTAAGCAGAAATTAGCCAGGGAATTAAGTATTTTTATAGCGACGCGTCTATTTTTTCTATCAAGAAGGAAAAGCGAAAGCATTTTACGCAGAAAACTTTTCAATTTGAGTTTCTCTAAGCTCACTTTGATTTCTATTAAATTTGCGGATCTCTTCAGAATTCTATCTCAATCCAAGAGGAAGTTTTGTTGAGGACTTGAGACTGTTTACTCAGGCGAGTGTGATCCATCATATCAGCTACACTTCATCCAACTGATGAGCCAAAGCTGATCCCATAATCCCCAATCAATGAAAACTCTCGAAACAGGATGTTCATGCCCATAGAAAAAGCTTCAGATCAGCAGCAGATCATACAACTCTCTCCTTTTTTTGGATAATAAGTTCAAACCTAAACTTAAAAGAAACTCTGTAACTCTTAAGTAGAAATTAGCCAGGGAATTAGGTATTATTATAGAGAGACGTATATTTTTTCCTATCTGGAGGGAAAAGCGAAAGCATTTCAAGCAAAAGACTTTTCAAATTTGAGTTTCTCTCAGCTCACTTTGATGCCTATTAAGTTTGCGGATCTCTTGAGTACTTCATATCAATCGAATTGAAGATTTTTGTGAGGACTTATTTAGCTGGTTCCTTCAGAAAGATACTGAGACTGTTTACTCAGGCGAGTGTGATCCATCATATCAGTTGTCTGGGCTAATCCAATGACTTTGGCAGCTGTTGTCAATGCAATTTTTTGCCTAGCAGCGAGACACGAGTCAAAGTGCAACACTCAAGGAGCATACAAAATAAACATCAAATATCGTATACAGATATCCTGTAGAGTGGAGGAACAGAAGGTATTTAAAAGAAAAACAACAATAAATGTGAGTACTTGAAAGAAAGAGGCATCAATCAAGCTGCAAAGCCGCAATAACAACATGAGGCACAGGCAAGCTGATCAATCATGCAACACAATTTACATACGCTCATTGGGTTTTTGGCAAAGAGCTCTCGAATGTTTGCCACAAGGATTGTTTAAGGACAAACCTGAGAGGGGAACAAAGCATGACCAGGTACCAGGTTGTGTTCGCCTGGTCTGTGGCAAGATTTTAATACTTAAGTTGTCAACAGAAAGAGGAAAGCGCTAAAAGGTGTTGCCCAAAAATGATGACAAACAACTGCGGTCAGGCTGAGCCAAGAGTGTGTGTGTGGCACGTAATTAGCCCGAGTCCCAAGACAATGAGACAGTTTTATACCATAAGCAGGGTACCCACAGGCATGTGGCAAGGGCATGAGCACAAGACAAGACACAGGGAGAAGGAGGGGGAAGGGGGAAAACATTACTTCTGCTTACCTGGAGGCCAATTACAAGTTTTACATGTGACAGAAGAAAACTAAGATCGAAAATCTTAGCGGTGGCAGCTGCAAGCAGCAGGCAGCAGAATGTTGCAATAGTCGCTCATTAACACACAGATCTCCGAACCCAAATATGATCTAATGACTCCGCCCTTTGGTAAAAAGCAACAAGCTCAAATGTATCTGTATCTGTATCTGTTCGAAAATGTATCTGTATCTGTTGCTGTTGCTTGGAAGTTGAAGTTCAACAACGGTTCAGACTTTCTTTTCGTGGCCGAGCGCCGCGTTGGTAAATTGTTTTCACTTTATTGCCTTTTGGCTGCGTTGGGCCAACATTTTGTGGCATTTATACTTAGAACTAGGCAAATGTATCTCTATCTATATATCATATATGTGAGAAACAGCTGACTGGCAATGACAATGGGCCAAGAGAAAAACATTAACAAGAACTTTGACAACTACTCGAATAACATACAAAAACCATATCGAGCCTATCCATGTACATATCTTCAGATAGTTTTTCTTGTTCTTGTCGCTGTTGTTGTTGTTGTTGTTGTTGCTGTTGTTGTTGGACGTAGCAAGTGATAATGATGATTAAATTTACCGTAGTGTAGCGACACACGGCGTTGGCAACAATTCGTGTGTCGCCCGCAAAATGTCATTGAACTCCCACCGAGACAATTCCTCAATACTCGCAGTACTAACTGAAATTATTGAAATATTGAAAGCCAACAAAACTATTCGTTAATGTCTTTTATCACAAGACGCGCGTCGTTTAATGCTTCTCTTACTCCCCCTCACCCCCCTCACCACCTACTGCTACTCACACTATATGCTCCATCTCTTTCATCATATGTACACAGCGTTCTTTCTATCTCTCTCTCTTTCTTGACACAAATGAACTGATTGCCATTTGAGGTTTTTTTTTTTTTGAGACGCAGCCAAAAGCAGCCGGAACACAGTCACAGACACAAAATCAAGGCAAATGCCAGCGAAATATTAGCGAAAATTATGTACCAATCAGGTAACAGTGACAAAAGATACCCTACACACACACACACACACACAGAGAGAGAGAGAGATACGTACCATGCTTAGCAGATTAACGCATCGAGCACAATAATAACTTTGAAATTTAAACTTTGGATTATTCTCGTCTTAAATGACAGCACTTAAAACATGCAAAAATAATATAATATTATGTCTAACAACAAATAAACAAACGCTTAGGGTTGAGTGTGTAAAACTATGAGATACCCTGTATAAGATCATCTAAGCTTTGCTTCATATCATAAGAATTAATATCAATTTTAATAACTTCATTTCAAGCTTCAAGAAGACTGCGACTGCTCTTGTGCAGTAGAGTTATTATACCAGAAGAATATAGATTATAGAGTATAGAATAAGGGGTATAAGGAGTATATTCAATATATATAACAAAAGAGAGTTATTATATCCGAAAAGTATAGGTTGTAGCGTATAAATTTACTCGATCCATAAAACAAACTAAGTTTCGCTCTAGTATATAGAAACCCTCACTGATATCAAGAGCTGGCATATAATCCTCTATTGATGCTATTCAAGAGCATATATAGAGGTTATATTCTATACCCTTTGAATTCTGTCATACAGGGTATTAAAATAAAAAAAATACTTTATGTCTAGACTATTTGTTCTCTGCACCTATTACAATTGGGATTATGTTTTATTTTAAAACATTTCAAAATTAAGCCAAAAATATTATGATATATTATACAGAGACACATATATGTCTACATATATATATAAAGTGTGCTTTTTTAGCTGAATAAAGTCTCAAAGTCTTAGGGAACTGCTAGGCACTATCTATCTGGATAGCAACAAATCTGTTTATAGCAACTATTAAATGATTTATTGCAGGCGCTTTTGGCGCTTCTCATGCAAATCTAGTTGGAAGGTAGGGAGTACAGAATGGCAGATATAGATATATATAAAGATACAGATAGATAGATATATATATATATCGATATAGATACAATGAAAGATGCAGATAGATATATAGAAAGATAGATGGATATATAGATAGATAGATAGATAGATAGATAGATAGATAGATAGATAGATAGAGATAGATAAGATAGATAGATAGATAGATAGATAGATAGATAGATAGATAGATAGATAGATAGATAGATAGATAGATAGATAGATAGATAGATAGATAGATAGATAGATAGATAGATAGATAGATAGATAGATAGATAGATAGATAGATAGATAGATAGATAGATAGATAGATAGATAGATAGATAGATAGATAGATAGATAGATAGATAGATAGATAGATAGATAGATATATAGAAAGATAGATGGATATATAGATAGATAGATAGATAGATAGATAGATAGATAGATAGATAGATAGATAGATAGATAGATAGATAGATAGATAGATAGATAGATAGATAGATAGATAGATAGATAGATAGATAGATAGATAGATAGATAGATAGATAGATAGATAGATAGATAGAAAGATATATTTATTGATAGATAGAAAGATATGTATAGAAATAGTTGTATAGAGTGATAGATATATAGGTGTATGGATTTATCCATGAAGTCACAGTGCGATCCTTCAATAATGTATCAATAGATATAAAGACATAACTATCTATGTTTAAATATAGAAATATCTGTGCGTACTTTTCTTATATCAAACGTAACGACATTTTGCGTTTCACTTTCGTTAAAAATCAATTAAACGAGCCCTTGCTAACATACTCACACTCACACTCATACCTATACTCACATCGATACTCACACCCATAACTCATAGTCATATTTGTAGTCATAACTCATAGCAACTGGTATAGTGTCTGGCATAGTATGGTTACTTCTCGAGCTCGTAAGTAATTAGGTAGTCAATAGTTGCGCTATCGTACTAGACCTTAGGAATTTGCGGCCCATTTCATTAAGTCTTTTTTTTTTTATATTTTTCGTTATTTCTTTACTCTGTTTCTAATTTGTTTCCCATATTTTCTTCGCTGCTTTTAATTCTATTTTTTTTTTTGCCAATAAGAGGTGATAGTCTTGCACTTGAGGCTTTTCCTCAATGATAAATTACTTAATGAGCAGAGCTTTGCAGGGGTGCGACTGGCAGCTATATGTGCCCAGATATGTATGTCTCTATGTATGTGTATATCCTCTGTATATATGTATATATGTATATATAGAAGCAGGTTGTGGGCGTGTGTGTCAGTCAACTTGGCTCGACTATTTCTGTTAGTTGTCTCGGTTGTCGCGACAAATGTTTCTTTGCTTTTGGCTTGTCAATCTTTTTTAGTGTCAGACGCGCATTTTCCAATGTACAAAAAATTTGACTAATTTTCCGCCCTGTGGGGTCGAAGACCTCTTGACGAGCTCATGAATATTATAGCCGTATGCATTCATAAGTGATTCACTCACACTCATACTTAGTACACATAATTAACATACAACATATCAAATATGTATTCTACATTAAAAACACTAAAAACACTAAAAACAATCAACGGCCACTTGCAGCACACAAAATGTTACTTCATAATTAGCCAAAAAATATAATGTATATCAGTCTGGACCCTGGCAGTGCTATATTTTTGCCAATTAAGCAGCAATCAACATATATATGAGAGAGAGAGGGAGGGAGGGAGGGAGGCAGGGAGGGTAGGGGAAGGGATTGAATTATGTAGGGCTCATCATTGAAATATTTTCGTGTGTGCGTGTTAAAATTAAAAACTCGTAAAATAGCAACAAACGTAAATTGCAGCATAACAAGCGTTTAATGGCTCATAAAAAGGAAGGCAACTACACACCCTACTTACACACACACACACACACACACACACACACACAAAAGAGAGTGTAAGAGTCGAGCGTGCCATTAGGAACAGCTCTGTAATCGCCTATAGAACTTATAGACTATCAACTACCCTGCACTTTGAGATTTTACCTGAATCAAAACTTCCGCCCAAAAGTGTGCTAAATAATTATTAACGCTCCGATTTGCTGTAGGAAATTCGCATTTACTTATTATTATTATTCAATTATTCGAATTTTATTTATTTAGAATCAACTAATAGCAGTCGACTGCATAAAAAATTAGAAATGAAAAGTTTAAAGATAATAAAAGATAAATTACATTAATATAAAAGCAAAAACAAATTCAAAAAATTAATAAAATAAATTATATATATATATCTATCTGTGGGTATTTAACATTGGTTAAAACTGATCCATCATTAAGGACAACCCAGTTTATTTTTATTTTTATATTTTTCTGCAAATTTTATCCTAGAAAATCATCTCAAATGATAGAAAGCTGAACTCAAACCAGGAAAAACCTATTCTGACTCTGCATTAGCCAAAACTGTCGCTTTCTTTAACAGTTCCTAATGATAATACATACCACTAGTATATGTACTATATAAATCCATAGATTACATCTATATCCATAGTTTACAGTGCCATCTATAGAATGAGTCTAGGAATCTCCTATAAAAGATATTTTCGAGCAATTAAGTCAGCTTTCGACTTCAGCCCTAGGAAGCAGCTGCTTTAGACCTTAGTGCGGTTTATAGCATTGCAGTTTGAAGTAAGAAACAGTAGAGCATAGCTTCAGATCTATTATCAATATATATAGCAGATACATAATCAATTCAACCAATCAATTCAGATACTATTTAGATATCCTAGAGACAAATATCAATACAATTTACAACTCATTTTCCCTGATATCCTCAAGTTCTACAACCTTCATAGAACTAGCTACAGGGTATTTTTGTGACTAGAGCTTGCCAGCGTCCTTGATTTATTGATAAATCTATAAGCCTGGATCGAAGCTATAGATCATGATGATTTGGAAAACTAAAACAATGCTCAGGGGGTAGAGACACCCTTTGTGTATAGGATTTTAAACAGAGGCGTTTCGCTTGTCCAAATCGGGTTTGAAATTGGCTATGATGTAGGTACATTCAGAGATCGATTACTGTGGACCGAGAGACCAGGTTGCAGCAGTTGCCATGCAACATGCTGCATTATGCGGGATGTGGACAGTTCGGGGGTTGTTGCTGTTGCTCTGGGAGAAAGGATATTTTGTGTATTTTCTTTACTTTTCCTTTTTCCTTTTTTTTTGGCATAGGGGCAAATCCTGCATGCTCCATATGATGGGTGCCCCTTCTTTCCCAATAAACAGTAGAAATATATATGTATTGTATATATGTGTGTGTGTGTGTGTATATACAATAAGTATATCCCGTCGCAGTAACTGGCAAATTTTGCCATTTGGTTGACTTTCTTTTTCGGTTGTCTTGTGCCTGCATGTTTTTGCGGTTGGTTGTTGTTATTGGCGTTTTGCCTTTTGCCTTTGCTTTCGGGTTAAGCATTTCGTGACCTGCATTTTGTTTAAAATAAATTGGTCTCCGTCTTCAGTATGAAAGAGTCAGAGCCACGGCCAGAGCCAGGCCAGAGCCAGAGCCAGAGCCAGAGCCAGAGCCGGGCCAGACATATGGCATGCATGTGGCGCACGTACAAACCACTTCACTCCTTTCAATTATGTGCGAACGCAGAAATACCAATACACAGAAAGAGAGAGAAAGAGAGAGAGGGAGAGAGAGACAGCAGTATCGTATCCCATGGAACTACTTAGGCCTCCAACTCTAAATCACATTCCGAGACGAACTCCCATTCCGACTTCATCGTTGTCTTCCACTTCCACATCGACTGCGACTGCGACTTCTTTTCCTGCGCTTGTTTTTAATTACAACTGCAAAATTTGTGCAGAAACAGAGGGAAAAAAATGCTTATGACACGATCGGGGGATCGTGAGTGTCACTTGCCTCTCGTGGGATCCGAAATCGAAATCGACTTCGTTGTGCATATCAACACCCAGTCAAATAAGATGTACTCCAGCCCTCCAGCTCCGTCCTCGTCCCTCCCACCCTGCGCTCTACAGGAAGCTGCATAAGTCAATCGACCTTGTGCAAAGGTTAGCAGATAAAGCAACCAACAACATGCAACACACACACTACACACACATATATATATATATGTATATATAGTGTGTACTGAACATAAGTCTGACGTACTCATTGCGAGATAAAACGCGCTGTTAAATGCGTCAATGATAATGCCAGATGATGATAATGGATAGCGGAAGAGCTTAACCGACCATGACGACATCTTGCTGAATTCCCATGGCATTAACCAGTGTGCGAGCACTTACCGTAGCCACTGTACAAGTAAAAAGGATCAGCAAGTGTGCGTACTTAATTGCTTCTTTTATGCAAGAAAACTTGAATCGAAAAAGGCTGAAACTTAGATACAAGTAGAGAAGGAGAAGAAGAAAGAGAGGGAGATCGGGTTAAATCACAGCTTATACAAATATAATACATATTATATAGATTTAAATGTATATATTCAGTTTGTTTAACAGCTTGAGTCTATATAAGTAGATCCAGGCTGAGCTCAGGAATAACTTCAGGAATTTGTTATATTTACCTAAGAACCTTCAACAAAAGATAAAAACATTTTATCAATATATCGTTAGATACTGCAAAATAGGTATGAAATTGTCTATGTTTTCTTTGCATAGATCCTAAACAAAGGATGCAAAGATTCGGACTAGAAGGAAGGTGTAAAAGGTTCCTACCAAAATCATTTTTGGAAACTCAAGTAAAGCCAGCACAATAGAACACAAGCTCCATTGAATACTAAAGAAACTATAGAACAATATGATATTATAGTCTTCTATATAGTCAAATAGATCCATTATATATTCAAGATACCATAGAGTGTACATATATATGATAATTTTGATTGACTAGATATATATATAAAGATAACTCACAATCCTCCAGCGAATGAGAAGCGCATATCGTATTATTTTTAATGAGATCGTATGAATACTATAGAAACTATGGGACTAAATAATGAATATAATGATATAGTCAAATACATAAATTGTATACTAAAGACACCATATAGGTACATATGATAGTTATAGTACGACTTTATGTATATAAAGCTACTCCACGATCCGCCAGCGAAACGGATGAAAGCATCTCACAGAGCTGAAGACAAAGCTGCTGATCAATTGAGCATATTGACTCTGACATTTAAGGGTATTCCCTTCCTGAATTAAACAAAGAGTTTATATGATATCGATTTTGGAGTACTTAGGTACACTTCCTGCTGCAGTCAAGAAGAGATTAGACGAGTGTCAACGAGCCAAAGCCCCAATGCAGTCAACTCGATTGCTAATTGTGAGGGGAAAACGAATACCTTGGACTGTAAATGGCATATCGATAGCAAATGCTATAAACGAGTAGTTCCGTAAAATCAACGCACTGACAAACAGACGGACATTAAGGGAGACAAACAGGCAAACATACAGACAGACAGACAGACAGACAGACAGACAGACAGACAGACGGAGAGACAGACAGACACACCCCGTGACAACAACATTCGTCTAACAGGGAACCCAAACAACGCGCATGAGTTAAACGATTGATACCCACGCCTCGGTACTTGATTGTGATGATTCTTATATAAATATATTTATATATATATAAATCTATATGCATACAACACACATACACACACATACATATATATATATATATTTATATATATATATATATATATATATGTATCGTAATCTACGTCGGTGTCACAACTTTCCCAAGAAGAAATTTCTATCGGGCTCAGCAAATAAGCTGAAGACAGTGTGGAGCAGCTCACGGGGAGGTTGGCTAGGATTTGGGCGGTGCGGGCGGGGCGTGTCAGATCGGGAGGGGTAGGGTATTCTGGTCTTTGATCTATTGTACTCGTATACCGAAACGCTGGCAAGTTCTCTTTGTGCTCGCGATTAATTTATGCTGCTTTTTTGATTGATGATTAATCCAGACTTTGACTTTTGCCATTGACAGCGCGGAGAACAACAACAACAACAACTCGAAGACACAAGCATACATATACACATACATACATACATACATACATACATCATATATATATATGTGAAGCATAACTGATGAATAAAACTCCCAGCGACAAAGCAAAGCTAATAAACAGAACTCTTTGCTTATAATTCGCTTTGATCAGTGTAAAACGCTTTGGATACGTACAGAAACAGAGTGTAGGGTATTAAAGATTCGTTGTGAGACAAGTTAAAGAGTCGACATTTTAATTGTAATTGCAAATATGGGCGGAAGTAAACGCTTCTCAATGGATAGCGCTGACCGCGTTGTAGGAAATCGGGGTTACGCATAAGGGCAGACCGGATCAAGATCGTGCCTGGGCGTAACAGTGGGAAGTGCTATCCGAAAGCTAAGCTAACCGCAGACCCCACACACGCACTCACACACACACACACAAACACACACACACAGGCACACACATATCGCTGGGAACAATATGCGCCTGTTTTTTAATTGCGCACTTTTGAGTACGTAATAAAAATAATTTTGGTTACGAAACCAAGAAATTAGCATTAGTTTTGATAAGGCCTATACTTGCCTAACTTTCCTGCATTCCTCACCCACACACACACACACATAGAGCTTATACTCCCCTGAGTATATACATGTAACTCCAAATGCCCTTTTGCATTAGGAGAAACGTTTTATTGTTCCCCGGGGTAAGGGTCATTTAGAACTAATCTCCATACAACCGATTACAGAAATAAATATAAAACTATAAACAAAGAATCAATCGAAGATTTAATACACTATAAAACCAGAATTCAATAAAAGAAATTAATCGAAATAAGCTTTATAGAGAGTAGTATAAAAAAAGATACTTCTATAATTCTTTGAGCTTTGATATCCAATCTATGAATCTCTTCCAAGAATCTTTCTCCGAAAGGCTTCTTCGAGCTTTGACTTCAATAAAGTTTATTTGTTCTTCGTCTGGCAAACAGCTTGACACAGCTTATATGCTCTATCCCTTGATATCCGCATAATAATCAAGAATGAAATTCGGGAATTTGTTTATAAACGCACTTAAGAGCGTCTGTTTGGCAACATACATATATATATATATATATATATATATATATATCGACGAGTCTGCAGAATTGGGAATCTGTTCGAGAAACCTCCCGGGAAATTGGCATATCAAAGGCTCTGGCTCCGTACCCAGAACTGGTGACGTCGACCCGCATGCTCCGGTATCGTCTGCATAATCAGCTAATGTTGTGTGTGTGTTGATTGTGTTGTGTGTGTGTTGTGTTTTACACTTCTAATGCCTATTATGCGTAAGTCCGCAAACACACAGAGTTACGTGTAAATATATGTGAGACTACAATGAGTTTTTATAGGGAATGCAGAAATCAAATTGACCAAACAAAAGTAATGAGAGGGAAAAGGGAAAGGGGGAGGAGGGAGATTATAACGAGTTTTTTTTCGGTACAAAACGATGTCAAAAGTATATTAACAATAACTCATAATGGTATTTCATTAGATGTCTTGTGTGGCCCAAAAGGGGTGCATAGACGTTTGTATGTCTTCCAATAGGCCAAGTTTGAAGTGCGTGTTAAGGTTTTTGGGCCCATAAAAATGTTTGAAAAACGCTGAAAAACTGTGAACAGCCTTCAAAATCAACCACAAAAGCAAAATGTATGCGTAGTTTTTTTCCCTTTTTCTTTTTCTTTTACTATTTTTATTTTTATTTTTATTTTAGTTTTAGTTTTTTTCGTTGAGCATTTTGCATACATTTTGTTTGAGGGCAAACATTTGCTCAATAAACTTGAAATGCTTTATAATTAGTTGGTGTTGAATGGCTTGGGCAATTGCGGATCGGATCGTGTTCGGCCAGCCGATGACTGGCCAAATATTGAATATATCATTGGACCTAAGATCAACATTACTTACACACACACATACCTACACACATAACTCACATGCACACACTCGCTGTGGAGTTGTTGGTTGTACGATACGAGGGGGTGGAGCGATGACATAACTCATTTTAGCCATCTTTCAGTAATTCAATCATTTTGATCGGCCAGAGCGACACTTGGTAACAGACACTAACTGAAACTAGCCTAACTAATTGAAATGGTAAGCAAAACTTACGCAAATACTACAGATAATACACACACATATAATACATATAGTTAAATGCGTAAATAATTAGCATAAAACTAAAAATCGCAAATGCAAATTGAAATTGAAATCAATCGAAGCGCAACTCGATTCGATCGCTTTCTTTCAAAGACACCAAATATATATATAGAGTTGTAGTCTGAATGAAAGACCGATCTAGGTATGATATGTATACAATATCATATACACAATATACCTAAATTTTGGTATTCCTATAGTCGAGTGGAAATGAGAAAGATTAAAGTCTTTATCAATGCTGGTTCTTTGATCTGATCAAGTATCTATATAGCATACAGTTATATAACTAACTGAAGATCATTCTTCACTTAGTACAGGGTATATCCACTATAAAGTTATAGCACTCTATCGACTATCTCAAGTCTATATAAATGTTTGTGCCTAGCACTAAGAATATCGGGAGGAGCCATCGATGATAGTTCCCAACTCTGATCTAGTACTTCATACATGTATATAGTATCTACATATATAGAATACAGCAATGTAATTAGCTGATTTTCACGTAGTACAGGATATATCCCTTATTAAGATGTAGATTAATTAAATTCTATATAATCATTTGGCCTGTGAATCTGGACAGAAGCAGAAAGAGATTAAAGACGTCATGAATTCTGTTGCTTAGCTCCGATTAAGTATCTACATATAGATATATCATATTAGTAATATAACTCACCGATTTCCAATTAATACATAGTATTTAGAGTACTAGATATAGGGTTCTATCGACTGACGCAAATGATCTAGATATAGGGTTCTGACTCAAGTCTAGATAATCATTTGTTTAGGCCTCTGAATCACGAGAGGAAGCGAGAGATTAAAGACGTCATCGATGATGGTTCTTAGGGCTGATCAAGTATATATATACGATACAGCAATATAACCAAACGATTTTCAATTGGTATAGGATATATCTACTATCCAGATATTGGGTTCTATCGCACAGGTTATATCCACTAACTAGATACAAAGTTGGATAGAACTTATTCTAGGCCTATGAATCTTTTGCTTGAGCACAAAGCAATCAAATGAACTTGAGTGTGACTAGAAGCCACTTAATTAGTTAGTTAATTGGTTAAGCGATCATATATCATGTATCATGATATATCTGTGGTTATTTGAAATCGATTAGCGATCAATTCAAACGCAGATTACATATTATAGAAGTAATCATCGGGTTGAGGCTTATTAATAATGAAAATCGATGCCTGATTCGAGTTTCATGAACAATTAAAACCAATACGAACAGCATCTGTGATATTTATATGGGTATACCTGGAACCCTACGATATCAGCTGAGAACTGAGAACTTTAAGCCGAAATGATCATCTTGTTAACTGAAAAAAAAACTAAGTAAATATTTACAATGTCGATGGCAATGATTTTGTACCTAGAGTAATGTTTTTGTTGGACGGTATAAATATTTTGTGTACAATGTGCATGACATTAATAGCTAAGTTTACGATCCCAACGAGGCCAATGATAGGGTGTTTATCCATCCATTCATATAAACAGAACAAAGACTGAATGAACTATTCTTGGAATAGATATGAGAGCGGCGAATGCGGCGAATGCGAATGCAATTTTCAGATTCAATTGAAGTTGCAGCGCTTTCAAATTGTTCAGTTAAACTAGCATCAATTGATATCAACGGGTTCTAGGAACTAGTCCAATGATCTATTCAAACACAAACACATATACATATATATGTATGTGTGTGTGTGTGTGTGTATGTGTACCTGTGTATGTGTTTAGTATAGATGTGTAGCTGTCGGTGGACAGCAAGTACTATCATTGGCAGCTCTACTATACAATTTTAGATCAACTCATTCATTACATTAATATATGCCTCGTTTGCCTGCGAAACTACTGAAAAGCAAACACACACACATGCACACACATACACACATATACACACTTAGAGCTAGTGCCGCAAGCGAGGCCTAACTTATTGTATCTTTGTATCTTTAAGTATGCGCAAACTATGCGCTGTGCTCATAAGCATAACGCCTATAACGAAACCTGTGCCAGATCCGAGCTCCGGGCAGAGGTCTCCGAGCAGCCGCGCAGAGACGAAATCCCAAGCTCAGCGCCGTATTAATTGTCGGCTAAATTCTGTTTGAACACCTGAACCTGCAAAGGGACGGCCCGGATAAGCGGACAGACACTGGCTGGAACAGGTACCAAAAAACGGCAATCAAGAAGGTTGACCAATAAAACACACACACACACACACACATAAGGAGACACACACACACACTTGAATATATACACTAGAATCTATTCTTAAAGATACAGATACATATTGAGCTATGGCTGAACTTTGTTCGGGTCTCATCGGCTTAACCTGGCTAACAGGTACATTTGGGACCTGTTGCTGTTGGGCCTTATTTAAATAAATCGTAGATTAGTGTCGTTTAGCAATTTAGAATTCTCGAATGCGATAAATTCTTTTTTTTTGTCTGGCATTTGTGGTATGTGGTGGCAGCGGTGGCTTCGGTGGCTTCGGTGGCTCCGGTTGCTGCTGCGACATGTAAATCTCTGGGCAGCGCGTTGATTAAGACCTTCAAAAGAAGCGCGTGCTGAATGGAAACTGGATTGTTCAGCAATCGCTAAGACTATACGCCAAAAGTATCACTATTACATATAATATATACAGTAAACACTCACTAAATACAACTTAAGTAGATGGGAATACAGTAAGGTCTTCCTTTAGCCACTTAAATTGCTTTTTTATCATAAAGAAATCCATTTGAAGTTTCTTTTATTAGCCACTTAATTTGTTGTAAACAGCAATATATATTTAAAGTTAGGTTCAAAGAGTCTAAAAATCTCTTTCGAGGTTTGTTGTAAGCGAGTGCCTACTGTATGTACTATAGCATAAACTGGGCACAATATCTACTACCCAAAGATTCTGTCTCAAAAGGAACCTATAAACCAGATGTTATTCTCTATAAGAAGAGAACAGCTCATAATATATATATATATGTATATATATATATATATATATACAAGTATACATAGTATTATATAATCTTTTGTAAGCAACTTTCAATCTGGTCACAATGTATTCCCATGAAATCGTATGATTCATATTAATCGGCAAATTTTTATCGCTAGCTGCCAAGTCAAAGTTATTGCCAAAAATTCCTCGAATTATTAAATTAAATTTCGTTTTATAGAACTATGATTTATTTCTAAAATTATCTTGGGACTTTTATTACATATGTTTTTGGTTTTTATTACTTTATTTTTAGAAATCATAACATTAACATTATGTAATATTATGACCAGCTCTTGCGTTTAATTCCACTTGGGAATTGATAAGCCCTTCATTACTTTACACTTATAAAAAAACCATAGAACCATTGAACCATAGAATCGTAGAATCATAGAATCAAAGAATCATAGAATCATAGAATCGTAGATCGCAGAATCATAGAATCATAGAATCATAGAATCATAGAATCATAGAATCATAGAATCATAGAATCATAGAATCATAGAATCATAGAATCATAGAATCATAGAATCATAGAATCATAGAATCATAGAATCATAGAATCATAGAATCATAGAACCATTGAACCATAGAATCATAGAATCATAGAATCATAGAATCATAGAATCATAGAATCATAGAATCGTAGAAAATACCCCAAAGGTTCAATATCATACGCATAGTTTTCGCTTAGTGTATGCGTGACTTCTGGCCCTATTGATAAGTAAATAATGGTCCCTCCCTCTATCTACCGCTCTCCCTCCCTCTCTCTCTCTCTCTGATTACGTCTAATTTTTTATGATTTTCATTACATTATGAGCAGAGATACGAGGGCTACAGAGCAGAGTTTCAAGCGGCGAGGTCAAGCGCGTCCATTGAAACGAAAGTACGATTAGATTAGAGCTAACCCTAGACCCATGCATCGATTGGTGCCAACCTCGGCGAACGGAATGTGAGCTACATCCGATCTTTAAGGACTTTGCAACAAGTCAAGTGACACCTGTGCTATGGAAAACTTTTCAATCCCTTTCAATACCCCCTGCTTAACCCTCCCCAAACACAAAAAAGACATTGATTAAAAACGAATTTATCATAAAATAAAAGAAATAAAATAAAAAGCAATTTTCGATATATGTACATCATATCTATGTATTTGTGTATGGCTAAACATATATTTGATAGGCCTAGCGTCGATACCTGAACACCTAATGCCCCAGCCCGTAGTGCTCTTCAGATGGTTTATGGCAGGGCTTTCCACCTTTAAGACCGTGTCGCGTCGTCGTTGCCACCCCGATATGCAATCTTAATAGCGCGCACAAATCAATCATATAATAGTAAACCGTATAGTCGAGCCGCTAGGCCTATGTATATGCGATATGAATATATATCAGCTGCCTGGTAACACCTTCGGCTGGCGAAACCTCGCACTGTCCGCCTTGACTATATACCATATGTATGTTGTATAAGTACAAGTAGTGCCACTTTATACTATATCAGCATATACATAATTGCGACTGTATTATCCAAAGCTAAGGTATAATATACGAAATTGCAAAGCATCTATGTTAATCGATATGCTCAGACGATCTCTAGACGGAAACCCTATGAACTCAGCTAGGAATTCCTTATGACTAGATTATGTCAGAAGGTTTCTCTGAAGGGTTTCTTATACTTGAATCCTTTTTGCACTACTTTTCATTCTGATAAATGCCAAAACGAAGTGAGAGTATACTAAACCATCCTTATATATATTCGTGATCAATATGAAAAACGGCAACGATCTTTCTTATTGTGCGAGATACGTATATGTCCTCATCGAGTTTCTGTACTATATTCTTATATATGTATATCCAAGTTAGGGATAGAACAGATAATTACATTTAGTTTCAGCTGTCAAAGTTTGCTTGAAGTTTGGAGTCGAAGAGCTTGTAATTATAGGAATAATTGCTGGAAGATTATTCTATATGAAATCTTCATATATTTCTGGACCAAAACCTGTCAATATATTTTATACAATTTGTTATATATTTTGTATAAATTAATTGATAAAAGTTAGCTTTAAATTTTCCTCAGCCACACCTAAGTTACTTTTGGCTCCCAAGATTTATTATTATTATACGATAATATATAATATATGATCAATATGATAATATATGACCTATACTACATTATCCTTGACATTTTCCTTCAGATTTGCAACTCTTTCTTTCACTTTTCAAATTGATAAGTTCACGTTTCAAAACCTTTTGTTATATTCTGTTAAATTTTACATAAAAAAAGAGTATAAAATGTATATATATATTATGGAAAATCGTTGGTGTATATATACTATATATAGATCTTCTATCTTTTTCCATATCCTTACCCTCAAACTATATCTTTTTGTTACTTTTCTGCTGTAACTTTTGGCTTATCAGACTTGGATTATGATCTGCTCCATTCATAGTTTATAGTTATTATCTCTGGCCTCTTCTCTCTCTATCTCCTCTCGGGGTTTTATCTCCCACTCCAGTTGCATATCATGCTTCTGGTTTACTATAAAGATTTACAGCACGTTTATGTATAGAGAGCTAATATTTATTATATTTAACGACAATTTTGTTTTGTTTTCCTACTCAGTTTTGTGTGTGCACTTCCAGACCCCAAAGAGATCTTCAGCACTTCACAATTTTGGCTGTATTAAACTGCTTCTTCTTATTTCAGTTCTACCACTTCTTGTATCTATCTCTATCTCTCTCTATCTTTTTTATCAACACTTTTGTTTACACAAGTTGCGCTGTTTGAGTTTTCTTCAAAAAATTTTTTATATGCTGCCATCATCAACGCACTTGTGTAATCATCATCTAAGCATTATTTATCTGTGTGTGTATCTTTACCTGTATCTGTATCTGTATCTGTATCTTTAGCTGTACCTATATCTTTACCTGTATCTGTATATTTAGCTGTATCTGTATCTGTATCTTTAGCTGTATCTATATCTGTATCTTTACCTGTATCTGTATATTTAGCTGTATCTATATCTGTATCTTTAGCTGTATCTATATCTGTATCTTTACCTGTATCTGTATCTTTAGCTGTATCTGTATCTTTAGCTGTATCTTTAGCTATATCTTTAGCTGTATCTGTATCTGTATCTGTATCTGTATCTGTATCTTTAGCTGTATCTTTAGCTATATCTTTAGCTGTATCTTTAGCTGTATCTGTATCTGTATCTTTGGCTGTATCTGTATCTTTAGCTATATCTGTATCTTTAGCTGTATCTGTATCTTAAGCTGTAGCTGCAGCTGTTGCCCTAGCCAATTGGCAAGACCACGTAGATAGTTGGTCGGGTTAGTTGATCGCAAGTACCTCATAAGGCGCTGCTATTGGGTCTGGAAATGCATTTGGCTTTACACAGCGACTAATCCAATAAAAGCCAGTGTTAATCCCTTGGGTAAATGTGTGTCCAAGATGCATTTGCGATCGACTGCAACCGGTTCGCTCAGTGTAATCAAGAAATTAGAGCACACACACGCACGCACACACACACTAAGTGGTACACCGAGACGATTGTCAAGTGTTTCATATGCTACGCGTACAATATATGGTCAAATATGTATACACACACACACACACACACGTATACATACATATATATATGAGTGTATGTAAGCGATAAGGCCAGCCATTTGCTTTATTTCTTGGCCGACTTCTGCTCCGACTTCAACTTCTATTTTCTTTCTTCTGTTTCTTTTCGGGAAAATAAAACAAATCAAATAACAATTCCCACCAAAAATAATATTAAGAAAAAAAAACTCGTCTGTGATATCAGCTGTTAAAAAGAAGAAAAAGAAAAAAAAAAAAAAAAGCGAAACATTTTTTCACTTCTTTTGGTGTGTGTCTGTGTTTGTATAGATATGCTCTGTTATCAAGTGCTTGTAAGTGTATCTGTATGTCTGTCTGTTTTGTTTACCCACAAAATTCTCACGTCTGTCAAAAAAAGAAACAAAAAATAAATATAAAGTCGGCACAAGTCGTGTAAAGAAGCAGCACCATCAGCACCAGCAGCCAAAGAGATTATCATCCAAAAACCCAACTTACGACCTGTAATAGATTACGCCGTATATAGTGTATATAGTGTGTGTGTGCATATAGTCTATGGCCATGCAAAGATCAAGGCAGGGCTCACACTCTGGAACTGATACGTGACACAAGATCATTCACAGCAGATAATGCACCGAGTTGATCTTGCACAATATTGATATATTTACCTGATGCAAGGCACAAGCTATATACACAGATTATACAGACATACATATGCATATATATATATACCTTAATCTTTGAGAAGTCATTTTGGATTTACAGAGTTCTTCTGCACAATTAATAGTAGTTCTGGTTTGGCAGTCGTCATTACAAATTATGCTCGGGCGTCATGAATTTAACCTTTGAGTAGAATCTGACTTCAAAGTTCGATCTCAATTGATGGCGTTGGACTAGTCTGATGATTTTTTGTCTAGGTTTTTATAACTATAAAGATCTGATTTAGTTTTCTATATGTGTCCCTGCTCGGGCGCCATGACTTGGACCTCTAGTTAAACCTTTGCGTAGAATCTGACTTCAAAGTTCGATCCCAATTGATGGCATTAGCTCAGCCTGCTGCTTTCTTATCTAAGTTTGTTTAACTATAAAGATCTGATTTAGTCTTTCCAAGTGTGTCCCTGTGATAGTTGTACTATAGAAACTTTAGTTATACCTGACGTTATAGTTCAGTCTCAATAGCTCAACCTGCTGCATTACTGGCTAAAAGCCAAATATAATACAAGGCCCTGATTGAGTTTTCTATATGTGTCCCTGCTCGGGCGCCAACATACGATAGTTCTACTTTATAACCTTTAGTTATACTTCTAAATAGAAACTGACATAATAGTTCAATCTTAATTGATGGCGTTTGCTCAGCCTGCGGCTTTCCTAGCTAAGTTTTAGTAGCAACTATATAAAGACCCGATTTAGTCTTGCCAAGTGTGTCCCTGCTCGGGCGCCAACATACGATAGTTGTTTAACTATCTCGTCAGCTGTTCAAAAGCCATAAACATATTCCTTAGCTGCTGATCGAGCGATAATAATCTCAAGCTAATAATTTTGTAATACCCTTGTGCTTCCGCAATAGTCCCTCTGCTCGGGCGCCACGATATGGTAAAAGTATATTAATGGCAGACGATTAAAGTTCAGCCTTTTATATGTTGCTTATCAGCATTAACTACCTGGTTTAGTCGTAATAACGCTAAGATAAGTGACTAGCTGTAAACTACACTCGCAGTGAAATCAGATGTTTCAGGCTGCCAGCCCAGGTAAATGATGAGTGCACAGCGTCTCGCCTTATCCATTTTACAAAACGAAAGTGATATGCAAATGTTGACAGCACAACATTTAAACAGCACGAGACCAAGTGTGTGTGTGTGAGTGTGTTGGAGTTGGCTTTCAGAGGAAGTTGAAGCCGTTGTTTGCGTTTCATATTTGCACAGCATTTGTGATTAGGCTAGCTGATCGGTCACTCCGACCGATCTCAGATCAGATCATCAGCTCACATCGGCTCTCATCATTTTGGACAACTGAAGTAGGTAAATTTAGAATTGACAAATTTAGGACAAATGTCTTTGAGTAATGTCAGCCTATGGCGCAACAGCTGCATGAAACATTTATCTATCTATCTATTGTTTAAATACATAATACTAGTGCAAACATACATACATACATACATACATACTATATGTATATAGTATATTTTAGAAATGTTGCTAAGAACCATTTAGCATAAAAATATTTTGTCAGTTTTATTGTTAGTTTTCCGTTTCTTAGTGGCATCGTTTGCTTCCTGGTTGCTCAGTGCTGTTTGCTTATTTTTGGATTGTGGCAGCGGCGGCGCCGCTGCTGCTGCCGACTGATTCCATCAAAATCACATAAATCCAAAACAAAACGTTTTAGTCGCCAGCCGTTGACTCTAACCAATCCCTCCCTTTCGCACTCCTGCTCCTCCCCCAGCTATGCTATGGTATGGTCTTGCCTGGTCTTGCCCCGGCCTGCCTCGGCCTGGCCTGGCCCGGCCTGCCCCGGCCTGGCTCTTCAAAAATAGTTTATGTACAAATTTTTGATTTGATGCCAAAATGTCGCAAAATAAATAACTTTTAAACGCCAAGCGGACCGTGCATGGTCTCTGTACCAGCCTCGAGTACCAGCAAATGGAATTGCTCTATTCTACATTGTCTCTATGGACGGACCAGGACGAAACATATAGCCAAATTGCAGGAGTGCTCACTTTGTTTATTCTGTGGCTTAGAGTCACATTTCCATTTGGAGATTCAACTTAAAGTTCGTTATGATTTTGGCAAATTACATCAATTTGTTCACCTGGAACTTCAGCCAAGGATTGTTGAATGAAAAGATCCAGAAATATGTCAATATTATATTGATTCCCACTGAATAGTCATCAAAGATATGATATTGTATATTCCACTTGGCCATAGCTTACCCTTGATCATCAGAGATCAGAAAATTCTATGGTAAGCCTGCATCCTTTCACCTTTCTTTTAAGTTTTTGAAGGCTGCTGAAAGTGTTCTTAAATCGAAGTATGCTGGACAATATTTGATTATATTCATCAATTATTATATATATTTATGATCAATTTTTTTATATGTGTATGTTCCAAGTGTAAAATACATCAGAGTTAGAAAAAGTGGGACCCCAGACCAACAGCGATCAGGAAATGCTGAGGATGCAGCTTTTTCTTCCTGTGAATCATAGAAAGGGTTTTTTAATTGAAGTCGCTTCGCCTATGTTTAATAATTTTCATCAACTTTTATATATGCTTATCATTAACTCATCAATTTATATATTCCACTCTTAAAATATGTACATCAGAGTCAAAGAAAGTCAGCCCTAGTGTGTTCAGAAAATCCTGTATCCTTTCATCGTTCTCTAACAAAGAACATCTTTCAATTCTCTGAATCATAAAAAGTGTTGTTAAACTGAAGCAGCTTCGACTATATTTGATATTATT
This sequence comes from Hirtodrosophila trivittata, assembly GCA_035045065.1. Taxonomy (NCBI): domain Eukaryota; kingdom Metazoa; phylum Arthropoda; class Insecta; order Diptera; family Drosophilidae; genus Hirtodrosophila; species Hirtodrosophila trivittata. The sequence continues at coordinate 5,564,047 of JAWNNK010001028.1, read as the reverse complement.
CATCGATTATTATATATTATAACGATCTATCAAATCTGTCAAAGACAGACGACGTACAGAGCTACCTCTTTGAAAATGTCATGGGGCAGCTCAGAACTCATTTTGATGAAAGACTGGACAGCTGCTCTGATGAAGGCAGTCTATAGGATTGACAGCTACATATATCAGAACTGACCGAGACGATATATATAATATATCTGATGAAATTGCTTTAAGAATTTCCAGCAAAATCTGAGTTGGCGCCAAATTTGTCGCTACGTCATTAGGAAAATAAAAAGATCTGACAATGTTTTAGCCTAAAAGTGTTAATTTTGCTTGTTTTATTTCTGATGCCTGTTCAGTGTCCACACGAGTCGAATTTATTATTTCATGCTAATTTCGACTTTTTTTCTCTTGAAATATTCTATGTATGTTTCTTTCTTTTTTTTGTGTGTGACATTTTGTGCGTTGATTTCACGCGCCATTACTTGGAGAACACCCAACACTGGACACCCCCGCGGCAACTATCTAATTGTTGTTTTTATAAATAGAATTTGGCATTTGTGTTCGTCTCTGATGCTACACGTGCCGCCATTATTTTAAATTTACATATCTTACACAATTTATCAGAGAATTTACGAAGCTAATCTGTTCATTCAGCGAGTCCCATCACAATACAGTATTACGTATATGAGATCAGATGATGAAGAGTTAAACAAGTTGATGCTGTATGAGATACAAGTTAAAAGTTAGAAGTGAAAGAGGGAAATATTATAAATAATAAATAATAAATAATAAATAATAAATAATAAATAATAAATAATAAATAATAAATAATAAATAATAAATAATAAATAATAAATAATAAATAATAAATAATAAATAATAAATAATAAATAATAAATAATAAATAATAAATAATAAATAATAAATAATAAATAATAAATAATAAATAATAAATAATAAATAATAAATAATAAATAATAAATAATAAATAATAAATAATAAATAATAAATAATAAATAATAAAAAATAAATAATAAATAAATAAATAAATAAATATTAAATAAATATTAAATAAATAATAAATAAATAAATAAATAAATAATAAATAATAAATAATAAATAATAAATAATAAATAATAAATAATAAATAATAAATAATAAATAATAAATAATAAATAATAAATAATAAATAATAAATAATAAATAATAAATAATAAATAATAAATAATAAATAATAAATAAATAATAAATAAATAATAAATAAATAATAAATAAATAATAAATAAATAATAAATAAATAATAAATAAATAATAAATAAATAATAAATAAATAATAAATAAATAATGAATAATAAATAAAAAAATAAAATCTTTTAGGTCAAAGAAATAAATAAATAAAGAAATAAATTTTATACTTTATAAATGAAATATTTTTGTTAAGAGAATAAATAAGAAAAACTATAATAAATCGTTATAAATAAAATAAAATGATACAGCTTAAATATAAATGAAGATCTGTTACGTAAGAGTATAAATAAATATATAACTGCATTCCAAGATTGCCATAAAAATATTGGCCAACACTGAGGAAGTATTTGTCAAGGCGGTTTCCAAAGAGTTTCCCAACTGCGAAACAAGTTCGGACATATTGATCTGTGCATAATGTATGTGGGGAATAGGTCTAGAGATCGAGATAGAGACAGAATAGTTTCTGAGTGGCTGTAATTATGTTTTTATGTCCGGCCATAAAATGAATCAACTGATGGCCCAAAACTTTACAAACTGCGTAGAAGAATTTCGTATAGGAAAATGTAAATTGACGAAACGAAAAACGCTTCCAAGTTCCCATTTTTTTTCTTGTGTGTTATTTTTATTTTTTCTTTTGTTTTATTTTTGGCTTTTTTTATGTTTATTTTATTTATTTATTTAATTAAATTTTGTGGCTTTCTGGTATTTTGGGGCGTGCTGCGTCAAGGTTTTACTTATAGCTCCTCCTATAGGGTATAAGGTGACATTTCCTGCGGCTCAAGCCATTTACTGTCGGATACCCCGCTGATAATTCACTTCGCAGTACGCAGTCGTTTCCATTTTCACTTCACTTCCATTCCCATTTCCATTCCCAATCCCAATCTCAATCCCAATGCCATGGCCATTGCCATTGACTTATTATAACAAAATGCTCTGTCCAAAGTTTTTTAAGCGAATTGCTGACACTTGCTTCCCGGGCTAACATAATAAACGCAAATCCACGCAGAAATATTTAACAAATGGAATATTATTATATATTATATTATATATATATTTAAATGCAAACACAACAGAAAATTGAAAATGGTAAATATTTTGGGTGGAAATGTAAAATAACTCCCGCCAAAAAGGTAAGGAAAGAAAAAAGCACTTAACAAAAAGTAAATATGTGACACAAAAAAATCAATTTGCCAGCTCGTTAAATTATATTACAGACGTATCGTTTAAGTCCAGACGATATTTCGTTGAGCTACACTCAAAAGTGTAGGGCATATTACAATGTGTTTTGACTTGAAAATATTCCAGCAAAGTTTAAGGATGAGAAACAAAGAGGAAGCGCAAAACTGTGAGACTTGAAATGGGATTTGCTCAACAAATTGTTATGTGAAGGGAAAACCATTTATGAAGAGGAACTATACATGATCTATATATATATATATATATATATATGTGTGAACTAGAGGATGCAGGAGAAGTCTAAGGGGTATCATGCCATTAAACAGAAAGATCTTCTACGTCTTATACTACTCCAAAGTATCTAGAGATTTCAGTGTAGACTTCAGTCTTATAATAATATGAGGAAATAGAGGAACTATTCATGATCTATATGTATATATATATATATGTGAATTAGAGGAAGCAGCCCAAAAAGGAAAGGAGAAGTCTAAGGGATATCATGCCATCAAACAGAAAGATCTTCTACGTCTTATACTATCTAGAGATTTCAGTGTAGACTTCAGTCCTATAATAATATGAGGAAATGAGCGCACAAAGGATCTCTTATATTATCTTATACACTTATCTTATACTATATAAAAGTATCTATAGATCTGAGTGCAAGTTTTTTTCTCTAAATAAAAGCAATAAAAGCGAATACCTCATAGGATAGCTAATAGATCTAATACTGCTAATAGCTAAGAAAAATAAATAAAGCAATCGAATTGCGAGTTGAATAACCCTCAAGAGCGTATGATAACTTTATACAATATACGATATGTTATATATACAAAGTTCTTGGTCAATTGTAGCGTATTGGCCTAGTCTTAGTAAACTGTCGTATTTAGTTTTGGTTTAATGCTACAGTTTTTGTTATGTTATGAGATATCACGAGTCGGTTTCGTATTCCCATGAGCTAAGCACATGGGCTTATGGGCGGTAGGACAAAAAAAAAAAGAGAAGAGAAAAAAGACAAAACATAAAAATAAGACATACTTATAATTAATGGCAATAATAATATATTGAATTTAAATGATGTGTTGTGCCAATGACCTTGTTAACCCTATACTATTTGTTCCTATTCGAAAAGGCCCCCGTTATGTGTGATACTGAAAATTTATCGATATCAGCAAAATATTCATTACATTTCATGCACTTGAATATATTTTTGTGGTTTGGATTACACAAGACGACTTTGTTCTATACACAATGGACAATAATTTCAGTCCCAAGAACTGAATATGAGAGTCGAGGAATTTGGTGAAACAAGTAAAAAAAAAAACAAGGGCCAAGCTTTTCAATTTCCACACGCCAATTTTTTCTGTCTAGTGAGCAAAACTTAAGACACAACTTCCACAAGCAAATTTTAGATATAAATATTATAGGGAAATGGGAATGGGATAGTTTCCACTGATTTTGTTTGTATTTCCTATGACAACTGTTCTCTGTTAGCTGCCACATTATGCGATGATTAAGTACTTATTATTCTGGAAGCTTAAGCTTACCACATGCTAAGATATGCCCCAGCCGATACCCCCGAATCGGGTGTTGTGTTTTGCTTCCTGGGCCCAACCCTCTTTACGGATCTCTGTTTGAAATCTTTTGCAATTTCCACGAGTCTTGCCTCATACTTCCTTTCTGTTTGGTGTGTTGAGCTTATCCAGTCGTTCCTGCGATATGTGCTCCAAGGTTTCGGCTAGTGTATTCCATATTCGGTATCTGCCTGGGAATCCAATTTTTATCTAGCTCATTCAACGCCAACCGCTTTGTGGTTGCTTTTTTCCCACGCGCCGTCGCAACGCTTGAAGGCGGTGGAGCCCGGCGCGGGGCAGTGGCAGACAGAGAGGCAGAAGCCGTGGCAAGAGGCACAAGCAGAAGCAGAAGCCGTGGCGGAGGCAGAGACAGAAGCTGAAACAAAAGACGTTGCCGGACGGGCAAAGCGTTTTGCACAGTTTTATCGCAGTCTTTCACACTCTTTCACACTCCGATATATATAGTCATATATATGTATGTATATATGTATGTATGTATGTATATGTAGTACATACTATATATGGAATACCAATTTAAAAGAAGTTTCACGCATTGGCCACCAATTAAGTAAACGCATGACGAATCCATTGAATTAGCCAGCAACAAGTTGGGAATTTTTGTCAAATCAATGGAATGTGGCATTCAACTTGTGGGATCATCGAGTTCAGCTTAACGGCTTAACAGCTTAAGGTTACGGCCAGCATTCCCCAATTGAATTAACAACAAAATTAACAGCCTCAACTCAACTCGGAAAAAAAAACAATCTACCAAACGATCTACCAACATTCAATGTCGCCACACGCGACAGATCTGAAACAGAGTCTGGATCTTGGCTAAGTTTCTGGTTAGTTTTATACACTTGTCATGGGCGGCACTCGAAATAGAGAGAAAGATCTGTCAAAAGCTGCTCGACTAGCAGATACCCTAGAGAGCTGGGAGCCAGATCCCAATATAATACCCAAGATCAATGCTAACTCTCAACCTTCCACCTGTTAGCTACTTTTTCACCAGTTTATTATACCCTCTTCAGGCCTCTAAACTGTACAGGGTATAAAATTTCATCAATAGCTCTTTTTTTTTGGCACTTTGTGAAGGGCTGCGAACCGGAGGGACCACCAGCATGTTCAGCCCGGCAACGAGATCTATGCGAACAATGGCCACGGCAATTGATCAGCGCGACTGCCGAATGTTTGGCTGAAACGTGTGAATTGCCCGCACAGTGGGACGAAACCCTCATAAAACCTAAACACAAACCAAGCAGGCCAACATTTGATGTGAAAGTGAGAGTCGCAAAGGAATTTATAACATTAACTGTCACAACAAATCACAACAAAACAGCAATAAATCGATCACTTTGCTTGCAATCGATTAATTTATTGTTCTTCACATTTCAAATTCACAAAATTTAAAGAATATTTGATATAAGAAACAGCTTTTAGAAGTCAATTTTGGTAGTTTTTATATGGATTTGCTATCGATATTTGAGTTGGATTGGGGTAAAAAGCATTCTCCAGATATATAGTATATATAATACTATATAAATTCTCTGAGTTTTGCTGAATAAAAGTTTTTGGATTTATATATTTGTATCTTTAAGAAAAAGAAGCAACTTGTGAGCAAAAATTACTTTAGATGGATAATTTTTAGGATTCAAAAGAAAAATCTTAGTTAAGAATCTTAAAAATATAACCACATATATGTTTTATATATAGAAAAGTTGAGTTATGTTATGTTAACTACAAGTTATTTGTTTATATATAAATCCATTTGTATCTTTAATAAGAAGGAATTTGAGACCAATGCAATATAAGTTTCTCTTCAGTTGAATAATTTCTAAGATCTAAAGGAGACAAAAATGTTTTATATATATTTATAATATGGCAACATATGTCTCAAGTCCTAGCATAACATAGCTGACAAAGAATCATATATACAATATACATATCTCGAAACATATATACCAGACTATTATATAATATAGAATCGCATATAGCGTAGGACTAAAAGTTTTTCGCGTACTTTCTGCAAGGCTATAATAATTTTTTATATAGAAAAGAGATGAAAAGTTAGATATAGCAAACCAGCTCATTTCTACTAGCTTCACCCGCTTTTTTTCAACTTTTTAAAGCTCTTTCGTGGTCTGCCTAAAAATTGTACTTGAACCACTGTGCGGGGCTCACTTGATACATACGCAGCGTTGGCCAAGTTTCAGGGTCAACCATGTAATATTTTAATTTGTGTGGCGTTCTTTATTTTGGCTGCCCAATAGAGAAGGTACACACACACTCACACACACACACACACACACTTATACCATATATATATATATATATACAATCTTGATTATCGTAGGTTTCTCGTTGTTTTACCTTTCTAGCTCCGCTTAATTGTTTGTTTTGTCGGGCTTTGTGTTTTGCTATACAATTCGTAAGCTTCCCGTTGCCCAGTAAATGCGACCTAATTTGTTGTCAGCCTGTTGAGTCTTCAAGATGATCTTGATCTTTGTCAGTCCCTCTCTCTCTCTCTGTCTCTCTCTGTGTGTCTCTTTCTCTGTCTAGTACTCTGCATGTATCACAATTATGCATAGCAACATCATCCATGTCCCATCGAGTGCTGAGTATCTTCGTATCTTTGTATCTTCGTATCTTTGTATCTGTATCTTTTGGGCTTATGAGTAAATCTCATTTCTCATGGCAAGATTCTTTGCTTGTAAATCAACTTTGGTTCAGGGCTCACCACGTTCATTAATCTTTCGCCTCCATTTGGAATTGGATATTGGGTATTTGGGTATATTAAAATGTTGTGCGAACTTATTGCCGTAACTTAGCTGCTGCTGACGCCCCCCATTGGGCGCGTACCCCTCACTCCGCCCCTCCAGCCACAAATAGTGCCAACTTTTGTTCTTCCAATTTACTTAATTAACTTCTAAACGTCGCCTTTAGCATATTGCTATATACATATATATTTCTATCTCCCTCACTCTTTCTTTATCTATCACTCTCTATCTATCTTCAATACTTCCCTATTTCTTCTCTTTCCCATTTCATTTTGTCGAGTCTCTTCCATGCAAAATTCTTTCGTTTTGCCTGCTCACTAATTAGCAGTTTCGTTTTGGTGCTTTTATCTCTATTTTCGCATTGAATAGTTTCTAGATATGGAATTTTGGGTACGTCATTTGCCATATATAGAGCTCGCATAGAACAGCCTAGGCGGTACCTAAACTATTTCCCTAACTAAATGGTTGCAACCCTAAACACCTACCAAAATAATGTAGCCAAAAACCATTACAAAATTTCGAAAAATCGATCATATCAAATATATCGATATAATGCTGGCTTTTGATTTAGATATAATACATCGATAAACCTATACCTAAACCTTTTCTCTGATTTCCTATATACTATATTAATATTATAAGCTGGAGCATTAACTCTCCCAAAGAAGCTACGTTCAAGGTACCATAAAATGTTGACAGAAAGATAGATAGATAGATAGATAGATAGATAGATAGATAGATAGATAGATAGATAGATAGATAGATAGATAGATAGATAGATAGATAGATAGATAGATAGATAGATAGATAGATAGATAGATAGATAGATAGATAGATAGATAGATAGATAGATAGATAGATAGATAGATAGATAGATAGATAGATAGATATAGATAAAGATAGATAAAGATAGATAAAGATAGATAAAGATAGATAAAGATAGATAGATAGATAGATAGATAGATAGATAGATAGATAGATAGATAGATAGATAGATAGATAGATAGATAGATAGATAGATATATAGATAGATAGATAGATAGATAGATATATAGATATATAGATAGATATATAGATAGATAGATAGATAGATAGATAGATAGATAGATAGATAGATAGGTAGATATATTGCTAAATCTATAAAAAGATATATAGATAGATATATAGATGTATTGATATATCATAAAGTCACAGCTCTAAGCTTCAGTAAAGTATCTTTCTTAAACTTTCATATATATATTTTGCAGATATATATTCAAAACGACAGTCAAAATCCAGGTAAGATTTGTGTACGATACTATAGCATCATCCCATATACATATTTATACATATCTTTTCCACAAATATAGCTATAATATCCACTCAAGCGACACCTGTACACTTCAAGCCCCATATATAAATAGTATATATGTCTATGGCACTAGCCGATCTGTATAACTAAAAAAGATGCTTACAAAATCAACTGCGATCAACTATCTGTGCTCTTCAGTTCGATATAGTATATATATCTATCCCCTACATACATATATATCTCTCAATAAGTTGACTATCCCATACTAGGAATCGTTCATTTACACATTTATGATCTTAACTTGAATCTATATCTATATTTATATAATATCCAAAGAGATCTTCATAAAGAAAGTGCCAGATCAAGTCACTCTCTTAGACTCTATATAGTTTGCCTCTCTTACCTAAAGCTATAACATAGTTTCTATATAAAGTTATGTAAGATTTCTTTATATACCGTAGAAAGCAGCTTCCATTGAGTCGAGTACCTTGTACTAACCCAATGCCTTTGGACTAGCTAACATCTGTCTGGGAGATCATGATTTGATTATGGTAAGAATATATATCTATATATGAGAGAGATATGTATACTACATGGATCCACGTAGCCAGAAATGCTGAGCAAATATTTTAGGCAACATTTTAAAGACACAAGTTGCGTATAGACCTGGTCGAAATGGATATGGTCTATGGTCTATGGTCTATGGTGTTGGCCTTCGTCTCCGTCTCCGTCTTGGCCAGCAATTTATTGTTGTTTTTATTATCAGAGCTAACATTATTAATATAATTAAAGGCCGCCGTAGAAATAGTGCGAAATGCGTATCAAAATTTCACAAAAAAAAAAGCGAAACAAAAAAAAATTAAAACAAACTAAAAAAAAAGAAAAAGAAACCAAATCAAATAAAAATGCGCATAAGATTCCAAATAGTTCTTGTTGTTGTTGTGCCTTATGATGATGGAAATTTTAAAATAAAACATATATATACACGTATATAGTATGTATATATATATATATATGTATATGTATATGTATATAGAAGTATTTGTAGCATAAGATTAACAACGCATATTTGCAGAATCGCGCGACGCAGACCTTGATTGATAAGTACATACATAACTTAGAACTATACATATACATATATATATATGTATATATGTATAAGTATGTACATATATATAGGCATATAGCAACTATATGTATATACTCCCGAGTTTTGGGCGATACGCAGAGCAGCGACCTTCGAAATAGTCAACGCCACTAAAAATGTGATAGTAAATTAGTTGAGTTAGTTTGTATTTAAAATGAATTATACTACAACACTTAAGTCTATGACATTTGATAAGATTTCGTGGCAAGATATTATGCCCATGCCCATGCCCAGACCCATGCCTGCTCCCGGGAAGAGAGATACGCACACGCACACGCACGCATCCGACTGAAGAGGCCCTCCAAATGTGGACACGTGTGTTTGTGTCTGTGTGTGCGTGTGCGTGTGTATGCGTGTGTGTGTAAGGTGTGCCGCTGCTGGTGGTGCTGCTGCTGCCACTTAATATATTATGCATAGATTCTAATTCTAATTTCCCCTTTCTTAACTTTCTTAGCAGGTGGATACTTTCAGAGCTAGATTCATTCATATATAAGACATTGATAAGCTGGTAATTCCCATGCCCAATATCGTCGAGGGGGTGTGGAGAGGGGGACGGGGAGGGGGAGGGGGTTTTCGAATTCCAGGAAACTATTTGATATAGTTTTTGCTGCCCAAACGTTGATATCAGCTGCTCCAGCTCCGATCTAATCAGTTATTTCTTCAGCTTTAGCTACTCGTCTAACCGATTGAAGTATTCTTCAAAGATTTCCAGTTCTTTCTTTATGGAAACTTAAGATTCATTCGTTGAAGATTCCAGCTTATCACAGAAACTTCGATATGGAAAAGCTCTTTCTTTGAAGATTTCTACTCTTTATAGATGAAAGCCTTACCTTGATATGGAAAAGATTCCACTTCCTTCTTCGAAGTATCTTTACTTTCATAGGGAAAACTTCAGTCTTTGCAGATTTCCAGCTCTTTCTTTGTTATAACTTAATACAGAAAACGTGATTTATGTGAAGATTCTAGCTCTGTCTTCATGGAAAATTGATATGGAAAAGCTCTTTCTTTGAAGATTTCTACTCTTTCTTTATATAAACTTTAGCTTGATAGGAAAAACCTCGAGGGAGTAAAGTGGCCAGGAAGGACACAGAGAGCTGCCTCTAGCGTTAGTGGAGGAGATCAGATCATATAACCTAGAGGATGATCTATATAATATAGAGGACAGAAGAAGCTACTTATCTCTGATAGAGGTATCTATCAGGTCAGAAGTAAAGTACAAACTGACCAAGAAGGCCACAAAGACTCAGCGTCAGTGGAGGAGGAAACAGACTCTTCTAAATAAAGTGACCATAGAGGACAGAAGAATCAAGTAACTCTATCGCACCAGAAGTATAGTATAAACTGGCACAAAGAGTCAGCGTGAAGGAGATGAAAGTCAAAGGAGAGAATCTCTTCAAGAGGAAAAGAACAAAATAAGCCAAGCTACTTCAAAATAAAGTGACCATAGAGGACAGGCGAAGCAAGTATACAATAAACTGACCAAGGTGGACAGCAGAAGCAAGTATTTCTATCAGGTCAGAAGTATAGTATATCCCTGATCAAGGAGAGCACTCGAAAAGTTAGAATAGAGTTAATAATTACAAAAAGTAACAAAGAAAGAAAATAACTTAGAAAATAACAAAGAATATAGAAGACTGTTCCGAAGGAAATCGTAGTAAAAGAATATATAGTTTCCTAGAAATAAATGACAGAAAATATTCCGATTGGAATGAAAAACGAAAAAGTTTTGAATAGATTTATTTTGGTATTTTATTAGAGGCTTTGCGTATCGCCCTCGCTGAGAGCGGTGAACAGCTCTGAAGAGGCGTACGAAAAGCATAGAATATAAATCCATGGGGATATATGTTGCCGCCTCTTCCTCTTCCTCTTCTTCACTCTTTTTGATTGCCAGTCGGAGCATTTAGAAGCAACCAAATAACGGAATAACATGACAGCCATCCCCAGGTGGGCTAAATTTAAAACAAGTCGAGATGTCGTCGTGCCAACAAACTTCTAAATTTGTTGTCAAATAGTTCTAAGGGTGGCCAAAAATATCGGGAGTATGTATATAACACGCACTTCCCATACATATATATTTATATATATATATATATATATATATATACCATATGTATATCTGTTGATCGGAGCTGGCGCAGAAAAGGTCACGGCTCTTTTTCGTCGGAAATTGTACGAAAAATGCGTGACTTTGGGCCAAGAAAGCGAAAGACTTTAACTAATAAACAGGCAACTATGGGTTAAGCGGCAGTGCGCGACTAGTAAATACCCTTTAAATATATATCTCTATATGGTAATATCTATCTTATCAGTTCAGCTAGTCACAAGACTAGGGAAAGGAGTGAATCTGATGAGATTAAACTCTCAGATGTTACATACGACTTGAAGAGTCGAAAGCACCCCATGCAAAGTTAGTTTAGTTTTAGTTACAGGGTATTATAAATAAGAAATAATCAAAGCGGCGTTGGTAAAGGAAAATTTCGAAAATGGATTAGAAAATTTAGGGAAAATCAAAGAACAAATCTTGCGAGTCAAACAGAAAAAAAAAAAAGAGAGAAAGAAATAGAAAATGAAAGAAAAAGTAAGAGGGAGACCCGACAAGGGGGCAGATTTTCATGCTTATCGCTCGCCCTATGTATGCGTGTGTGTGTGTGTGTATGTGTGTGTGCGTAATGATTTTCCAGAGATAACCTCAAGTGCAACTTTGACGAGGACGTCCGACGACGAGCAATCAAGTGCCGGTCCCAAACAGAGTCCCAGAATCCAAGGTATCCCAGCAGATCCATCGGCGTTTCGGGGCGTGGGGTCGTTTTTTCTCCTCTCCTCCTCCTCCCCTCCTCCTCCTTCTCTTTGTTTTTATTTTTTGTCGGCTGTCGTCATTTGCGCCTGTTGCCGTTGTTCTTGTTGCACTCATACCCTGTACCCGAAACTGACAGAGGCAGGTATACCCATCGAAAGGCTCAACGGAACTTCAGTTTCTAAGAAAGTTAAAGAAGTTCCATTTCGTTTCTACCAGAGACTGACACGTAGAGCTACCCTGATATGGATCATATAACCATTATCTACACCCAAATTCCATAACCTAACCAGAACTCAATATAAAAAAATATATAATTTTTGTTTGAATCAAATGATACTTCAGATATAAATATGGAAATTGAACCAATTCATATTCAGCTCTTACCCCTTTTGATTACGAATTGGTTTCAGATAAAGCCGATTTCTCTCTATTCCACCCATGTCAGCTTCTATATAATCGATAATTTCGATATATGCTTGCGTATTATCGATAACTTTCTAAGTTCATAACTGAACAATAGGAATGAAAGAGTTTGAGCAAGTTTCTGGCAAGTCCAAATCGATAGAAATATCGATATAAAGCTGGCACATATGGAACCAGTTGAACATGAACACGTTCACAACTACTTCACAGCTGGTTAAGAACTAGTTCACAACCGGTTTAGGGCTGGCTTACAACTAATGAAGAACTGCTTCACAGCTGGTTAATAACTGGCTCACAAGAAGTTCACAACTGACTCATAACTAGTTGTCACAACTGATTCAAAACTGGTTCAAAACTGATTCAAAACTGGTTCAGAACTGGTTCACAGCTAGATAACAACTGGCTCGGGACTGAGTCACAGCTGGTACTCAACCGGTTCACAGTTGGCTTACAGCTGGCCTACAATTGGTTCACAACTGGTTCATAACTGGCTCACAACTGGTTCACAACTGGTTCAAACCTGACTTTCAGCAGATTCACAACAGGTCAATAACTGACTCACAACTGATTCACAACTGATTCACAAATGGTTCACAATTGGTTTACAACTGGTTCATATCTGGTTAACAACAGATTCACAGCTGATTCACAACTGAGTGTCAACTGGTTCACAACTAACTGACAAGTGATTCACAATTGATTCAAAGCTGATTCTGGTTCACAACTGTTTCAGAACTGGTTCACAACTTGCTCACAACTGTTTCAAAACTGGTTCACAACTGGTTGATAACTGGTTGATAACAGAGTCACAACTGGTTTAAAACTGATTCAAAACTGGTTCAGAACTAGTTCACAACTGGTTCACAACTAGTTCACAACTTGTTGATAACAGACTCACAACTGATTCACAGCTGATTCACAACTAGTTCACAACTGGTTCACAACTAGTTCAGTACTGGTTCACAACTAGTTCACAACTGGTTGATAACAGACTCACAACTGGTAAACAGCTGATTCACAAACTAATTCACAACTTATTCTCAACTGATTCACAACTGGTTCACAGCTGATTCACAACTAGTTCACAACTGGTTCACAACTTGTTCACAACTGATTCACAAACTAATTTACAACTTATTCCCAACTGGTTCACAACTGGTTCAAAATTGGTTCACAGCTGATTCAACGCCTTAAAAAACCAACATACAAAAATTAGTTTGAAAAGAAATAACAACATTTTCACAGGGTATTTCAAAGTCGTTCAGCTGCATTTGAAGCTGTTGTTCCCCTTCGTATTGTTCTTCTTGTTGTCAATGATGATGGTGGTGGTGCTGGCGGTGTGTGGTGCAGATTTTCTAAACGCCGCCGGCAGTGTTGCCCTCTTGACGTTTCGAGTGGGTCCTTTGCCCGGGCACTTGTGCACCACTTTCCGAGCACTTTTTCTCCTCTTGTTGTTGTTGTTAAGAACCTCAAGTGCAACTGAAACAATGTGTGTGTGCCAGTGTGTGTGTGTATGAGTGTGAGTGTGGCACGGCAATCACTTGAATTGGTAACTGGTGACTCTAGCAGAAGCGTGTGGTCAGTTTTAATCCAGGGGTGCATCGGAATCGCTTCCACTTTAGCACAACAGCTCGCAATTTTTTCGAATTTTATCCAATTAACCTTTGCACACCCTTAACTTATAACAAGTAGACAAAGGGTGAAGTAAAGGGTATATAGGAGTTGACTCTTGCACCTGTCAAGTGCGCATCTTCAGTATATTGTATATATATATATATATATATAGGTATATACCTGATCAACATCCAGAATAAGCACAATTAAGTCAGTTCTTTTGGTTTGAATGCATAAGTTCCAGGAGCTGTTCTTGCTGCAGACAAAGAGATTTTCGTATATAACAAAGCTTTTACATCAAGTACATTATGTACATCCTTTGATTACATCACTTTTCTAATATCCTTGAGGAGTCCATCAACCCGGGTCTAGAACTTCGTACTCCAAACATGAAATTTTCTAATCAAATGAAATTTCCTAAATGTTTCTGTTCTCCTTTTCTCTGTCAGAAACCCAACTGAAAATCATATATATATAGGGATATATATAAATATCATGATAAAGACATATTTATCCAATACTAAGAGGTATATAGTATACTATATAAAGAAGGAACAAAGGAAGCTCAGAATATCTTTTAGTTGAAACTTTTAATATAAACTTTTAATGAAGTCTATATACAGACAGATAAAGTAAATGTCTGCATGATTTAGATTCAGATTAGGAACGTGTATATATTATAAAACTATATAACCAAGAATTTATCAAAAATTGAATGACTTAAACTGAACTGAACTGAAACAAAGATATTTAGTTCAGAAAAACAAATGTTTAGCCTTGAGAAGCTCTCCATAAATTTCATATATCCTTGCTGAACTTAAGTTTATGTCAAGCCGAAAGGATCATCACTTTTAGCTATATAGATACATATATATAAAAAAAAATCAGTTAAATATAGATCCCATCAAATGAAACTCTTTTCATATCTCAAACTTATTCAAATCGTCCTGAACAATAAATGTTTTTGTGCCACTCAATAGGCGTTGAATGGGATAAAAGTCAGGTGAGTGGCATGTCCTTTTGAGCTGAGTCATTGTCCTGTGGTAAAACCAGTGCATTACCTACTGTGGTATTAGTGCCTGGGTTCAGTTTCCAGCCGGAATTTCCAAACAAAGGACATATTTTGTGTCGCATATGTCAGAATTTTGCTAATCCATATGGCAGTAGGAGTCCTTAAAGCGAAAACGATTTACTTCAACATATTTAAAGGACATTTTGCTGCAGTTCGATCGAAAGACACAGAGTGATAATTAAGCTAATTAAATTGAAGAGTTTCCCACTTCAAATTGACAGGTAATATATAGAAAATTCGATATAATTGAAGCAGATGGAATATGTCTTCAAGGATGCAACGTTTCTGCTCATATCCTGCATAAATTTTCTTTACGGAAATTTTCTTGTTTTTCCAGCTTTTCATCAAACTCCAAATAGATGTTTAGAATGTCAACAGATGTCGAGTGTTTCGCTGGAAATATGCAAAGTTGCTGTGCAAAATTTGCTTAAACTCAATTTGGCATTTGTGTCCTTGAGGCGGGCAGGTTAATGGAGCTGCCGGCGTAGCTGGAGGATTCGCCGGAGCTGGAGCTGGAGCTGGAGATGGAGATGGAGATGGAGATGGAGCCGGAGATGGTGCTGTCTGGTTGCTCATCCGCTCAATTCCCTGTTTGCAGTAGGCAGGCGATTTGTTGCTGATGGCAACATCCCAGACGTGGTTATGGCCGCAATCAGGATGCAGGCCACAGGAAGAGGCGCCGCAGGAGGAAGGATACAAGAAAGCGTCGGGTTGTGTTTATCTTTTGCGTTGTTGTTTTTCGGGGCTGTTTTGTGTTTTATGTTTTGCGTTTCGTGTGTGACCTTCACGAGAAACGTAGACGAGGCCAACAAGGACGAGAACGAGTACGAGTACGAGTACGAGAACGACCAAAGGACCAAAGTCTTTGGAGGTTTTTTTGATTGCGCAGTACGCAGGATCCCCACCCTATCCGTACACATTTGTATATTCGCATATAAATCCGGGCAAACTCCTCTTTCTCGGGGTGCACGAACATATGCCAATTTGCCCTATCCCTCTCTCTCTCACACACACACACACACTCTCTGTCCCTTTCTGTATAGCTGATGTGAGAGCTTGTTAAGTTGAATGTCCTTTGCCTTTTTGTTGTCTGGCAAGTTTGTTTTGGCTTTGTTGTTGCTCGGGTTTCATTTTGGTTTTGAAGGTCGCACATAGCACGCAATGCGAGACAAACGTTGTCGACTTCACACTGCCACCTACTCCCCAGGCGCCACGCCCCACTCCTCACGCCCAACGCCGCACAACCAACTCCTAACTTACGTTTAGGCCAATGTTCGCTCATTCGAATATTCGTGTCAAATTCGCAGACAGGCAGTAAAGAAGTCGAAGAAGCTGCTGAAGAAAATGTACAAGAAGAAAAGCTAAGGCCATAAAAGCCGAAGAAAATAAAGGAAAAGTCATCTTTCTTTAGTACCAACCCACCGCCCACTCCTGACACACCATGCACTGCTTAGACACCTTTAAATCTTTAATGCAATTTCAGTAGGGACCATACCAGGCGTGGCAAATGACCTTGATTAGAACATGAAGATAAGGAGCCGCACAAATGGTCACTAACTTTACCACCCACGCCCAGTCTCTGGCCTCACAGTCAACTCCGTTCTACGTCTGGAGAGATTGTGAGTGCACATCGCTTCAGGCATCATTTGGCTAAAATGTTGCTAAGCAACATGTTGCGGAACATTTTGAACATATCAACTCAATATTGCGCTCGCTCGTGTTCACTCAGTCGCTCAGTTTGCCGCCACCACAGCGTGGTGTGTTGCTAGTTTGACTCACTCTCTTTAGTTTACAATCTAAGAGTATTGAGACTCGCGCCTCTGACTGAGCGGTTACAATATATGATGAAATTCAGAGGCTCGCACACATGCACACGTCACTCACATACAGAACATACTTATATATGTATATACTATACATACATACTTTATAGAAAAATCTTGATGAACGATGAACATGCATACATTGTCAAATACCGGTTCTTGGTTTTTGTTTTGAGTATTCTTTCTTAGCTGGCGCTGAAAACCAAAACCCAACAAATTTGCTGAGCGAGCGTCGGGCTCAAGCAGGGCCCTCTGTGTGTATGTGTATATGTACGTGTGTGTAAGTGCAGGTTCATTCCGTTATAAAGCTTGACGCTGCATTTGTGTCGTCTCCTTTTTGCTAAATGTCCTTTCCGCAAACGTCTGTCTGTATGATCCGTATGTAGGTACATACATATATGCCGCGACTGTACCACGGCGGCCAACGTCTTCAGCATTGTCTTGTCGTTGTCTTCTTTACGTATTGTTATTTTTGCAGCTGCTGCTGTTAGGCACATTGTTGCTGCTGCTACTGCTGCTGCCGCTGCTTGTGTCTTCGCCTTTGTCTTGATTGCTATTTTCTTATATTTTTCTTTTGTTTTTTTGCACTTGTCCGTAATCCTTTTGAGATGTACCAATTACTGCACATCTGCATTCGATTGTCATTGTCTATCCACTTCTCCTTTCTCTCTTTGTAAAATAATCTCAATTGATGTGCAAATTTGAACTCACACTTCAGAAGGAAAGCTCAAGTATACTCAAACTGATTAAAGCAAATCTAGCAATTACTACAAAAGCAATTACAAACATTTCCTGGTCTCGCCTAACACAATAACTTCGCCAAATACGTAGTTCTGATCAATGAAATCAACTTAAAGCCATTCGAACCGGAGCGCCGTGTTATTAAATTCAAGTAGCTTTAATTGCCGTTATGAATAAAATCAAATAACCTTGAAAGCTTTTTCACATAACTTACCATTGCATAAGAACAAGAATCACAACAAATTTTGCATGCCCTATGCCAATTCGTGGTTGAAAACTTTATATATACAGTACGCACTCGCTAGAATAAACAGAAGAACATAAGAAGAAGTTATTATTTTTATGCATTTACATCAATACTGTACATAAATAACAAAATATAATATATTTTATTTATCATTACATATATTTTATTTATTCAACTATATTGATAGAAACCTGTACTATATAAAGAAAACATCGTCTGGGTTTCGGGATACGTGTCTCAGCATAAGAACAGGAAATTGCTTTTGATTTGGGTACAGCAGAAGCTGTTTTACCACAACCAAGTTGACAAATCTGCATGTCACGTGTGGAAAGAGTATTTCAGGGACGGTCAGCCGGGTGGGAAATTAGAATTTGTTTAAACGACGCAGTTTATAACAAAGTTTCACAGTAGATGCCATAAAAATAGTTTCGTTACTTTGCGTATTGAGGAACAATTGGTCAAAGCATAGCATACACACACGCGCACACGCACACGCACGTGTATTAAGTTGTATTTGTGTTAAGAACACTTAAAGTTCTGCCTCAATGTGTTTCGAGTCTCGGTCGCTGCGACGCATTTAAATTGCAATTACAACGACACCTGCCAAAGCACAGCAGCAGCAGCAATAGCAACAATAACAACAGGGACAACGTCAACGCAAACGTCGACGCCATCTTATCAACTATAACTGTAACAGCATGTCGTATTTTTCCAACCTCCCCGTCACGTTAAATGCCCGCCCCGTATGCCCTGTTACAATGTTGCCACACGTGTAAGCTGTTAAATATGCAGTAAGACCTAGTGGGAGGGTGGGAGAGCGCGTAAGAGAAGGACGTTCCGTTACATATGTATGTGCATACATATGTATGTATGTATGTGGCTGGCGCCATTTGAGCTTGTGGAAAGCTCATGCCATTCTTTTGGATTTTGCACACTTTGACGAAATGTTATTGATGCACCGTTACAAATTGCGCAATCACATGCAAGCTTTCGACGAGCTTTCGCATTTGCTGATCAACAACAAAAACAACACAAATGACAGCAACAAATACACACAGAAAATTAATATACTGTATTAATGGCTTTTCAGAATTAGCATTCGAATTAGATAATTTTGCATTTAAGCATTACTAACCTCAAGCACAACAGCAACAACAACAACAACAACAATAACAATAACAGCAAAAACTAATACGCTTTAAACGTTGACTGTGGGCCACACTTGTTGCTATTATTTACGCAGTTGGTTTTTGCCGCAATGGCGACGCATTTACTATGGAAAGTGGCAAAGGGAACGGGTGGGAAAAAAGTAAGCATTTTACACACGCGCAAATAATTGCACAAAAGACCAACAGAAAAAGCAACGAAAACACTCGAAAAAGACGCGCAGCAACAACAACTAAAACTAAACAGAAAAATGCATGGAAAGAGAAGAACAAAAATTGACATAGGCAAAATGCGCGCGAACCTGACAAAACGTCTTCCTCTGCTCCTACTCTTTGGTTTTTGCATTATTGCTGCTGCTGTTGTTTTTTTTTTTATTTTTTTTTTTATTACGCTAAATACGTTCCGTTAAATACGTTCCCGCAGTCAAAACAAAACAAAATACATACATATGTGCATACATATGTAGAAATGTGCATACATACAAACACTCACATGCATTTTACGTGTACGTAATGTAGACGTATCGGCGAATAGGCGTAGACAGTGCCAAAGGGGCATTGCAAAGAAATGCACGCGCCGAAAGTGCAAATGCAATGAAATCGGTAAAAAATATAAATAAAGACAAACTAAATCAAATTCGAGTGCGAATGCGAATACGAATGCGAAAGCAGATTCTGGCAAACACAATAAAAGAACTAGAAAGAACAGTTATCCACTAGGTGCCGAAAATAGAATACCCTTGCAAGCATATTTACATATGTACATGTATATGTATGTGTGTATGTACAGCTACATACATATATGTATAATTGATTGCTATAGTAGTCTGATTCTAAACAAAATCTTGCCAAGCAAACGTTTCTATACTTCTATAATCTATTTCGATCTGTGATATTATTAAATAACATGTATTTACATTTGTATATACATACATACATACGTTCATACTATGTCTATATATTTATATGCATACATACATTACATACATACATTGTCCTTTGTGTGCTGTTTCACTTTGTGACTTAATTAAGGTGTACTAAAAACACCTAATTGAATCTGCAGGTAAACACACACACACACGCACACACAGACATTGCAAATTGTGTTAGACGCAGTGGGCGTGGCGTGGGCTTAATTGTTTCATAATTTTGTGCTTATTTTGACAAGGACTAATAGGACTCTAATTAGCACCGGACGAGGGTTAACGAAAGTTCGCAATGCGGCAACAGACACAGACAACGCACACGCACACACACACACACACATACACATACTCACACTACCACACACAAGCATTAGCAGCGTCACATGAACTTTGTCTTTGCTTCTGTTGTTTCTAAAGAGCTAATTAGAGAGTTCAGTTGTTCCCAGTACCGATAGGACTATCGATAGTATGATGTTTCTGTCTCTAGCTTTACTTCAGCTTAAGCTATATTTAGATCGGATTTAATATCAATTATTTTATATATACTTTTTATTAAAAATCTATCCTTACTTTTTGGTATTATTATTATTAAGAACTTATATTTAAGAACTCACCCCTCCTCCCTTCCATCGATAGTGTAAGCTCCTACTATCGCAACTATCGATGTATTATCATAGGACTGGACTTTTTTCACCTTTACATATCGTCAATATAAAATTTTCTTCCATCCGATAGACTTATATTTAGGATAGAAGCAAATGTAACTATATCTCTACCAAAAATAGGTATTTATGAATTTTAATTCATTATTTTAAAAGTTTCCTATGCTTTTCATATGCATTCGATTACATAATCTTATATATACATACATATATGTAGCTGCTATCACTTGTAGATTGAGGTATTAAATGATAACACTTATTTTCTACCAACATCGTATATACAGGTACATCAACTATATATTCATAAGATCCTATATAGGTAACTGATTATCATTTAAATCATCTTCCTTTTTTATCAAAGATGTAGACATTATGCACCAAACAACGCATTTTTTCCAACTGATGTAAACTAGAATGTTGGAATTATGTACCCTCTAAAAAATGATGACACTATCATAACTATTGATAGTAATGATTATTTCCTATCGAAAGATGTTACATTATCATTGTCAGAATTATTTAACAATAATCTAAACATCTTTTAGGCGGAAGCTAACAAATTACAAAAATTGGGAAAAGGCTATAAAAATGTTGATATGGTTAAGGACTACGCAAGCAATTCTTAATATATGCTGCTATTTTTTTGATAGAGTATGTACATGTCATTACCCAATGTACATATGACTGCATGTACTTACATACAGTTCTCCAATTCGCGAAATACATGTACATAGAAATATCATATAGCCTTTAATTAAACCAATTTATTTGAGTTTGTATAATCTAAATCGTGTTTAATTGAAACTTTACTGCCGCGTCCAGATTACCTTTTCTACAGCTTCTTTTGTCAACGCAATTATGTGTTTTATTTGTTCTATCGGAGAAGTGTAGCACGCCCCGGACCCCGGACCACGGACCCTGAACCGTTCCGTATTCAGCCAAGTGGAACGGAAAGTGTTAATGTAATTCGATAGGATGTTGGCAAATCCTGTCCTTTTTTTTGTTGTTTTTTTTTAGCTCCTGTTGCTTATCCAGTTGCAGGCCCTTTGCGTGTCCCCCTGCCAACCTGTCAATATGCTGATGAGTTCGATGTACGCGGCACACCCTGTGTGACAAGTTGTGCCCTACACCCGCAACCCCCGGCACTTGCAGCAGAATGTCTCTGTTTTCCCAGTAAACTTTTTGTTTATATATTTTTTCATTGGTGTGTGTGCGTTTTTCTTTATTTGGGACGCATAATTAAATTAGAGTTGAGGTAGGCTTCATATCAAGTTGTTGTTTCGTTTTCGTTTTGATATTTTTTTGTTTTTTGGGTTTTCACTTTTGCGCTGCGTCAAAGTTCATGAGTTCAATCAACTTGTCAAACAGAAATTAGAGTTTCTAACTTTGGCTAGAAATGTGGAAAAAGGAGCAAAGTGGAAAAGGCGACAAACAAAGAGCTTAGATTACGCACACGCAATCACAAACAAATTTCTATATATGAATACAAGAACATATGTATGTACATATTTACATATGTATATGTGTATGTATGATATGCAGTTTTTATAAGTGCAGAGTATTGGCTGTCAATTCATTTGCATACGTATAAATTCTTACTTAATTATTATTGTTTATATTCGGTACAACAATAACATCACGTAATGCATATTGTTTTGTAAACAAAACTCGACAATGCTATTTCACTCAAAACAAAACACAATTTCAATCCACACGCTCATGCATATGCTCAATATGTGTTTGAGTGTATGTGTGTTTTGGTGAGAGTACAGTATGAGTCTACATGAACCGGCCGGCAGCCGGCCGCTCACAACAACAAAGGTAAATAAACAGAGAGCGACCCACGCTCACACGTGAGTTATTTTTGATAGATTTGTTTTTTTTTTTTCATTTGATTTTTGTGCTTTTTTGCGACTGCTAATGAAATTCAGATTAAATAACGCCCCATTTTAATAAAATACGTAGAATTGGCAAAAGCTTTTTCTGTGTAAATGTTATTTCACCAAACTGCGCAGTCAAGCCACAAGTCAAGAGAGAAAAAATCAACTAAACTGCCATATACAACCATGCATACAACACAACACAACACTTCCACTCAATGTGCGCCCGCTTCTCTTCTCACCATCTCACCACTCACCACGACGCTGAGCGTAGTGTTCAACTTTTCAAGCGATCCTAATTTTGTTATAGCCACCTTAAATTGTGGACACGCAAAGCAATCTTATTTGTGACTCCGGCACGGCTGAACGTGCAGCGCGTAGTTGGCTCTTCGTCTTTGTAGATTTTTGCTGTTTTCCGTCAACAAAAAAATAATAAGAATTAATTTGAAAATAAATACTTAAAATACCTTGACTAGGCAAAGCAATAGACGACAACAAATAATCAAAGCAAACTACACACAACTACAGTTACCAAAAATTAAATAAAAAATAAAAATTTTTTAAATTAAAAGAATTAAATAAAATATATATTCCTGTCGGACTACAAACATATACAAAAAAAAAAAAAACCAACTTAATAACCAAACAGTGTAAAAAATATATATTTTATCAACGGACACACAATACGAAGAATAGGCGATAAAATTTCAAACATATTTCAAGACCGCCTGGCGCCCGCCAAAAAAAATTCAAAATATATTTGAAAGAAAAGCAGCAGTGGTAGCCGAGAATTTTTTTAAGGCAAAGCTTCTGTTTGTTCTGTTTAAACAAGTGAATGTGAAGTTAAAAGCAACAACACGAAAATTAAATTTAAAGTACAGAAAGAAGTACCGCTAAAGTTTCAATAAGCAGACAATCGTAAGCTTTGAAGTGCGTGGGGCTTGTTCTTCTAATACGCCGCGCAAATGTGTGTAAAGTATAGCGGTGCATAAGGAAAGCAGGAGAGGAGAGCATTAGATGCCGCTACTTCATTTGCAGTTAGCCGCTGTGAGCACACCAAAGAAGCTTCAAAAGGAGTCAAACTGCCGGCGTATCACTCGACTTCGACATAAAAGTTTTTAGTGTCTGTGTGCGAGTGCGTCTGTGTGTGTCTGTGAAATAATTAATTTTGTTGTTGCCCCAGCAGTTGAGCTTTGTTCTCTCTGTTCCAATATTTTTTTTCGGGTGTATATTTGCAAATATATTTTTTTGCAACTTTGTGACGACGATTTAAAAGTGTACAACTAAACACGACAACAGTAACAACAAAACAAGGAAGAATCAAGCAACGGTACCGAAATTGGATTACAATTTTTAATTATATAAAATACACAACAACGAGATAGCTCAGAAAAGGTAAGCAAATATTTTAAAATTAATTTAATATAAGTACTTAAAAAATTCCAAAGAATCAAAACCTCAAAATAAATTAAAAAAAAAAAATTTGGCTACGAAAGAAGTTTACAATGTTAAATAATAAAAAGTAAAAAAAAAAAAACAAAAAAAAAATTTCAAAAAAACCGCGACCGGCTTACGGGAACATATACAAACAGGCGCTTTTTTTTTCTATGTTTCTATGCATGTATTTGTATGTATGTTCATGTGTGCGTGCTTTAGCGCCAATTAAACAAACACACAGACAGGAGCACACAGAGCAATGGGACAAATATGCCGGCACTTCTTCGTGTATTTTTCTTTATTGCAATCTTCGTTTTCGCTTTCCGCCTTAGGAGAGACGACGCCGACGCCGACCTCGTCAATTTGTTCTTATTTTTACCGCTTTGAATTTTGTGTGCAAAGTGTTAGATAAAAAGGGGAAGGAAGCGGTGCGGAGTGGAGCGCGCGCGCGCCTTTAGCATTTGGCAGTTTCGTTTTGTATGCAAAATTTGCCAAAATAGAGGGAGACAGGAAGAGTCTGAAAGAGTGCGCGAGCCAGACAAAGAGACATAGCAGATGCAGCTTTGAGAGAAGTTATCGTAATAAACCGTTATTGTATGCGTATATATATATTTTGTGTGCTTGCCTGTGTGCGCTTCTTTTTTTGTTTTTTTGTGACGAGACGAGACGACAAAAAGCGCCTTTTCGTGTTGCCAAGCTATTAAGATCAGAAATCACATAGAATCGAACAATTTATTTATAATTAAACGCTGAGTATTGCCCTGATAACATTTTTGAACTGTCGACGTCAGCAGCGGTACCGGCACCAGTAGTAGTAGCAGTAGCAGCGGAATTGGCAGCAGCAGCATCAGCGTCAAAGCAGTGAAACCGAAATTAAAGAATGTATGACAAACTTTACAACCTTCTTTGTTTTGTATTCGGCCTTTTTTTTTATCGCACATTTTTGTTGCGTGTGTACTTTCCTTCAAGATGGCGACTTTGTGACATGAATGTTAGAAGAAGTAAATCAAGGAAGTAAAAAGAAAAAACTTTAGGGAGGACTATAAGTACATTCCAATTAAAGATTCAGTAAAGAAATTTCTAAAGTTCATTAAAATTCATTTTGTGTCCTGCGTATCATCCTTCAAAATGGCGCCTCAAGACTTGAAGTTTGATAAATGAAAGAATGTTAGAGAATTGCAAAAGAGTTTCTTTATTTCGATTTCAAAAGATATTTTTATTTGATTTATTAGGTGATAAAACATGAGAAGCGAAGAATTAGTGATAAGTGCTAAGAGAACTATAGAAGAATAAGAGAGTATTTATATCTAAGTTGATATTCCTATTATGATACTTACGTGTATTTTTCTATTTGTTTTATTCATTCCTTGCGCTTGCAATAGAACTGTGCTACGACAACAATAATAAACAAGAAGTAAACCCACTCAGGACCAGAAGAAAAAACAAATAAGAAAACTAAAATGGCGACCGCTTGTAGTTGGATCACTTGCGATTTGGACGATGAACCTTTGAACGGCGTTGACACATATGATGAACCGTTGAACGATGTTGACACATATGATGAGCCGTTGCAATTGTTCTTAATGGATGATTTGATGGATTTACCCGAACCATCAGATTACCTTTACCTGAAGACATCCTTACCCAGCATTCAGGGTGATGTCGAAAAGATAGCCAAAAATCATGTTAACATGAGATACGGATCAATCGCTGATGAATTCATAGACATAAAGCCAGAAATACGTAATGCTGATTGTATGTGGTCGGTATTTCCTAGTAGCATGGCCAGCAATGCTAATGGCGCCAACAACAGTTGCAATGGCAACAACAGCAACAACAACAATACCAATGCCAACAATTCGGCTGCATCCAGCTATAGTGAGAGCAGTGCCGTACCGCCAGCAATTGTTACCGGCAGCACAATGGTTATCAAACATGAACCGGAAGATGATGAAAATGGCAGCAGCGAGAACTCTGATGATAACAACAGCAGCAGCGGCATTAGCAGCATGAGCAGCATTAGCAGCAGCAGCAGCACCACCAGCAACAGCAACTTTGGCGAACAAACAACATCAGCAGCAACCCGACGAACACGTACTACCCAGTTACCCAAATGCAACTCAAAATTGCTGCACACAAGCAACAGCAGCAGCAGCAACAACAATAACAGCGCTGAGCAGCACATACCGCCAGGTGCATCATTGCTGCGAAAGAGCAACACACCGCACAAGCTGCAGCAACAGCAAACGCATCAGCAGCGTCAGAGCTCAGTTTTAAATACGAATTCAAATGGTTTTCTCCGTCCTGATTCGCTCAAGGATGAGTACGATGAGATATTGCCGGAATTTCGCCATAATGTTGATTTGCGTGCCTGCCTTATGGGCAGCAACAATATATCGTTAACAAGCAGCGCCGATGCCAGTTATATTCATCATCTTACCCGGGAATTACAGAACACGAGTAAGGAGCGCATTGATTTGCCCTTCCCCATACCCGTTGATACCCAGATAAATGATGTGCTCGAGTTGCTCAGCCAGGAATCACAGCTATCACATTTGAAAATGTCAACAAATGCTGCAGCAGAAGCTGTCGCTGCAGTTGCCACACTATCACCACCGGCCACAACGGCCACCAGTTCCGATTGTGATTCTGATGATGGCTCTTGCTCCCTGGTGGACTCCAGCTGCGGCTCATCAGCGTCACTCGATGGCAACAACAGTCTGTTCTTGCGTCACATCAGCGACCACAGCTATACCCGTTGCAACGAGATGGAAACTAATTTGGACACGCCCTCTGATTCCGGTAAGTCTACTAATATATTATATATTAACTAACTTTTGGCAACTCTTATTAGAATACTTCAATCCAATCTAACGAGTCGCAACACAATTTTCTTACCATACGTTTTTCATTGATTTATTAAGTAGTACAGTTATTGTAAAATGCCGTTATAATATGAACCCCCAAAAAGCAAGCAGCATCAAAGCTTCGCTTGATCTCACCACATTCTCTCTCTCTATCTATCTCTCTCTTTTCATTGAGATAGGCTTAATTTCCTCTCGCTTCTGTGAGTACGTTTACTAGCCCCCCCTCCCTCATCTGCTGCCGATCAACGTCTCAGCAATGCAAAATGCACACTCATTACTCTCTTAGCCTCTTACCTACCCTCACTCTCTTAACCCCCAACTCTTATGTTTGCATCATCCTTATGGCGCTCAAACATTCAACTAGTGTTGTCTATGGCTGTGGCCGCGGTGTAGGCGTACAATGACGCGCCTCATAATCGATTGCCTACGTCAAGGGAAAACGAAGTAAACTTTATTGTACGCATTACAACACACACCCACATGCTGAGAGTAGCGACAGAGGCGTCGGCAGCGGCAGCGGCATCACAGTTGCCGGCTGTGTGCGGTGTTTGTTCTTGGTTCCCCGGGTGGTGGGTAAAAAAGCTTTCATTGATTTTTTTTCTACCCCGTCTCTTGTATATTTCGTTGGCGCCTTGTTGCCTACGCGCATATAATAGCCTCCCCTCATAGATCCCCCCTGCTCCCCTTTCCCGGCTCATTTTACCGCATCCCGAATCCCACTACTTCCCTTATCCAGCATGTGATGGCGCGTGGCTTTCATGGCTCATTATGTGTTTCTCTTTGTCGTTGTTGTAGTTGTTCTTGTTTGGCCCATGGCGTCATCCTCTCATATGTTGTGGAGAAGCATCCGTAAGCTTGCGCAGTTTATGCTACGCCCAAAAAAAAATTTCTTCTATACCTCTCTCGTTTTCTGTATCTCTATCTCTTTCTTTTTGTGGCGGCGAGGCCAACACCCCATTTTTCAAGGATGTCTGTGCTCATGCCACGTGGCAACCACTCATCCTCCTCGCTCCACTCCTCCCGCCAATTCAGGCTCATTTTTTGGCATTGAGTTTGGGTTCAATGGCTCCACTTCTACTGCTTTTGCTTTATCTTTCTAACGTTTACTAAAGAAAAAAATAGCACAAAAAATTAAATAAAAAACATCCAAATAAAAAAGGAAACGTAAAAGATTCTACTACTCGCTCTACTATTACTACGTTTTACTCGTACACAAACACAACTGCAATTTGGCGCGTAAAGCTTTTCGTTTGTCTGCTTTCCATTCACAAACTGCATACACATGCAGAGACACAGACACGAACACACACAGACAGCCAAACGACGCTGCCGGCAAAATAATTGCACTTATTTTCCTCTCTTTCACTTTCGCGCTCACCTGCTTACTCTTTGCTCTGCTACTTGCTCTGCCAAGTGCGCTCTGAGCTCCCACTCCGACATAGCGGACAGACTCAGATGCAGGCAAGCACTGGTCGCAGCAGCAGCAGCGATGCTGGCGTTGTGCGATTTAAAGATTTTTTTTTTTTGTTTTGTGTTATTGTTTGTGTTTGCCGTTTCTTCTTTCATATAATTAATGCTTTTTTGACATTTTTTGGGTGTTGTCTGCTATGAGTTGCACTCATTTCATTTCCTTATGCCTATTTTCATTTGTGTGTGTTAGATATACATATATATAATTTATTATTTATACATATGTATGTTAAACTATTAGCAAAAAAGAAAAAACGCCCACTTAATAATCTTTTGGCTGTTGCTCGATATATGTATATACATATGTATGTATGTATATATTTGATATACGTTTGTATGTATATGATTCAGTGAATGTGATTGCCAAAAAGTCGTGCGCGTGAGACGATAAAAGAAAAAAAAACTTGATACGCACACACACAAATACATACATATATATTTATATACATTTATATACATATAGATATTTATATATAAAACTTATATATATAATATATATATATTTACACGCACAAATAGCAAGAGACGCATGGCAACTAAAGCAAAATCAAACGTAATTTCAACACATTTTTTGCGTATTTCAATATTCACGCACAGCAACAGCGACTACAACAACTACAACCACAACAGGTGCGTGTTGTAGATTAAAAGTTTGTCGTTGTGTGTGTGTGTGTGTGAGTGTGCGTGTGTGCGTGTGCGTGTGCGTGTGCGTGTGCGCGTGACGCTTTATTAGCAATATGATTAGAGTGCAAGAGGGAGACAAAGACAAACACAATAGAGAGCGGCAAGATGATATTGTAACATAAAGAGAAACGCAACAGTTAAATGTAACTGTAAACACGAATAACTGTTCAATTCAGTTTCTTCTGCCCTGTTCCCATTAGAAATGATATAAAAAAGGGTATAATAAAATTGTGCAAATGAATGTAACATATAAAATGTCTGTTCATGTGGGTTAGAATTTTTGGGACTGACTAAAGGGTATCGCGACAGCCTATCACACACACACACTTCTCTATAAATTAATTAAAATAATTTCTCGGTATATTTTAAACACAACTAAAAATGGGTCTGCTTCCTTTTCTTACTCTTTGCCCTGTTTAGCAATTGTTGGCGCCTCCGCATTGTTTTCTTATGTGTTTCTTTGTTCTTGTATTTTGGTACCTATTTTATTGGTATTTTCGCACCTCTTGCTATGCGTTACGCAATTTCTGTACTTGTTCTTGTTGTTGTATTGCTATGCGTATGATTGGGGGGTACCGAACTTATTCCAAAAAAAAAGAAGGAAAAAATGTTAATGAACCACATGAAGGTCGGGCAATAATACAGAGAAAAAATATGAACAAAAAGTGCGTAAAAACTAAACAGGAACGCTAAAGTTTATGAGAAGAGCTTTTAAGTTTTTTTTTGTTTTTTGTTGTTTCTGCGGTTAGTTATGAAAAGAGAAATATAAAACAAATGTTGTAATAAAAAAATTGCCAATAAAATAAAACGTAACCAAAAATAGCGCGACATTGCGTGATGTTGTGCGTATGCTTTCGGGGGTAGAGCTTAGGGAATGGGCATGATGATGTGGTTGGGTGGAAGTCGGGTGGGGTGGGGTAGGGTGGTGTTAGTGTTTAGTGTAGTATAGGCATTTAACATTTCAACATTCCGTTTTACTATGTTTTGTATATTTTTGTCAGTTATTTGTTTTGTTTTTACTTTCGTTGGGCACACAAAATTTATGCGTCTGGCAATGGTTGACGACGCCACTCCGCCTCCTGGCCCGGCTCCAACCCAAAACAGCCAGCCAGCCCAACCCAACCCCAGGGAAGAATATGAATAAACGAGTAGCAAAAAGAGAACAAGAAAATGGCAACAACAAGCTATCAGACTCAGTGCTTATTCTTTTCGTTATGTTTTTCCTGTTTTGGTGTTGATTTTCGTGAAACTTAATGATCTACGCGAGCAAAGAAAAACGTAAACAGAATAAGACACAAAAAAAGAGAGACAGATTGAGTAGAGTGAGTGAGTGAGAGATACACATAGAAAGCGTCGAATTGAACATAAGAAATGTTATTAAATAATTTACAAGCGAACAACAATAACAATTCAACCCAACCGTCTTCCCCCTTTTATACCCCTTCCATCAATGTGTGGGCGTTGTCAAATTGCCGTCAATTTTTGTGTTGTTGTTGCTTATTTAATTTTATGTGTTTGTTATTTATCTCTTTTTTTTTTAGTTTTATGACTTTTTTGTTGCACAGTGGGCGACATTTTGTACCACTGTACGTTCATTCGCTCGTTGTCATAATCTTTGTTATAGGCTCAAAGTTCTTTATGCGAATTACATCATCTGCCATTTTTATGTTTTTTGCTTCATTCTTGTCAATTTTAATTTCAATTGTGGTTTTTTTTTTTTTTTTGTTTCTTCTTACCGTTAGAGAGGCAGACGAGACACAGCAAAGTTGATAAATTTTTTCTATCCACTCTTTATCTATGTCCAAGATCAGTAACAGCATCAGCGAAGGGCACCGTTCGGACGTCGACGTCGACGCCATCGCCTACTGCGCTACGTTTATTGCTTTTGTCTGCCTGCTGTGTGACCGCTTGCTGAGGTTTCTCTCTGTCTCTCCCTCTCTATCTCTCTCTCCTTACATTGACTTAACAATGCACTTGTCACTCGATGGTTCCCCTTTGTGCTGTTCTGTCCAGCATTTCTCTCTTATGGTTTTTTGGTCTGTATTTTTTTTCTTTTCATTTTGTCTTTTTGTCTTTCGGTGTTCAATCAAATTGAATATGTTAATTTTATAGGGCAAGAGTGTTGGCGGCTGTGTCGCTGCATACATCAACATCTTATACAAGTGTGTGTGTGTGTGTATATGTGTAGTATTCTCTTCTGTTTCTGTTTCGCTCTTCGATCACCATCCGCCCACAGAGGCAGCTGCATAAAAGTTGCGCAACTTACATATTAAGTCGTGCTCGTGCCTGTCTCTCTGTGTACTTTATTTGCGCTTGTAATTAACTACAGCAGCAACAACAACAACTACTACTACTACTACTACAGTTTCCTCTTTTGCTTTTTCTTTATTTTTTTTATTATTATTACATATTACTATTTTAAATGCTGCTGCTGTTGTTGCTGTTGTTTTCTTGATTTCATCTCAACGCGCGCTTAGCAACAATAGTTGCCAAGCTCTTGGCAACATCGACGCTGCAAACGAGTTTGTCTGGTTTTGTGTCAGGGACAGCGACGCCAGCGCCAGCGCCAGCAGCAGCAGCAGCAGCAGCGGTAAAGTTTATCATTATTGTAATTTTTTGTTTGTTTTTTTTTTTTGTTTTGAAGCTTTAAAGTGCAACCAACCCCCGCCTGGGTGCGCTTTGCTGCAGCAGGCCTTATGCATTTGTGAACATATGCATGTGCATCCCTCTAGCTCTTTGCATCTCTTCGCTACCCTCTGGTTTTGCCCTGTCATTGCTGTGCATTATAATTGTTATTGTTTTTCTGTTATTTGCACATGCCAATTCGTCGCATAAATTAGTTTTTTCTCTCTCTCTCTCTCTCTTCATTTTGAGGAAATCCCCTGAACTGACAGTTGTTAAATAGAGATGCATTCTTTCGATTGATTTGCGTTACATTTGCTGTTACTTTGCCTACAGCACTTTTTTTTTTTTGCTGTCTCTTTTATGTTGCCGCCTACTGCGCCACCGCCCTTCTTTCTGCAAATGCAAATCATTTTTTGTCTCTGCTTTGTTCTCTTATTCGCTCACTCGTTCCGTTCTGTCGGTCTGCCTGAGCTTTAATGGTGGTCGCTGGATCGTGCATCTTTGACCGAAAAAATATAAAAATTGCACAGCAACATTTTATGCTGTGTCAGCAACATGCTGAGAAAGTCAGAGATGGAGAGTGAGAGACAGAGAGGGAGAAGGAGGGAGGAAAACAATGTTGCTGTAGCCGCATTCCATTAGATGCTGCTGCTGCTGCAGGCGGCGTCTGACGCAGCCTCATAAGAGACAACAACAAAAAATGGCCGTTGGGCAACATTCTTGTTGGGGTCTCGGGTGAGGTCTGCTGCTTGTCTAGCCGTTGGCTTTAACCCTAGAATGGCCACACGTACAACATAACGATGCGATGACAGTTTACGACACTCGAACTAAATAGTTTTAAATTCATTCCCGAATCTGTTGAAAGTTTATATAGCACCTCTGGTTATATATAAATATGTGAATGATTTCGCGCCAAAGCGAAACTTGAGGGCTGTCTAAGGGTTAATGATGTGCATAAAGTTGTTGGTGGTTCGGTGGGTTTCTGCAAGACGTGTATTGCCGTGATGCTTCGTCCCAATTGACTCATGCAACATGTTGCCAAAGTTGGTTGGCCTGGCCGACATGGGGCAGCATTGGCAACGCTTCGCTGATTCTCTCCCCGTCTCTTTTCCGCCTAAACCCCCACAAGTGATAAGGGTCTCTCCCTGTCTCTTTCTCACTCAGTCTTTGTTGTGCTTTGTATCTTTACCTGGTTTCGATTTCGTTCATTGCGGTCGCTCGCTCTGCTGACTGCACTTGGACTTGGACTTGGACTTGGACTTGAGGCATGGAACCCGAAGCTTTGGAGCTTGAACTTTGAAGCTCTTGCAATGAGCCTTTTTTTGTTGCTTTAATTATATTTTATTTTATGCAGTCTCCCAACTTCTTTGTTGCCAAGCAACAAATGTGGCCAGACAGGCATCCCTCTCATCCCTCCACCACCACCCTCACCCACTGCCCACCCTACTAAATCTTTCGCTAAGTTGCAAAGGCAACCGCCGCGGTGGCAAATGCAAACATTTGCAGTGCTCTGTCTGTCTGTCTGTCTGGCTGGTTGTGTGTGTGTGTGTGTGTGTGTGTATGAGGGTATAGGGGGGATTAGAATTGAGTTGTTGCTAAAATATTTTTTATATTTTATTAGAATTATATATAAAATAATCAAATTTATAGCATTAAAGATTGGGGCTGGGCCAAAATATTTGATTGCAACAGCTGCGAAGTCGACGCAGCGTCGGTTGGTTCAATGGACGCGCCGCCAGCGGAAGCGCCAAATTAGTAACGGAAGCTGAAAGCACACTGAGGGGGGCAGGGGGGGCGGACATAAGCAGAGGAAATATGTGTGGACTGCGTCTACTTATCTCTACCCCCCTCGCTCTCCCTCTCTCTCTGTCTCTCTCGCTCTCTATCTCTCCGTCTCACTTTAATTCAGTCATAAAACTGTACATTTGCGTAGATTTGCGTAGTACCGTTATCGCCAGGGCAGTGCGTGTGTTTGCTCTTTTGCACAAGTTAAAGCATTTTATGCTTTTCTTTTCGCGAACAACGCCGCACGCACAAGTCGCTTCACAGACACACAGACACACAGACGCACAGACAAGCAAACACACAGACATATTCAGAGAGAGAATCCACCCACCAGACATCCGTTCACCCACAAAACCACCCACCAAGCAGCAACCCAATCGCCAAGCGTCGCGACGTTTTTGCGACCGTTGTTGCTATGCGGAAAATGCCATTTAACTATGCGGCATATGACGTCAGAAGCAGTTGTAACAGACGACGACTCTAAAAGGGGGCAGGGGGTGGTGCTGATGTAAAGCAGTGGGAGGGGTGTGGGTGGGTTTCGGGCGTGGGCGTGGACTGGGGCTGGGGCTGCTCTTTCTTTTTCTTTTCCTTTTTTATTTGTTGTCTGCGTGCAAATCTATTGCTTCCTGAATTCTGATACTGTTGCAAGTGGCGTCAGGCCAGTTGTGTGCCACAACGTTGACATACTAATCCGCTTTACGTAGGGCATAAAACCTCAAGGTACCTACACACACACACACTCACACTCACAGAGAGAGAGGGAGAGAGAGACATAATGACATCATCATGTTTCTTTCTATGCTGCTGGGTAGTCATTGAACTGTCGTTGACATTCGTTAGACATTTAAAGGGCTTTCTTAGAATCTAGCATACAAAGTGAAGTACTGCAATTCGCTAGATGCCACTTGCCACATGCCACATGCCACTCGTTAGTTGCTTCTACTCGTTATTTGTCATAATGCCAGTCATTGAACTTTCCTTTAACACTGATATTCATTTTCCTTCTTTTGCTCTTCTTGTTCTCTCTTCAGATGAGGAAATCGATGTGGTCTCGCTTAATGACAAAAAGCTGCCCACAAATCCTTCGGACCGTGATCGACGCGCGCTGCAAACAAAAGTTGCACACAAAATCTCAAACGGTGCACGTACTCTACCGCCACCGAGACGAGGACACTATGAGCTACCCTATACGCCGGCGAGCAGCAGTCCGGTTAAGTCGGTTAACAATTCGCGCTATTCATCGCCATCGAGTACGCCGTATCAGGGCGCTGGCGCTGGCGTTCCGACAATTTATTCACCGGAAAGTCTATCGCAAAGCAGCAGCAGCAGTACAGACAGCGATTGCACAACGAAACCTTTAACGACGCTGCAGGATTCGAAAATCTCCAAGCTCCTATTGCACCGTTACGACTTTTCGCACAAATTTCAACAGCGCTCGTTGGCCAACAAGGCGCATCGATCGGTTGCTCCTGTGAAGAAGAGTCGCTCCAAGAAGGTGAATACCCATGACATATTCAGCTACCCTTCGTCGCCAGTCTCACAGTTGAAGCAACAGCAGCAGCAGCAACAGCAGCAACAACAACAACAGTTGCAGCAACAACAGCAGCAGCAGCAACAACAACAGCAGCAGCAGCAGTCGACGCTGGGCGCCAGCAGCAGCAACACGCTGAAGCGTCAGTTTAGCATGGACGAAGCGGATACAATCGAGAAGCGTAATCTGCATAACGATATGGAGCGTCAGCGTCGCATTGGACTCAAGAATTTGTTTGAGGCACTCAAGAAGCAGATACCAAACATCAGGGACAAGGAGCGTGCCCCCAAGGTCAACATATTGCGCGAAGCGGCCAAATTGTGCGAACAGCTCAGCAGCGAGGAGCGTGAGCTGAGTCTCAAGCGCCAGCTCTTCAAGGCGAAGCTCAAGCAGCAGCAGGAACTGCTAGCGCGTCTCCGTCAGAGCAAGAACGCTGCCGCCGAATGATGACAGCGATAGTCGTGTAAGTGGGTGAACGGGTGGGGCTGACCAGAGGGGGGTTATCGCATTGGTGGGGGTAATTAACAAAACAAAACAAAGAAAAGAAAAACAAAAACAAAGCAAAACAAAAAATAAAATGGGAGGATTCGGATATGGATTGCGATTTGATATATCCAATTCCAATAAAAGTTGGGGAGAGGGCCAAATCTTTAAACAGCGGTAAACGCGTTTGCAAGCGAGTCTCGGAAAGAAATCTATTAGAAGAGAGATGGAGATGATGATGAGATATGAAATAAGTTGAAAATTAAAGAATGAAAATTATGAAAATGATGATGACCATTCAAATGTTACGATAGTTTTCACGATAGTTCTTTTTAGTGTACTTTGACGTAGGCTCACAGAAGCATTTTTGAACTTCAATATCAGTTTTTAGTATTAGCCAGTAGAGCGTACGAATCGATCGATCGAACAGATGTGTCTCGATGATAAAACATAATAATATGATAACGATTACATAACGATAATAACATATATAAATGATGATTATGATTATGATGATAATGATGATGATGCTATGATAGATGATAAGATTTTTACTTATATAAAACACATCTAGGGCATCGGAAGAAGCTAAACAAAAAAGGAAAATAATACAATACAAGCATGAAAACGATCGTTTTATAGGTTAGGAAACATATATATATATACATAATACACACAGATATATACAAACACAGATAATACATATACATACATATATAACCAGCATATGTAATACTTAGGGTTTTTTTCTGTTAGCTATTAGCTTTTCGCTTAAGCATAGACTTAGGCTTTATATACTGCTCTATATACATATATACTACAGTGATTTAAATTGGATTTCTTTAATGTGATATTTTTTGATTTGATTTTGGAAGAGAGCAAAATGCAAGTTGGAAGAGGGAAAAAACTATATAGAAAACAAAAACGAAGGAAGAGGGAATAGTTAGATAGTTGCATGAATTATATATAACGGTTTTCAGGCCTTGAAGTAAATGCAAGTCTTTATCCTCTAGTTTTTTTTCTTCTCTTTTTTTTTGTTTTTTGTTTAATTTCTTTTATTTTTGGTTTTTTTTTTGTACATAAATCATTATACATAAAAAAAGAAGAAGAATGGAAAATGAAAAAGAAAGAATTAAGAATTGCTTAGGATTTTAGTTTCTATATAAAACATACTTATATAAATACTTAACGATGAAGTGAAAACAAATACACAAAACAAAACCACAAAACAAAAACTACAACAAAAACATGGACAAGAAACAAACGAAGAAAAACGGAATATACGAAACACAACAAAACACACACACAAAAAAGGAAATACCCAGATAAACGAAAACGGAAAACAGACAAATGCAAATGCAACGAATGAGCCACTAAAGTGTAAGCAACAACAAGAACATGTTCGCTGTACGTAAGACAAAGATGCACGCTGAATGTTAGAAAGAGAGAGAAGGAGAGAGAGCGAGTAAGGAAGTTTCTGCTGCAGTTATTCAACACTGAAAACGCATAAGCGCCATTTTGCCGGACTAAAATGAGTGCGTGCAAGACAGTTGATATCAGACAGAGACAGAGACAGTTATAGAGAGGGAGAAAGCAGAAAGAAATTAAGAGTCATAGATCTATGCAGCTTTTAAGATCGTAGATCAAAGAGTTTAGCACTTAGTTAAAGAAGAAGAGAGAGGGCCTATAACTTTCGAGCAGCGCCCAAATGCGAGCAAATGAAATGCAAATGTAGAAAAACAGAAGAGAATGAGAAAGATAATGATAAAGATTGAAGTAGAGACGAAGCAAAGAAACATACAAACAATTTATCAACTTTTTTTTAGTGATGTACAGTTACTATTCTTATGTATAACTACTATATATATATATATACTATATATAACTTTTATACAACTAGCAGCATAGTTTTTTTTCAACGGACTTCTATGTATTCGAATATATAGAAGGGACCCAATGATAAATATATAAACATATATAAATATATATGTATAGTTATATAGTTGCTATACTTACGTTTATACATATATAAATATATATATATATAACATAAAAAAAAGAAAAAAAATATAAAAAAAAATAAGTGAGGTTAGTTTTCTGTTTGGAACACATCCTTAGCTAGCTGAACGATGTCTCAAGAACGTTACAAATTTCATCGATTGGCCGCAGTCGCGATAATCGATACGATTATTATCGTTATCATTGCGGCAATCGATACAAGCTTTCTTTAGGCGTACAAAAGAAGCGCTTTAACAATATTTACTGCCCATATAAAAAATACAAAAGCTCTTTATTCTATATTTTTTTTATTCATTTTTT
This sequence comes from Hirtodrosophila trivittata, assembly GCA_035045065.1. Taxonomy (NCBI): domain Eukaryota; kingdom Metazoa; phylum Arthropoda; class Insecta; order Diptera; family Drosophilidae; genus Hirtodrosophila; species Hirtodrosophila trivittata. Next base: position 5,526,300 of record JAWNNK010001028.1, on the reverse strand, counting down.
TCGTCCTAATTTTAAACATATATTTTTTTATATGATGCATTGTATCGATAACTTTACCCCCCTCCCCCCTTTTTTACACATCCCTATGAATATACTATATATATATATGATATACCTGTGTAGTTTTACACAACTTTAGAAATTTGATTGATTTTTCTTTTAATTTTTTTTTTCAATACTTTACTGTAGACATATATACATATATATATATAAATTTTACATACATATAGAAATGTATGTAGAACTTTCGCTTAGGTCAACTTTTTCTTTTTTTTTTTTTAACAATTTTCTAACTGCATATGAAATGCGCAAATCGAAATCGAAAACTAATAAAAATAAAAAACAATAAAAAAAAATAAACAAAAAAAAATGATGGAAAAGAAAAGAAGAGAAGAGAAATGAAAGGAAAGGTAGAGAAGAAACTATTACAAATAGTGCTAATCAAGTTAGAAGCAGGAGCTATAGATTAACGGTATATATAGAAATTGAAGAAAATGAGAAATTTTGGCTGCCAAGCAAAAACAAAAATATAAATAAAATACTTGTCAGCTGTTCAACTGTCGATTTTTTGCTAATAAGAGTTATATATGAGAACGAAACGGAATGAAACACGAGTTACTGTTATACAAATACAATATACAATATATACAATACACAATACAATACACTATATACTACACTAAACACAAATTAGAATGTTTTGACTCTAAGATATATATGGAACAACACAACAATGAAGTGAAAGGAACTTACAAAAAAAGGAAAAGAAAGAAAACAAGAAAAAAACAAAACAAAAAACTGTTATTTAGGTTTAGTTCGATGACAAATGAAACAGAAACACACTATCTAGAAACTATTAGCAACTAGAACGTACTACCACTTATACATATAGGGTAACATATATGATATGATATATATATACAATTTATAGCGACGTTTCAACGAAATTAGTGAGTAACACCCCCCCGCCCCCCTATATACCTATTTTTTTTGTCGTCTATAAGCAGAATTCAAGATATTCTTCTTTCAATTACATTTAATATAAAATATTTGCTTGAAACTATTCTTTTTTTTTTCCTATATCTATATATATATATATTACGATTTGCCTGGTAGTTTATCTCTGGGTTCCTAACTATCCTAAGAAAAGAATTGCTGGGTCGATTTTTTTTTAATTTGCCTGCAAACGCGCTTATTTCGCTTGTACATAGATAAATATATAACGAAGAAAGAGAAACACAAAGATGAAGGTTTACTTAAGCTGCTAAAAGAGAGAAATATGAGGAGGAAATAAATACCTATATATACATATATATTAAAAATGAAAATATATATATAAACCAACTCTGGTGCACCTCTCCTTCCCTACCCTCCCTTTATATATACATATATATATATATATACTATACACACATTATGCATGTATGTAATATATATATATATAAACAATAAATATATATATATTTTTTTAATATTTTATATACAAAATTTATATATATATACACGAAACATTATTTAAAGCGATATTAAAATATTACAACTAAAAAACAAACAATTGTTATATGTAAAATGCTAATCCGATGTTTAAGCAATTTTTGAAAACAAACGAAACAAAAAAAAAAACCACAATTTTTACACAAAGCAAAACTAAAAAAAAACAATGTATATCTTTAAAAAAAAAATACTGTATTTTTATTTTTTTGTTGTTTAAAACCACTGTAAATAGAAATCTCGTTAAATACTAGTTACAAAAAAAGAAAAAAAAAACAAAAATATTAAAAAAAAAAAAACAAAAACAAAACAAAAAAAGAAAACAAACAGAAGCAGAAAGAAACACGAAAACCAATATTTTCTAATATATACACGAAAAAATAAAAATTAACTAAAGAATAAAATAGAACAAATAAAAATCCGGGAAAAACGCGCCACATATAGCAATAGAATTAAGCGAAAAACAAAACAAAACAAAACAAAAAAGAAAACAAAACAGAATATTGTACAATTTTTCTAAGAAACAAAACAAAACAAAACAAAACAAAAATAAAAGAAAAACACAAACACACACAACAACACACTTGTATACAGCTCACACACACACACACATACACACAACACACACACATACGAATGCACCTAGTTTCCTATAGTACATACAAATACAGAGTTTAAATACAATTTGAAACCGTACAAATTTATCAGCAACAATAAAACAGACTAAACAAAACAAAGCAAAACAAAAAAAAAAAACAGCAAAAAAAGAAAATGCTTAAAATATATAAAGAAAAAAAAAACAAAAAAAAAACAGTTATAAAAAGCAATTTAATTTATTGTTTGTTAAATTTAAAACAAAATCCTAAACTAAACTTATGCATTTTATAATAAATTTAAATTTAATATTTGGTTTTTTTTTTTTTTAAATTTTACTTTATTTTAATATTAAAAAAAAAAAAAGAAACCAAGTGAACGCAAATTAACAAAAAAAAATTAAAATACAAAACAAAACATAAAAAATACAACAACAACTACAACCAAAACCTCTAAATCCTCGCAAATATATTACAAATAATATAAAAAGGAAATATAAAAACAAAAATAGAAGCAGCAACAGCAAGTTTGTTGCCCAAAACAAAAATTATGTTTATAGATTTTTATTTTACAATTTTTATACACAAATATTATAAACTATATATTTATCTATATACATATATAGTCGTTGAAATAATTGATATACACTGCAAAAAAAAAATACAAAAAAAAAACAACCAATGAAATCCAAAACAAAACAAAAAACAAAAAATTGATATGTAAAAGGAGATCCCTAGGATATTTTTTTAATGGTTTTTTTTCCTATTTTTTGATTTGGCAAACACTATGTTATATCCCCCCCACACATACACACTATGAAATCATACTATACACATATGTATATATATATTTATATATATATATGCTATCTTATATACTTATATATCTAATAATTTTAACTCGTTATTTAGTTACTTATATTAATTGAAAACAAAAAAAAAAAACAAAAAATTTTTGCGCCCTAATCAATGTATATATAACAAATGCATACATCTATATGTATCTGTATATTGATATATATATTATTATTATTATTATTTTTTTTTTCAAACTGTATGCTTATAAAATGATACAATAAATATTTGAACATACCAAGAAAAATTAAATTGATTTCCATTGTTTTTATTTTCTTTAAGTTTTATTTCAGTTCTTACATTGCTTTTTATTTTCAGAACTAGTTATAAATAACTCAAAATATGAGTTAAACAGGAGTAAAAATGTTTCTAAAAAACTTAGCTATTAATCATGGATCCTATCTCCTTGACGTAGAGCTGCAGAAGCTTACATTAATCGATATTTATTGCAACCGGAAGTTGTATAAAATTGATTCAAATGTAATCAAAACAGATATATATATATCGATAGTATCGATTAGGTCTTCCAATTAACTCAACTTTCAGTTAACTAGAATTATGTTTATATGAAAAAATTCATAACAATAATGTGTAAGGTATCCGCTGTCGGCTTAGATTATATCAAGTTTCCAGCTTAATTTTGTTATTTTGTCATGATTCACACAATAATGACAACAACTTGTTGTTCTCTCTCTCTCTTCTACACAATATCTGTCTCCCTCCTCCTCCTCCTGCTCCTCTCCCACGCAGTTGCTGTCTGCAGCCAACGTTCCCACATAGCGTGAATCTAATTGGATTTGTCGCCGCTTCTAATCAATTTTCAGTGGGCGCTGCCCGTACACGAGACGAGGTTAAGAAGCGAATCAGAGTGACAGGCGGCACTGCACCCTATGGGAACAGTTGTTGCTCTACCTTCCCTTTCACTTGCAGAGCCGATCTCTTGTCAAGACTTCCGCATTAATCAAATGAGACCTACTAACGGTCAACACACTCCGTAAACAAGTAAAAACTTGCAATGATCTAGGAATCTCTTTTGATTCAAGTTTCGCTGCAGACCGAAAAACGAGAGGGTTTCGGGTTCGTCAAGGTGTGCCCAGCGAGTTCATTCGCACCTGTATTGCAGCTGACTAGGTTTTTGTTTGGGTTCTTAGAGTTGAAGTAACATAACTTCAATAATCTGCTAATAGTATATGAATAATTCCAATGAATGGCAAAAAAAACGAAGATGATTTCCAGTGGTCCGAGACAAAAATTAACTTAATTCAATCAATTTTGTTGCGGCTTTTTTGTTTTCACTTTTTAATGTGTCGCCAACATGCAATAGACGACAACAACACCAACAACGATAAACAATAAAGCGAAAAACTCTTTTGCCGGCGAATTGAATATGAAACAACAACAACTCGATATGCCGGCTGCTGAATGAGTGCGCGGGAGAGAGAACAGCAACAAAAAATAATAATAAAAAAATTTGGTTTTTTTTTTTTTACTACAATCATTCAGTTTTGTGGTTGCGGTTTGTGATTTATTTTCTTGTATTTTTTATTTATTTTTTGCGATTTTTTTGCATTTGCTTTGTTTTTTTCTTTTTTGGTGCTCTCCGATTAAGTTAAACGTGCGCGCTAAGTCGCACCTTGAATACACTTCCCAAACGTCTGGCTATAAGAAAATATGCAAAAACCTTTCTCAATTAGCTAATGATCCTTAGTGAAATCTTCAGAGCAGCTCGCAGGTCTCTCTTAAACTTTTTTCATGTGTGCTAATCGCATTGACTTGATTTTGCACACACACACACAGACTAACTCTCCCACTCTCTCTCCTCTCTCTGTGTCTGTGTGTGCTGCACTCTCCTTCACTATCGCTTCGGCTCATGCCGACTGCATTTGCCTGCTTCTTCTTTTGCTTTCACCTTCTCTCATTGAAAAAAGCGCCCACAAAAGTCGTAGGCACCCTTTGCTAATAGTATGCACTGGACACTCACATACATCATCAACAAACACACATACACATACATATGCACATAGACAAAAAAAAAACAAAGTCGACAGAAAAATTGGCGTGCGCAATTGTTTAACTGCAAAATTTGTACACTCTGACCACAGTCGGTCGTTTTAATGGGTGAAGGTCGCGTCGGGCTGCGCCGCGCTGCGCTGCGACTCTGCTGCGTTTTTGTATTTTGTTTATCTTTGTCGGTTTTCATTTGCCGCTGTCGCTCCCGCTGCCGCTCCCCCCGCTGCTTCTATTACTCTTTACTGACTTTTTGTGTGTTGATCATTCTGACAATGTGCCAGAGATGGGAGTTTAGGCAGTGCAGAAAAAGCTTAGCAGCATCAACAGCCACGTGTAGTGACAGTTTTGAATAGTGATCAATGTGAACAGTCACTGCTTACGTTTTATATACGTAACTACAGGTGTGAAAATAATAATGTGTAATGCAAAACGTTATTCTTCATGTGAACAGTCACTGTTTGAACGTGAGTGACCACCGTCATAGTTCATTAGCCGGAAAAGCGCGAAAGGGAAAGGGCATCCGAGAAGCTGCAAGATGACGTAAGCAATGCACAAATATTTTAAAAGAACTTTTTCAATTATTTTTATTTATTTTTAAGTTCTTTAATTATATTTTTATATCAATTTTAATACTTATTTTTACAATTATTTAAAGAAACAAAATATATTTTTTTTAAACAATTTCCTTTGGATACCCTTTGAGTCACTGTTTTGCACTGCATCACTGCGACACGTAAATGGTGACTCGCTTTAAGATATTTGTTTTAATTTGAGTTAACTGTGGTTTTATTTGCTTTTATTTCTGCTCTTCTTTTAAGTTAAATTTTTGTGCAGATTTGTCGTCTGGTTTTTGCGTTGTTTGAAATTAATAAATTTTAACGCCTCTGCTGCTTAGAAGCGCATGTGTAGATACTTATTTCTGTCACTGTTTAGCGTATATAATTTGTTAATTTATTGCTTAAATTTGATTTGAGTTAGCAAAGTGGTCGTCAGTTTTGGAGTTTTTTTTTTTTGGTTTTGTTTTTTGTTCTGGCTAGACACGGCTCACGACCTTGGCCATTAACCAAGTACACACGGAGACACACACTGAGCCACATAAATATACATACACATAAGCATATAAATAAAACTAAAGGCAATGCAAATCAAAAAGTACAAAATAGTCATAAAAAATGTTGGAACTGCTTTTTTTCCCTTATTCTCTCAGTTTTTATTACTTTTGCTTCTCTGTTTTTGGAGCTCTACGTTGAGATAGATCCATAAATAACTCGTAGCTCGTAAGTGTGTAGCTCTTTAAGTTTTGTACTACTTGCTACAGATCTTGGATCTGTTGAGGAAATATATATACACATATATATATATATATATAAACAGCAGCTTTAAAAAAAATATTATGATGATGAATATAAAATACATTTAGCCCGGCTTCAAATAGTTTAACTAAAACAGAAAATTATACACATAAATATGTATATATTCTATATATATTATATTATATATTTGTATACTATATAATATATATATATATATATTCGATCGATCTAGGTATGCGGCACAGGAATTAAAATACGCAAAATACAAATAAAAACAAAATATTTAAGCAATTGCTAATATAAAATAGGATATGAACTCTGTAAAGAATGTTTTATATTTATATATACCGAAACATAATTAATTATATGGCTACGCTATACTCTAACTCTATTATAACTATATCTATACTATACTCTATTATATTATATTATTATGTATACCCATAATTATCACGAGAAAAAAGTGACAAAAGTAAACGTAATAGCATCTAACAAATTGTAGGCAAACTTTTCTGCCAATTATCTATATATATATATATTATATATATCTATGTACCCTATATGGATATCTGTGTATATCTACATATATGTATATGAACTGTTGCTGAGATCTAAAAGAAAGAAAGATAATGCTATCTATAGAGAGCTTAAGGAGAAGTTGTCCAAATGCAGCGAGAAAAGTTAATAAAAAAAAACCGAAACAGCCCAGAGCCAAAAAAAAAACAACAAAATTGAAAATCTCTTTGCTTTGGGGCAGAACTGAAGTGGGCGTGGCATGGTAACTATAGGGGTCTACCAGCTGTAACCAATATCTCCTCCCCCCCGTCTTCCCTTAGTTGCCACAGCTGCTGCCTGCAGCCTGCAATCTGCAGCTATCAGCGAATGTCACATAACTGGCCCAACGGCTTTTTAACCCTCTTGTTAAACTTTGAGCCAACTTCTGAAATTTTCTTCTTCCTTTTTATCAATTTTTATATACATTTTTGTTGTTGTTGTTGTTGTGTTTTTTCTGTCTCTTGTTGTGTTTTAATTGCGTATAGATTTCGGCGCTTGCAGCTTGCGACCTGGACAGGTGCAATTCCTCAATTCGCAACTCGAGCAGTCGCATCGCCCGCAAAGAAGAACTTCAACCTAACAGCACAACGAATATTTGTTACACTAACCAGGATATAGCAGGATATATATAAAAGCTGTTCTTAGATAGTTTTCCTAGCTGAAACCTTTGACACCTGTATCCAAATGATATCATAGAAGTCAGGATATATCTCTTAACTTTTCGACTATAGAATCCATCTGGTTGCAAGTCGCCTAGACCCCAACCTATATAGAACCTGAATAATACTTACGATGTGCGTTGTCTGTGCAACACTCTTGGGACAGGGCAGTTTGACGATCGGCTGGCGCAAGGTGTACGCTGTACACTAGGCACGGGCCTGAGCCTAAGACTCTGGCCAAAAGTGAACCTGCCACATTGGCACATGGGTACTGATTAGGGTCCGCACGAGGTTGTCAGGCGGCGTGCGTGCTGCTCTCTGCTTAATTGAGCTTAATGCCGGCTATAGTCTGGGACTGACATGGTATATAGTGGTTGGAGTTGGATACAATTAGGCGGTGCTCCACCTTTTTAATGATAACCATTCGATTTAATGGGACACAAAGGGTGCCAGTTAAGTTTAGTTGAATAATTTACCCAGCACTTGTAAAAATATCGATCTCTTCCCGAATATCCTCAGCCCGTCCATCAGATCGTGCTTAACGGCATCCTGAAAGACAGTCCTAACGCAATTCACCAGTCCCAATGTGCACAGGAGTCGGCACATCGGCATCAGAGCACCCAAATGCAGACACAGTCGACTCGTCAGCACCTCAATTATCCAAATGATAAAATCCAGCACCAGGACGAATGTGTTCAGTATCAGCCAGGGCATCATATAACAAGGACAGACCTGCACCATAAGAGTAATATATGGTTATCGAAGGAGCAGAAATGTGTTTCTTTCGGGTAGTATCATACTCGTTCTATATAAATAATGGATAATTACTGGGTATAGATATGTTTTTGGTATATCTCTTGAAACTTGGTACAGTTGCCTCCGATTGAGGCAAGTTTATAGTTCAGAGTCTGTCAAAAATCAGAAAAAAGAAAAGTGTTCCATTTCGTTTGTCAGTTTACTACAGATAGAACTATTATCAAATTGGGCTATTATCATATATCGATCTACATATATACTGAACAGTATCTAGATATATATAGAAATGTCTTTGAAAGATCTCTAGAAGAAGCTTGGTACATTTGCTTCAGATTGAAGCAAGTTAATGGTTCAAAGTCTGACTGATATCAGGCAAGAGTTTGGCTTTTCCATTTCTTCTTTCAGTTTAGTTTACTGAAGTGGACTAAGACTCAGAAAACTATAACTGATCTCTAGTAGGATATATCGGATGTATATAAGATACATCAATAGGTTCTTCCCACTTACGTTGAGCAATCCGTAGAGCAACATCAGCCAGGAGTAGGCCATAATGCAAGCGCCTAAAAGGCGACCCTTGCGCAGGGCGTCCGCGTTGAAGACGAAGAACTTGCGGCAGCGCCACATTTTGATACTATAGTTGGGAGAGCAGTAGATGTTGATGAATTCCTCAAAGGTGCGATAGGTGCCAGCGATGCTCAGGACGAGCACAATCCAGAAGATAAACGGGAAGAACTCGTAGCGACAGGGGCTGCACTCGCTGACAAGTTTCAGGAACTGACGCCAGCGCCTGGAGGGGCAGACGCTCCATATGTTGAAGGTGCAGCACTTGGCTGTATTCAGGTGGAATTGGAATGGTTCTACTCTAAACATACTGCTAGTTACTTGTGTGCGTTATAATAAAACCCGTTTACAAATCAACGTCCATAATATTAAATAAATATTCTACGCAAAAATTTCTAATTGGCTTAAAAAACAAAAAAAATGTTGTATAAAAGTAAAACTGAAACTGTGACTTGTAATTTTTCTATCTATAATATATATATATATATCAATCGTGGCATACTTTGTTAATATTTTATATATAATCCGAATCAACCATATCAATTCAATTTAAAGCCAGTTGCTTTAAGTTTTCGCCAAGTTTTCTATGTATTTTATGGCCTCAGCAGAAGTTTTATTGATTTTCCTTTAGAGCGCTGCTGCTGCCCTTTAACTATTTCTGAACACTGCTAAGTCTTCCATGGTCACTTTCATATAACTTATACGATCTTTAAAAAGCAGTTACCCGCATCTGTATACAGATGTATAAAACATGTTTTATATAAATTTTCCTTCAATTCAAACATATTTCTTGCATATTTCCCAATCACATGAAGACCTATCCTCCATGTTCACTTGAATCTTCGTTTCTTCTTTGAAACATAAATGTAACTATTATATTATAAAGACGTTAAAAAACTACGCAGTAGCTGAATATGTAGAATATAATATTCCAGCTATGGATATTAAATATTTATTGGATAAGTAGAAATTCGTTAGGGGTAGAAATTGTGTGTTTTGGCGTTTTGGTCTTGAGGTCGAACTAATAGAAATTGTTATAGAGTGTATGGATCGTTAAGTTTTGGGATAGTTGCCTCCCCCTTTAAGGGTGCATTTCAATTTAATTTAAATTGAGCTCACCCGCATTTCTCAAACTGGCACCGCACATATATCAAGTTGATTAGAAACAATAAGGGGAACAAATACAATAATACCCAATAGGGCAATTGAAGTATGAGTAATAATAAATAAGAAATAAAAAATTAAACAAAATATGTATATATACGCATACATACATACTAGTATGTGTTATATAGATGTTAACATGCAAATGGGCGAATTTATTGAAGAAATAAAAGGGGCCTAGGGAATGGCAATGGCAATGGCAAACGAAGCCCCTGGGAAACGTAGGGTCTGAGGTTTCTAAATTAGTCAGCGGCATCGCGATACGTTTTGTAATTTCCCGGCTGGTCACAACAACAGCAACAACAACGTGTCTAATTAACCCATACAGGCGCAGAGAGAGGCATATTCCGGTATATTAATTATAGTGCAATAATCGTGAGGCTGATTCATAAGAGTAACAATAATTGACTGCCAGGTGCACCCGGACCCGGAGACCTCGTAGGCGCCAGGTAGTTGCCAGGTGACAACGATGAAGATGTCAGAAGTACACTAAGTGCTCGGCTACCTAGCTAGTTCTTAACTCGTATCTATAACTGCGTTTTACGACCAGCAAACAAATTCATGTGCATCCTTTGCCAACACCAAGCACAGCTATCTACACTGAGCGAAAGGTCTGACTGATTTCAAATGAACGTTGCTTGAACTTCTGTAAACAAAAATAATATATGATAAATATGGCAATATATGGCGTGAAATCGATATATTATCGAATATAATATATAAAATATTATATATAAAATATCAGAAAATATTATGCTATATAGAAAAAGTCTTATATAGCTTTGTGTACTATAAAAGATACTTTTGTTCAAAAAAAGATACAAACTGATTTCTCTGTTTCTCTTTAAAATATGATAATATTTTGTTAATATCTTTGAATTTATAACTAAATAAATATCTTTTCTTTAGCATGAAGTATTAGGCATTCATTTCTCTTAGTGTATTTACATTATAATCGCAGAACTTCTTAGTTTTCTGGTCGTATAGAGTTTTATGGATGCGCAGTTTTTATGGCACTTTCACTACTTTGTCGGTCGTAAAATTAAGAAGGCGATAAGCCTGCCTCATATACCGAGAACCGAAGCAATTGCAACTGCAACTGCAACAAAGCATCCTCATAGGTAACTGAGAGGAGGTAGAGATAAGATCTGTCCCGTAGTAAGTACAGTTTATATAGTATAAAAATTTGAAATTTATAATAGAAGCTGAAGAATAAAACGCTGACGAAACTTAATGACAGCAATTATTCAAGAGAAAATTGTTTGAAATTCAATTTTTTGTTTCTCCTTCAACAAAACACCGAAAGGGACAATAAAAACGCTCGATTTGTCACACAGGACGAAGTACAGGTGTGGCTGCTCCTGCTCCTGCTGACAGGCAAAAGTTCTTTATTTAACGAATACACACACAGACATATACACACATGTGTGTGTGGCTTGTTGTGTGTCAAACTCTGTTTCAATTGCGAGCAAACATTTGTCAGGTTACAGATTCGGACGGGCATGACAAGTGCAATTTGAGTTGAAAGCATTTCCTGTCTACCTTCAGCTGAATAAACCAACAAATGGCTAATTCTGCTGCAACTGTTTGTCCAAACATTAATAAAAGTCAACTCGGCCCATTCCCATTCAAGAGGAATATCCTTGTAAAAGGATACAAAAGGAAAAACTGCAGCACAACTTGTCACAAACTCTGTCAAATAATACAAGCAAAATCGTTTCCAATGAAGTATCTTTTACTTTCCCTGTGTGTAACCAATTTAACTAATTTATGGAGAAAACCCTTTCATCAGAATACATCTTAAACTGAAAGATTGAATAGTGTAAGCTGAAGTTACTTTGTTTGTTGTCCTTGTTTAAATTTTGGTTGGTTAGAGATTCATTATCCTTGTTCAAGTTTTTATGCATAAAACTGCGAAAAAAGGTTTATAATATTCATCTGTAGATAAACATTTACTACTCAGACTCTACTATACTGAGGTATAACAGGTATCTATACTCTACCCATATTATAGAAATACTCTTTCTATACTCTATATATACTCCATCTGTACTCTATCTGAACTCAAGCTATACTCTATCTATACGCTAGCTATACTCAATCTATACTCTACTCATACTCTATCTATACTGTATCCATACTCTATCTGTACTCTACCGATCCATTCCTCATACTATACCTATAGTCTATCTTTACTCAATCTAGACTCTATCGACACTCTATCTATACTCTACCTATACTCTATATATACTCTAGCTATACTCTAGCTATACTTTACTCAGTCTATACTCTGTATGTTTACTATTTAAGCTATATCCAAACTTTACCCATACTTAACGCATACTCTAGCCATACCTTCTCCATCCTTTATCAATACTCTTTCCATACTTTACCCATAGTATATAGAGTATACATACTCTATCTATACTCTGTCTATATGCTATCTATGGTATACTATATCCATTCATTCCCCATCCTTTACCCCTAATCTTCCCATACTATACCTTTACCTTATCCATTCTATACTATAGTCTATCCCTACTCTATCTATACTCTAGCTTTACTCAATTTATACTTTACTCAGTCTATACTCTATCTATACTCCATCTATACTCTATCTGAACTCAAGCTATACTCTACCTATACTCTATCTATAGTGTATCCATGCTCTATTTATACTCTACCGACATTCCTTATACTATACCTATATTGTGTCATTACTCAGTCTATACTCTATCTATACTATATCTATAATCTACCTATACTCTGTATAGACACTATCCATACTATTTCCATACTTTACCCATACTATACCTATACTCTATCTATTATACTCCATCTATACTGTCTATATGCTATCTAGGGTATACTATATCCATATATATACTCTAGCTATACTCAATCTATACTTCATCTATACTCTGTCTATACTCTATCCATACTCAATCTATACTCTAGCTATACTCTATCTATACTCTATCTACACTCTATCTATACTCTATCTATACTCTTCCCATCCATTCCTCATACTATACCTATAGTCTATCATTACTCAGTCTATACTCTATCTATACTCTATCTATACTCTATCTATACTCTATCTATACTCTATCTATACTCTATCTATACTCTATCTATACTCTATCTATACTCTATCTATACTCTATCTACACTCTATGTATACTCCATCTATACTCTATCTATACTCTAGCTATACTCAATCTATACTTTACTCAGTCTATACTCTGTCTGTTCTCTATCTATACTATATCCAAACTTTACCCATACTTAACGCATACTCTAGCCATACCTTCTCCCTCCTTTATCCATACTCTTTCCATACTTTACCCATACTATACCTATACTCTATCTATACTCCATCTATACTCTGTCTATATGCTATCTAGGGTATACTATATCCATATATATACTCTAGCTATACTCAATCTATACTCTATCTATACCCTATCTACACTCTATCTATACTCTATCTATACTCTAGCTATACTCTATCTATACTCCATCTATATTGTATCTATCAATCTATACTCTGTCTATATTGTATCTATAATATACTATATCCAAAACTTTACCCATACTCTTCCCATATTCTAGCCATACTTGCCCCATTCCTTACCAATACCCTTGCCGTACTATACCTATACCCTCTCTATACTTATACTCTAACAATACTCTACCCACTCTCTTCCCATATTGTCACGTGGAAAAGGACTTTTATATAAGCTGAATGCAAGCGTGGAGCTGCTTTCCTTTGTACGGGGGCATGCAATTATTCTGAACTTATGGGGTTTTATTTGCTTTTATAAAAATACCATCTCCCTGCCCCCTCCTGCCTCATTCCAAGAAGTTAGTTGTAAGTATTGTGTCCTATTGTTGGTACAGCTGTTAGCTGTTGGTTGTTGGGCTTTGTTTCATGCCAAGAAATGGGAAACTTTCGCTGTTCTGTGGGGAAAAGTTTTGGCCAGACTCACGTGGACCATTAATCATATTGACGCACAGCTGAGCAGCCCCCGGAGCAGTCCTAATGTATCCGTTGGGCCAAAATTGCAATCGATACTTAACATACTTATGGATATCATCTGCCATATATACTAGGAACAGAAGCTGCTCTTCTAAGGGCAATCGCTGCCAGCTAACGATATGAAATTTTGGATATGAAATTGATTTGGGTATGGGACAGCGGGACAGAGATTATGCGAAGAGTTTTGGATCTGTAATTATGGCTGAGCTTGTGTGTGTGTGTGTGTGGCTTATGGGGCTGCTGCAGCAACTGAGCCAATTCCAAATGAATACTCAGACAAGTTTGTTTTGGTCTTCTGGTTTTTTGGACTCGCCCGTTGGCGACCTGGCAACAACGAGATGAGTTGCTCGGCTGCTGCCATGAGATCAGTGCGCCAAAAATTTTCCACAACAAAGGTGCCAACGCCGAAATTTAGGAGCCAAAAAAATAAATAGATACAATATATATATATATACAATATATATATATATAAATGAAAGAGCAGGCAGAATAGTGAAACAGGAAAAAAATGCAAAAGAAAGAAACCGTTTGCTGTATTCCATTATTTTTATTGGTTTTTCTTCTTTTTTCCCGATTTTTTCTTGATTTTTTCTTGATTTTTTTACGGGCAACCCGAAATAGATTTGACCTATTTTCGAAAAAGCTACGCACTTTCCATTCCTTTCGGTCTCTAGCTTCCTTCTGCTTCGCAACGCGTTTCCTCAAATGCTTTTGCACATTATTTTAATAGGGATATTAAAAGTCGAACGTCAAAAAAGTAAACACATAATTAGATATATAATTTTTTGCCTAAACAAAGACGCTGCCGATCGAAAGATGCGTACATAAGCCGAAAGAGAGAAGAGATTGGATTTGTGCAGAAAAAAGAAACAGCAGATTGAGTTGTGTAAAGTATCTGTGAGATACATTTGTAGCGCAAACTTTAGTCGGCTTTAATAGACGCCTGAGCAGCTCGCACGTATGCAAATACAATGCTCTGTCGCATTTTGGGTGTGTATCGCTTGAGGATACAGAAATAGCGTGTACAACAACAGCAACAAATGCAAAATCAAATAGATATAGATACGCAGATACGTAGATACGCAGATACGCAGATATGCAAAAGTCTAGGCACATACATACGTAATAGTGTATATAGCTAAATACTAAATAGATACCGTTTTGTATATAGAAATAGACACACGTTTGATATTTATAGGTAAGCAAATGTTGCCTACACATACAGATCTATGCTACACACACCACACACACGCACACCTAAGCATAGGCCACATCTGTAATGTGCCGGCTTAGCCACAGCCCAAAGCAAGGTGCACCCTGATCCCTGAGCCCTTGGCCATATGTGCGCATAATTGGCCAGCTACCGTTTGTATCTTTACATGTAAATGTATCTGTATCTATGCACAGCAAAATGGCAAATTGCCTTTGAACTGTTATTAGGTTTGTACGCTCATTATGAGTTCTTTTTTTTCTCTTTCTTTTCTGGCCCACACGCAATCTCAACCGCAATCTGTTGCAGCCTGTTGCTTACAATTTGATGACACTCTGCGACAGTTGGCCTCTTCCTACAATACATATAAATATGCATACATATGTATGTATGTATCTATGTGAGGGGTGCCACATTGAGGGATGTCGGCAATATCAATCAATCCATCAGATACACACAGACAGACAGACATCCATCAAATTTACGAGCACTCGTTGACACATTTAATGGTCTCTGCGCTGTTTCAGATGCTGTTTGCGGTAGTTGTGCCCATTGTAGCTCCGATCGTATATATATATATATATCTAATCAAAGCGAGAGCCTTAATAACTATAGTTGAGGGCAGTGATATATAGCACACACACACAGTCAGGCAATCAAGTAGAATTCCTCAGCCTCCTCTCTCCAACTTGCGTTCTGTATCATATATAAATCCCAACTATCGGTATCTACGAGTATAATACCCTAAGGTATAGATAGATCGGTTTCATTTCGTGCGAACGCAACGTAACATATGGTAAATCAGTTAAACCCCTATCAATGTACTGATATTTACGAGTGTATGCCAAACCGTGACCAGTGAAGATTTCCGTATCGAGTGTTTCTTAGCTATGGGAACGGAATAATTGGCACCTGCTCGGCCACTCAACAAAAGCCAGAGCTCAAGTAGCTCTAAACAAAATACAGACACAAGCATGTACATATACATATACATATACATATACATACATACATATATATCAGCTAACCAGGCCAGGTCTGAGCGAGAAGATGTATCCTATTACAAACATAACTAAGTATCATGGGCAACGGATCAGAGTATTGTATACGGCTTATACCCGCCAGTACAGGTGATCTGTGTACGGTGGTAGTTATGTGTGTGTGCGTGTGTGTCGTCGTTCTCAGTTCTCTTTTATCAGTCGTCACATGGCAATAACCGAAAAGCAACGGAATCCGCAAGCCCAGCATTACCTGTACCTGAGATCTACTTATAAGTAGCTGCTCCTAATTGAAGTCTGAATGCCCTTGAAGTGCTAACGAATATCTTTGATTTAGGTCTAGGTCTAGGTCTGCGCGACCTATAGATATCCTTTATACTCTACAGATAACACATAATATGTGCATAGATATATAGTATATATATTGAATCAAGCAGCTGTAAGCATAAACAATATACAGAGCTCAAAAAGTGCACGGACAGAAGGCAACAGCTCTAAAATTTTAAGAATTTTTTCCCATAATTAAAGATTGGCTCGAGTTTTTTATTGAATTTATTTAGTGTTTTTAATTTATTTTGTTTATTTAATTTATTTTATTTATTTTATTATATTTATTTAATTTTATTATTTTATTCACTTTATTTTATTTTTATTTTATTTTATTTAATTTTAATAATTTTATTTATTTTATTTATTTAATATTATTATTTATTTTATTTTTATTTTATTTTTATTTTTATTTTATTTTATTTTATTTATTTTATTTATTTTATTTGATTTTATTTGATTTTATTTGATTTTATTTGATTTTATTTGATTTTATTTGATTTTATTTGATTTTATTTGATTTTATTTGATTTTATTTGATTTTATTTGATTTTATTTGATTTTATTTGATTTTATTTGATTTTATTTGATTTTATTTATTTTATTTATTTTATTAATTTTATTTATTTTATTTATTTTATTTATTTTATTTAAAGATTGGCTCGAGTTTTTTATTGAATTTATTTAGTGCTTTTAATTTATTTAATTTATTTTGTTTATTTTATTTATTTTATTATATTTATTTAATTTTATTATTTTATTCACTTTATTTTATTTTTATTTTATTTTATTTAATTTTAATAATTTTATTTATTTTATTTATTTAATATTATTATTTATTTTATTTTTATTTTATTTTTATTTTTATTTTATTTTATTTTATTTATTTTATTTATTTTATTTGATTTTATTTGATTTTATTTGATTTTATTTGATTTTATTTGATTTTATTTGATTTTATTTGATTTTATTTGATTTTATTTGATTTTATTTGATTTTATTTGATTTTATTTGATTTTATTTGATTTTATTTGATTTTATTTGATTTTATTTGATTTTATTTTATTTTATTTATTTATTTATTTTATTTATTTTATTTATTTTATTTACTTTATTTTTTTATTTATTTTATTTTATTTTATTTATTTTATTTTTTTATTTTATTTTATTTATTTTATTTTTTATTTTTTTTATTTATTTTATTCATTTTATTTATTTTATTTATTTATTTATTTATTTATTATTTTCTTTTTATTTATTTTCTTACTTTTTGATTTTTCCTGAAATATTGCAACTATTTCTTGTTTAAACTAAACTAAACAAAATTTATTTTCTTAATTTATGTAGTAATTATTTATTTTGATGTGTAAAATGATGCCTGACGTATTCTTAATACAATTAATTATTGATTATTATAGACATATTTTATTTTTTATCATTTTGTGTATAGGCCATAAACCAAATTTCGTATCTTTAGCTCTTGTATCTGCTGGAATTTGATTTAGAATTGCGCCAAAAAAGAGATTGTGATATATAACGAATCAATGTTTTTAGTGTTTGACCTATAAATTAGTTAGTTTCTAGCTAAGATCGTATACTGATTTATGGTAACAGACAAAAATAGATATTTCTGTTAGGCCTCAAAGTTGGCCAGCTGAATTTGGGCCGAAATCTGGCAAAATTATCTTAACAAGTATCTGGGCAAAAAAACTAAGTGGCTGATTTATAGCTGGGTTAGTCATAGCTTTCTAAACATTTAGATAGGGTGATTAGAGGCCTATATAGTTGGAACTTTATATATATATATGTACATAGTATATATAGTATATAATATATATATGTGTACATAGATCGTTGTATGCATATGTGCTCTAGTTTTCAACTGATATGATCTGGTTACGAAATGTTCCTCAGTTTTCAGAGTATTTAAGCGATATGTATGTACGTACATATGTTCCTTGTGTGTGTGTGTGTGTGTGTGTTTATGTATGTCTATCAAATAAAAGTTAATTTACATATGCGTCACACACACACACACGCACACACACAAGGAAACGGAGCAACAGTTTGTTTAATTTAAAAGCCACCAGAGAAAAGGAAAAGAAAATAAAACTTTAGCAAAAACGAAATAGCAGAAACATGTAAAACTGCTAAAGGTAGAGCATGCTAGAGCAGCAGATACCCTGTAATAGGTCCAAGAGGTAATCTATAAAATACATATGCAAAAAGATACACACATAGATACACAGATACAAATGCAGCTGTGTCCCTTTTGATATATTTGATTGAAGCGCTTTCTTAGATCAGCTTTGAGCATATATATACCATATGTATATCAAAAATCAATGCTATATAATATTTTATATTACTATATAATAGTTTATATTTGAGTCCAAGCCAGATCTGCTTTTGGCACACAGAATTATATATAAAAAAAGCTATTAAATGTGTCACAGTCATTAAATCAAAAAATTATGTTTTATACATAGAAATATATATAGACACATATGTAGATCTATGTACTATAAATAGATAGATAGATGTATAGATAGATTGATAGATGTGTCAGCTTGTATAGGCTGATCATGATTATATATAAATATATATATATATCTAGATAAAGTTTAACCCCAGACGGGCCTCTTTTTCGTTTGTTACGCACATTTTTTGCACAACTTTGGGATACCCTTTGGATTTGGGTTTATTTTTGTGGTCCCAGGGTATTAAAGCGAAAAGCTAATTCAAACTTATGTTTGTGCGTAAGTGTGTGTATGTGTGTGAGTGTGTGTGTGTGTTGGTGTGCCGGTGTGTGCGTGTGTTAGCTGCGACAAAGCTTCCGTGTTTGATAAGCGACAAAGTCGACGTTGATGTCGCCGTTGACGTTGATGTCGTCGCAGTGGCGACTTAGCAACATCCAACACCTACATGCACACACACCGAACACACTCACACACACACACACACACACCACACACACACACATATATACGCATAGTGTATAAAAGTAGGTGAGCTTGTCCCCTGGCATGACCGTGCCCCTTCCATGGCCGTTCCCGTTGCCGTGTCTCGCCTTGCCCTGTCCTGCCCCGGCCTGGCCTGGCCTGCCCCCTGCCTCCCTAAGCACCCCCTCTATCCCGCCCTTGTGCATAATTTGAAAATTTTGCATTTGCTTTTCTAATTTGATTTCAGACTCAGCGCCGCTTCCCCAGCCACAGACGACACGACGCAAAGAGTAATAAAAAAAAAGAAAAAGAAAAAAGCAACAAGAAAGCGGAAAGCGATAAATTGTGCACAGTCTGACGACAAATAGATACACTACACTCAAAGGGTAGAGAGTAGAAGTGTGTCGTATATAACTCAAACTTTTTATAGGGTATAATGAGAGGCAGTTAAAACTAATGTAAGAAGAGTTTTCATTTAGTTTCTGTGAAAAGTTGTTGAATTCTTCTACTAAATTCGTTCGGGTTTCATCTTGTCTGACTTAATTGTTATACCACATTTGTTAGGGTATGGGAACAGGAAAAAAAACTTGAAATAATTGTACATACATATGTATAAACGTACATATATCAATGAGCATATAAAAAATTTCGGCAAGGTCAGTGATAGCGTCGCACATTCCACGGACCCCGGCAGGGGGCGGGGGTCGCGACGAAATCGCCTTGATAAATTTCATTTAATTAATTTTTTGTTGCTGCTTTTTTTTTCTTCTGCGTTCTTCTAATTGTTAAGAATATAATTTTTAAATATACTTATTTAATGCTGCTGCTTATTAATATTATGTTTAATTTCTTTGTTCACGGACGTCAATTACGCACACTTTAGCGTTGCTTTTGTAACATTATATACATACATATATATATGTATGTATATAATATATATATTAGTGTTTTTTGAGTGCTGTTTCGACACGCCCACTGATAAGAGCTGGCGCCACATTGTGATAGAGCAAGAGAGCAGCAGGAAGACACTCAGATACTTTTTTTTGCAGTTCACAAATGAAGGAAAAGTTTTTGTGAAATTCTTTTTTGGGGTTGGGGGAAGGTCTTTAGCTAATTGGCGCTGTGAGTTCCAGCTGATAAGATAATGTGGCGACCCGCTGCTCCTCAGATGCAGCAGATCTCTCTCTCTGTCTCCTTCTCCCTCTTTGGGTACTGCGCAAATGACAATTTCGGCAGGTAAAAAGATTCTTGGAATCGTCTGAATGGATGAATGGGTTTCAGTTTGGGTTTTGGGTGTGGGAATGGGAATGAGTGTGTTGAAATGCTAGTTGAAACATAAATAGAAATAACTGAGCTGAGTGACAACAATTATGCCGCATGACACTGACAAAATGCTCAAATCTTAAATGTTTAACTAAGACCAGTTGAAAGCGTTGATCTCTATAGAAATCCCATAGAAGTACCCCGGATTGATGTCCACATATAAATCAATCAGCCGGCGGACCTGTATAAACAGTAGACGAGAGCAGCTACTCTACATTAAATGTGGATCTTGATTCATTAGCTGCAAGTGACTTGAGATATTTGAATTTTCATAGAATTATTATAAAGAACTTTCCCTATACAAAAATTTTCCAGAAGAAACTTAAAAAAAAAGCTTCAACAGAATTTGCCGCAAGTCTTTTTACTTGGAAAAAAGTAAAAAAAATTAGCACAAAGTAATTAATAATTGTATTTAAATTGAGTTTGCATTGAATTTGCTTTTGAAGGGAAATTCCCAAAGGGAAGCTCAATTTCATGGCCCCCCTTTAGGCGCCACCCCCGCAGTCGCTCCTGTGTCACACTTAGTTTGAGTTTCGGCCTCAAATCATATTAAACCCAACTAGGCAAAGCGGAATATGCCAGCCAATTGGCCAAGTTAATAGCTGAAAAAACTCGCAAATTATTTATAAATATTTAATACGAGTATTACTAAAATAAATATAAATATAATAGAAGTTTTACCAAAATAAATAAGAATATAAATATCACAAAGAAGTTTCTAAGCATCTAAAGACATTTATTGTGGCTAACTGATATTTGATACCAAACGTTTTCCAGGCCAACTAACAAACAGTAGCCGAGTCTGTCAACGCGATTTGAAGTGTCTTAAGAGTTTGGTAGAACAAATCTGACAAGTTTTCACTAACCAAAGGGAACTTGATACCAAAAACTCAGGTGAGACGTGGTCCAAACTGAAGGATTACTTATATCTGATCCTGTCCAGGATCTGTAGTAGTTTTAGCCATACGATGAATCACTTGTTTGCTTATGAATTAGTAGCAAATCGATGGATAGTTAT
Organism: Hirtodrosophila trivittata; assembly: GCA_035045065.1. Lineage (NCBI taxonomy): Eukaryota > Metazoa > Arthropoda > Insecta > Diptera > Drosophilidae > Hirtodrosophila > Hirtodrosophila trivittata. Next base: position 5,504,483 of record JAWNNK010001028.1, on the reverse strand, counting down.
GTCTATGCCATATGGGGAGACATGTGTCCGGTTATTGTTAATTGGCCAAAGTGTTATGTGCATTGGGTTAACTCGGAAATTAAACGCCGGTGAACGAGCCGACGACCCAAACATGAAACGGAAGTTGTTCAATATGCGTGGCTCGTGGCTCTCTTGTCCGTGGTCCCTCCTCTGTGGTCCGTCATCCCTCGTCCCTCGTCCCTCGTGGTCTGTGGCCCGGTCAGCGGCGCGTGTCCACAATGGAGGTATGAACGCATGAAATTGACCACCAATGGGCAGCACTAAGCACCACTAAGCACAGCTGAGCAGCACTGAGTAGCTCTGCGGTGCAGTCGTAAGTTGATTAAAAACTATTTAGGCCCAACAGGTGTCTCTTGGCCAGACCCGAAAATCATTGCACACGTTAATTGAAAACGCATTTCGAACGAAATTTGGAGCGAATAGAACGCAATTTGTTATTCTCGTTTGGTTTTTTGTTGTTTTCATTTTATGTTTTTCGGGTTGGTAAACAAATTCCAAACTAACATCTAGTATATATACTAAAAAACAAACAACATATAGTATATACATTATATATGTTCTTTTCTAATCATATAAACTTTTAAATTTGCAAAAAGAAACTGCGAATTTAATTTGCGTCGCATTTTTTCGTACATAAAATAAAGCCTTGAGCTTTCTGGCGATAAGTCGATTCCCAGATACGCAATCGATGGCGTTTCTAATCAAAAGAAACTCAACTTAACTAAAACTAGCTAGTTAGTCATCAGGTTTAATATAATAGTTGAGCAACTCAATCTAGAACCCAACTCAATTTGACAAACCGGATAAAACATGTCGAAAACAGTTCCAGACTCTGCATACAATTCATTGTATCCTTTGATCTTCCTTTAGAGCATCCTTTTAAGTTTATCTAGTAAAAGGAATGAGAAAGTGATATGTCAGGACTGATTTCTATTATAGATATCAAAGCAGTTCAAATGATTTGCTGGATCGTAGCATATAGTTCCTCTCTATGTACTCAATGTATCTTTTCTGCTTTGGGTTGCAGATACTTTAGTTTTTAGCTCCTTCAGCTTGTTCTTTAGTCCAACTAAACGAGATCTTAGATATATTTGGACAATTATATACACTATATCTTAAGTATGATGTATAAATCAGTCCAAATTTCTTACCTTTAGCTTCTGAAAATAAAAGTATCTCTACGAAAAGTCTTTTCAAATCGAAAGGCTTGGGCATATTTCATCTTCTACATAGATTTCGGCATCTTAAATATAATTAACCACTTATATATACCATAACATTCATATTATATACAAATCTTCATAAATCGGTACAAGTCTTGTATCTTTAGCTTCTGCCGAAGTCAACTTCAATGAGCCCTAAGAAAAGTATCTCAAAATCGAAAAGCGATTGCTAGGAATAGGCAGACATATTTCATCTTCTACAAAAGATTTAAGGAGCTTACATATTATTAGCCAATTATATATACTATGTCTTAAATATATTGTACCAATCTTTATCAATCGGTAAAAGTTTTTGTATCTTCAGCTTCTGCCGAAGTCAACTTCAATGAGCCCTAAGAAAAGTATCTCAAAATCGAAAAGCGATTGCTAGGAATAGCCAGACATATTTTATCTTCTACAAAAGATTTCACGATCTTGCATATTATTAGCCAACTATATATACTATGTCTTAAATATATTGTACAAATCTTTATCAATCGGTGCACATTGTGTATCTTCAGCTTGTTTCTACGTCAATTTGATTGAGCTTTAAGAAATGTATCTTCATATCGAAAGGTTTAGATACTTCATCTCCCACAACAATTGAACCCTAGGATACCCCAGTTAGTTACACCTGTTACAGGGTATAGAAGTTGAGAGGCTTTGGGCCAACACACGGAAGCCTTGCACAATAGATAATTCCACGAATTAGAATGGAACTAACTGATTAAACGTGTATTTCGGACTGCTCGAGTTCTGCGCATTCCTCGGCTCAAGCAATTTACATGTTAAACTAACTAACTAACTAACTAATGAGGTGAATACTAGTAGCAGTAGTAGCTGTAATTCCACAAGCGCCAGTTGAGAGTTTATTCATGGAACAAGTATTCGTGGAAACGACTAACTATATAAGGCCTGGCCTTTCCGAGCGTTTGGTTATTAACAAATCTTTTATACAATCTTTGGAATTTCACGCATACCTTTCAATTTCTCAGCTGGCTTTTGTTTAACTAGAAATGTTATGTATATAAGAAATGAGAAATAATAAATATACATATGTATAAAAACTGTATATGGTTACTATATGGCAAAACCGCCTACAAGTCTGATCCAAGTTCTGGCCGAGAAGAGCAAATTGCCAATTGCCTTGTGCGAAACGTGTTAAAAATAAAAATCAACAACAGCCGCACTGGAAATACTCACGATATATATATATATATATATATAGTACTACGTCAGCTGTCATTTGAATTATGCAAATGGCCAGTTGCTTAGCCAGTGAGTAACTGTTCTGTACTCTACCCTAACAATAAACAACCTTTGCCCATCAGGAAAAACAGCAGCAACAACTTTTCCAAGGAAAGTCATCAACAAGTATTTTGCTGTATTTTGCCCTAAACACTTATTTTTATGTCAATTTCAACGATTTGTTTCGACAACATCTGTTGGCGACACTTTTCATTTATCATTTCTGCTTTTCTCAGTTTTCTTCATTTTCTTATTTTCTTCTTTCCTTCATTTTCTTTTAAGCAGTTTGTGGTTAAACAGGTTAACTGCTTAAAAATGAGAAATATGTTCATCTCCATCAACGGCGGCCTGGGCAAAGTTTAATCATTATTTATCGAGCCGGTCCGGTTAAACTGGTTAATTAAGCTAAAATTAGCAATTTAATACGGTCTTTTCTTATATTTCCTTATACGGTCACACTTAAACGATTAATTGACACAAAAAGTCATAGAAAATATGTTCGAAAGGTGTTCGAAAAATCAAAGAAAATAAATAAACCAAACAGTTGTTGGTCTATGATTAAATGCTTTACTTCTGGGTTAAGACAGACTTAGATGCCTTTTAAGGGTAGATACTATATATATATATATATATATATATATCTTATATATATATAAGATTTGCTCAGCTTTCTTTAACTATACTAATGAGCGCTCTAAAAGTAAAAGCTAATGATTTATTTTTTTATATTTGTTATTGATGGCATATTTTATAGTACAGAGAGTATGATAGTATCTCCGATCTCTAGTCTTGTTACATAGTGTTTGAGGCCTAAATATGTATCTCAAATCAGCTGAAACATTTAAGCCATGTCTCCCTTTCCTTTACCCTTTTGGCCTGAAGTCTTAAGATGATGTCGAAGGCGCCGCGCTATGAACGCCCACGTTGACAATGGCCAATTGCTTAGGCATCTGTGGGTGCTGTCATCATCACACACACACACACACACACACACACACACACACACACACACACACACACACACCTGTGCTGTGTGATTTCTGTTACATTTGTGGGGGCAAACAATTTGGCACCAACTACATACAATAAACGCGGAACGGAAAGGCCAAAAAGCTAGCGCCAAATGCGGCTCGACTACCGGCCTAGCCTGAAGTTGTTGGCCATTTGAGGCAAACACATGCCTCCACACACACACACACACACACACACACACACACGTATGTATATGTATGTATGCATACTGATTGAAAAATTGAAACCCATAGGCCTTTCAATGGAAACTGCGTCTGCGCCCCGTGGTCAGCATTTCAATATCGATAAAGCCAAAGCCAAATGCCAAAGCCAAAGCCAAAGCCAAAGTCGAAGTCGAAGTCGAAGCCAGAGTCAAAGCCAGAGTCGAAGAGCATTTGAATTGTTATTAAACAAACGCAGCTAAAGTCGTACTTTGATTTATGAATGGAATAAGTAAATGGGAAGGAAGCCGAGGACAATGAAGACAAAGAATAGTCACATGAATACATTTATATATTCATATATATTCATATATATTCATATATATATTCATTGCCTCCGCATACAAAATACTCATAAAGATGATTGAAAAGTTGCGCGAAATTGAAAGAGAATAGCGCTAAATCAAATTAAATTGACAAATTGCTCGAAAACTACCAAAACGGGTCATATCGAACAGTTTATGAATATATATACTATATATCATATGTATATATATATGTGAGTGTAGGTCGCATATATACATCCGATCTGCATTGGTATTGGTGAACTTCGTAAGCCAGAGATATAGGGCAGGCGGGCAGCTAGTTAAAGCTTTCCGGCTGCCGCCTGTCTGTGTGTGTGTATGTGTGTGTATGTGTGTGTGTGTGAGCGAGAAAGCTTTGTATGGGGGATCTGCCCACGCGTATTCAAAGTTTTTCCATGTGAATGGAATTATGAATGAATGAATGGAATGAGCGACAGTAGCTGGCAGTAGTACGAGCAGAGGGAATGCTGTCAATGTTTACTATGCCACACACCAACAACAACACCAACACACACCAACAACAACAATAACAACCACAACAAACAAACACAAGGGGCACATAAAAGGAGCAGCAAAGTTAATGATCCGCATAGGCATCGCACACCACACACACACAGAGACTGAGACTGTGGGCGTCAGTTTTGGTTTTTGAATCTTTTTCGGTTTATAATTAAACAGAATCACCCACAACAAGCAAATAATATAAAAGGTGTTGGAGGTAGATCCGAAAGATCTGAAGAATTGGAGTTGGAGTTCGGATTTGGAGTCTGTGCATGTGGCACGAAACTTGTTAAGACTGTAAGCATGAATGAATAAATGAATGAATGAACGAATAACTGACTAAAATGAAAATGAAACAGGCCCCATGCAATCTCTGTTGAGTGTTAAGCAAAGTCAGTCGCGCTCCAAAGCGTTTTTGAGCGCCGTTTAATTGTGTATACGACTTCATGACTGCTCTCATATAAATGTGCATTCAGTTGGCACACACACTAACACACACACACACAGATATACACACAGATACACAGATACTCATTGTAAACATAATTATGGTCATTTTTATTGTCCCATTGACCTAACACCCAAGAACCAAGACAAGACCAGGCCAGACCTGACCAGACCAGGCCAGACCCAAACAGACCCAAACAGACCCAAACAGAACTGAAAAAAGAGCCGGGCCAGGCCCAGACAACGTCGAACATCAAAATCAAAATAAAAGTGATAACTGCAAAAGGGAAAAGCACGATAATTGTTTGAGCATGGAAAAGCGCCTCAAAACAAACAAGCCAAAACTTGTGTTCAACCGACGACCGAATCGCGTATGTAAAAATGCCATAATCAAAATAAAGACAACTAGAACCCATCCACGGCGCAGGAAGGCCAAAAACAATAATAAACAAGTGAGAATGTTTAGGCCACAAACAGCTCGACTAACCGGATACCCTCTAAGCGGAAGAAGAGCTTCAGAATTTCTTTAGAAGGAAAGGAGGGACCGCATTTTGAGCTCATGGGAAGAAGGAGGGAAGAAGGGGAGGGTATATGGTATATTATTGATTTCTCAAGCAGATCAGGTTTATGTTAGTAGACTTGATGCAAACTTGATGTAGACTTGATGTAAACTTGATGTAGACTTGATGTACTTCTATACGTAGACTAATTACATGAGGAGTTACCGTAGACTATTTGTATAAATGATAAAGACTTGATGTATACTTGATGCAGACTTCATGTAGACTTGATGTATACTTGATGTAAACTTGATGTAGACTTCATGTAGACTTGATGTAGACTATGTATAGGCTATATGTAGACTGTATGTAAACTTTATGTGGACTATATGTAGAGCTGATGTATATTTGATGTAGACTGATGAAGCCTGGATGTATACTTGATGTAAAATATATGTAGAATTGATGTATGTTTAATGTAGGCTATGTGTAGACTTGATGCAGACTATAGGTGGACTTGATGTATACTTGATGTAGACTATATGTACACTTTTTGTAGACTTGATGTAGACTTGATGTAGACTATATATAGGCTATATGTAGACTGTATGTAAACTTTATGTGGACTATATGTAGAGCTGATGTAGATTTGATGTATACTGATAAAACTGGGATGTATACTTGATGTAAAATATATGTAGAATTGATGTATATCTAATATATAGGCTATATGTAGACTTGATGTATACTTGATGTAGACTATATGTACACTTTTTGTAGACTTGATGTAGTCTATATCTAGACTTGATGTATACATCATGTATATTTGATATAAACTTGATGTAGACATGAATTAGATGTGATGTAAACTTGATAAAGACTTGATGTAGACATATGATGTAGACTATATAAGGACTATATGTAGAATATATGTGGACTTGATGTATGTTTGATGTACACTATATATGAACTAAAGGTAGACTTGATGTAGACTATATGTAGGGTATGTAATACCTTACCATTTACTCAGTTTTATCAACAGTTTTTACTAGCTTTTGATAGGTATTGGATTTACCAGATGTTAACTCTATTTTAACTGCTAAAGCCTCGACTTTTAGATATACTGCAAAGTGCACAAAGACTTTCAAATAAAAGTGATGCTTTGACTCTCTTATGAACCTAGAAGATGTGTCTCTCTCTCTCTCTCTCTAAAGCTAAGTGTAGAAGTGAAATTTTAATACTTAGATGAAAATTGCCTTTTATCAGTTAAGCACTAACTATAAGGCGAGACATATAGCTTTAAACAGTCAGAAATTGTCCCTAACTTTGATATATCACAAAAATCTTGAAAATAGTGAAAATTCATGACTGAAAATTACTTGAGCAGAATTTGTAGACCCGTTTGGGTTTGGATATTGTTTACAGGGTAATAAAAGCTAGCCACACGTGTATGTTCATGTATACATGTAACTGTGTGTGTGTGTGTGTGTGTGCGTGTGTGTTAGTGTTGGTTTGTGTGTAAGAGTGAAGATGGCCAAACGCACAAATCAAAATAAAAAGCGTATAAATTATACAAAGAAACAAGTTGCCGCCGTCTTCGACGCTGGACGCTTGACGCTTGACGCTCAACGGCGACGCTACGAAGAGACTGAAATCCAAAATGGAAATCAAAATAAACGCTGGACGAGATGAATGAGCTGTAAGCGGCTGTAGGGTGGGATGAGGGCATCAGGGGAGGGGTGGAGGGTAATGGAGGGTAGGTAGGGAGCTGGGCAAAGTTAGCTTGTGTGCGATTTATGGGGACCGCACGCACAGACGGCGCCGGCGACGGCGATGGCGACGACGACGTCGACGACGTCGGACAAGACTGCCCTGTTTTAATTTCCAAACATCAGCAGATCCATCTCTAGCCCCAGGTCGAGCAGCAGACTTGGTTGATAATGTATCAGCGACAGATCAATTTACGTAATTTGTTGTATGGTCCGTTTAGGCTTAGAAGGTCTATGAGAAACGATGGTGATTATGACAATGAGCTGATCTTTAGATGATGATGAGCCATAACATTATGATCCATACTCGTGCAAGATTTTTATGAATGGAAGCGAGAAAAAAGGCAAATAGGAACTAACTCAGCTTGGGGTAGGGGCAGGGGCAGGGACAGGCCACATACTCGTGGCAATGTGATTAGCATTTTTTCTATATGTACACAAAAAATATTTCTAAAATTATTCATTAACAAAGAAGAAGAAGCAGATGTGATTTGGTTTTTCAATTATTTTTAATCGTTTTTTTCTTCACTTTTTTTTTTTTTTTCTTTTGGTTTATTTCTGTGCGTAGGCTCAAGCAATCGAATCTATTTGATAATGATCATAATTGACAGGCAGTAGACCCTAAAAGGCTTCCAACAATAACTTACGATCTAGCTAAACGATATATATATTATATATAGAATGATATACATAACATTATTTAAGACAATTTCCCTCTGGTTCCCCTTGGATCTGCCCTTAGCTGGAAGCAAACTTGTTTCCAGTTCTATATGAAATCCTCTGAACTTACAGACTGACTGACTGACATGATAATGATTCTGATTAGATATATAGATAAATATTTACATATATTATGAGGCTTCGTGTTGGCTTCTTTAACATTGCGTGATAAAATTTTAATTCTTTTCGAAAGCATCGAGAGAGAGGGCGATATTTGCATTTTAGATCAGTTCTTTATTATTCTAATAGCAGTACGGGAATTTTATTAGGTATCTTTTAAAACAGTTCATAAATCCAATTAATAAGAATGTTTTATATGTTTTATACGAGTATCTAAAAATATCCATTTAAAGATCATAAATCTGGTGCTGAATGTGGAATATGTCGTGCAAGTTTCTCATCATAAAAAATTATATATATATCGTAGATGAACTCAACTTGTTGTAGTTCTCGACTCGATGAATCATTTGCTAAAAAATCGTTGATTGCTTAATTGCTCGTATATATGACAGATATATCCTATATATATATAGATATATATGCATATATATCGTGCAATTGGGAGCCTAAGATGAGATCAACACACAAATGACAGAATTCGGCTAGAAATAATGATGAGAGGCACACACAAACATATATAGGAGTATATAGTATAGTTATATATATATATAGAGTACAGCTCGATCGATTATCAGGAATGTGATCCCATTAGAAATTAGACCTACATAGTGCTCGCGCACACACAACAATGTGTGCTCTTAGTTTAGGCTCTACTATAGGCATAGTACTCAATACCCCATGACTAACTCATTAACATTACGTATACGTTATGTGGCGATGGCGTAATAGATCAGCGGAAGGGCTGTCGATCGGTCGTTCGGTCGATCGGTCGTTCGGTCGTTTGGTCGTTCGGTCGTTTGGTCGTTCGGTCTGTCGTTCGATCGGTCTGTCTGTCGCTTGGTCTTTGGGTTGTGTTGGCGTCGCTCTGTAATAAGAGTAATTTATATGTACATTTGTATGTCTGTATTACCATATAATTAGATACACACACACACACACACACACACACACACACACACACACATACTAACACATATGTGTGTACCTAACTATGTACACATACTTGAAAGTTTCTTGACACTGAACGCCGCTTAAAGCGCAAATTGAGTGCGTGGCAAAGTTTCCATATACTATTCTTAAAGTTTTTTCTTGATAATTTTTTTTTGTAGTTTCTGTTTTTTTTTTCTTGGTCAGCTGCCGAAATTGTATCTATCATTTATCAGCTCTATTAACTGATCGTTCAAGTGGAAGTTGGCTGTCGATCGATGATTTGAGGTTTCGTTGATTTCTGCCAAATCAGCAGAATGGCAAAACTTATGCCGGTTCTTCAAGTGGGCCCCAAAGTAGTTTCCATTTGAACGAGGCATCCAAAATACAAAAGCCGAAAGCTATTCAATACGCAGCAAGGAGCACCACCATTCACTCGACAATTCTTTGTCTCCCTGCCTCTCTCTTTCTTTCTCTGTGTGTAACCCTCTATGTGTGTGTCTGTGTGTGTGTGTGTGTGTGTGCTTAAGCTGGAATTCTTGAATTAAAAAGAATCTAATAAAAGGCACACACAATGACGGGTTCTGGGAACTACAGCGCCAACAAAGCTGATAAAAAAAAGTGAAAATCAGCGTAAAAACCAATTAGAAAACATTTCAAATTCAAACTGAAACTGGGCAACTAAATGCCTCCAAGCTGCCTGCCATGTTTATCGAATATGTACTTCGAATATTCCCCGAATGTTTATCGAATATTCCTTGGGGAGTGCCTTGCATGTTCCTCGAATGGTTCTTGAGTGTTCCCGACTGCTTCTCGAATGTTCTTTAAATGGTCCCCAAACGTTTTTCTTATGTTCCTTTAATGTTCCCCGATTGTTCCTTAAATGTTCACGAAACGTTCATCGAATCTTTCTCAAATGTACTCTGAATCTTTATTGAACTTTTCTTGCATGATCTTTGGATATTTCGTAACGCTTCCCCGAATGCTTCTTAAGTCCTCCTCAAATGTTTATCAGCTGTTAGCTGAATGTTCCTTAAATGCTCCTCGAATGTTTCTTGAATGTTCCTCAAATTGTCCCCGACTGTTCCTGGAGCTTAGTTGGTCACTGAATGTTCCTTAGCTGTTCACAACTCCTTGAATCTTTCTCAAATGTATCTTGATTATTCCCTGAATGTTTTGCGAGTGTTCCCCGAATGCTCCGGAACTGTTCGACGAGTTTTTCTTGTGCTTTCCTCGAATGCTTCTGAAATGTTCCTAGAAAAGTTCCTCGAATGTTTCTCGAGAGTTCCCCGAATCTTCCTCAAATGTTCCTCGAGTGTTTCTTGAGCTTTCCTCGAATGCTCCTGAAATGTTCCTAGAAAAGTTCTTCGAATGTTTCTCGAGAGTTCCCCGAATCTTCCTCAAATGTGCCTCAAGTGTTCCTTGAGCTTTCCCCGAAGGTTCCTACAGCGTACGTCTTCTTCGAATGTGTCTTTAATCCTTTGCGAATGTACCTTAAATCCTCCTGGAAAGAGCCTTGAACATTCTCTGAGGGTTCATCGCATCTTCCTCTGGTCTACCTCCAGTGCTTTTGAATGTGAACTGACAGATGTCATTTGCCTGCCGCAACCCTGTAAAGCTTAGGGCTGTGTTGCAACAGCCAAATGGCCGGGCTAGCTGGCAACCCTAGTTGCTGCCGTTGCTATGGTGGTTGCTGGTGCCAGGCGCAAAATAAAAAACCAAAAAAAAAAACCTAGAAGCAAAAGTGCGTAAATTTCGACGACAAAGCAGAGACGTGATACAGATACAGATACAGAGACGGCCCGCTACAGAGACGGATAAAAAGATACTCGAACAGATACAGATACAGATACAGATACCTAAGTATGTCTGTTTGTATGCGTGTGTGTGTGTGTGTGTGTGTGTGTTGTGTGTGCGTACATTCCAAGTAGCTACGCAGCTAAGACAAACGTAAGTATGTGAAACTTTCAGGCCCCTTTCCGCCTGCCAACCCCCCTCCCCCCCCTTGTGTAGACCCCGCCGCCCCATTGGCTGTGTTACCCCACTTCACAGCTCGACCCGCGCACACACCTCCAAGCGTACTGCCGGCGCACAGCACAATGAAGCATTGCCAGAAAGGGAAAACCTGAAATGACTACAACAACAACAATGAATACAAAAGCAGCGCGCAGAAGAAGCAGAAGCTAAACAGAAAGCGCAAAAAAAAGAAGGAAAAAAATCTCATATTATTTTGGCCTTCAAAATTTTTGGCGGGCAATGAACCAACAACAACAGCGCGTACACACACACACGCACACACACACGAAATTCCGTGGGGAAGAGATAGAGCCAGCGGGCGCTGGCGGAGGCGGAGGCAGGGGCAGAGCCAGAGGAAGGGGCAGCGTCAGAGGAAGAAGCAGTGGCTGCTACAGAGACGGGGCAGACAGCAACTGAGTCGGCAGCTACTCACACACACACACACACACACACACACACATACATGCAGATAAAACAGACGCACGATCGAGACGCTATACACAGTTAGTGGGCAGGGGGCGGGCGGGCTGGTCAAGGGGTAAAAGCTGTCGGCGGGCAGGGAGGAAGGGGTTAGGCCTAAAGAGTGTGGCCACGTCCATGACTTGCAAGGCATTTGAGCTAGGCGCGTGTTGTCTGCGTGTGTGTCTGATTGTGCGTATGCATGTGTGTGTGTGTGTAAGACTTTCAGTCACCTAACCCCTCCTCACCTAACACCCCCCCCCCCTCCCTAGGCCCAACGTGCAGCAGCTGCTAGCAACAACACGCATTGCGTGCAGACTTTAAGAGGTGCAAAAGAAGTCGCAGCCTCAACTGCTCCCCACCCCCTGCCGCTGCCACAAAAGTGTCACCAAACACACACACACACACACACATACACAACACCCAAGACACAAGACAACAAATGTTGACACACAACAAATTTTGCATAAAATTTGTACCGTTTTTCCACTGGTTTCAGTTTTAACTGAAACTAACTGAATGTCTCTCTCTGTCTCTGTCTCTCTCTCTCTCTCTCGCTTTGGGTGGGTCAGAGGCGAGTGTAGGTCATGGGTCAGTAATTTAGGCGCTAATTTGTCATATTAGCAAACAGGCTAGTTGTGAATTATGCCACCAATTGTAATTACCTGCGCCTAAGGCTGCTTATCGCAATACTCGTATCGCTCCCAGGCTGAGTCTTAACTCGTTTTGTTTAACTTTCATACAAGGCAGTAAGTAAACCGTTACATGACATGCGATTAACCTAAATTGTGTGTACGTTTTTTGCGTATGAAAAACGTAAGAGTTCAAATCAATTACAGGGCATCTTCTAGTCGTTGAACTCAAAAGCATTTGGCACTGCCCACTTCGTTCTGTCATTCAACACTCAGCTTCAATTGCAGCAATTGAGATGAATAATAACAACAACATAAACAACACAATTTGTTGATATGATAAGTATACGTATATATATATATATATATATATAGTATATATATGATATCAGGATACAACATCCAATGTACGCACTGTGTGTGATTCAGAGTCCAATTATTCAATAGAACTAAACGAATTAACTTCAAAGAAATCACATTGCTACAATTTGTCCTACATATGCGAATATAGTGTAGCTAACATCGCGCATAGCATGACCGATTTCTAAGAGATTTACTTGCATATATATATAGTATATACACTATATATTAAATTGCACTAGTCAAGCTCTATTTGAGCGCAATCAGATTGCTCTACTTTAGCCTAAGCAACAGGTTTCTGAGAACTGAAGATAAGTCTAGTTGAGGTGGGTGTATACATAGGAAAGAAGCTACACACACACAGTATCCTATATCCTATCTATATACTATATATATATCCTCTCAATCAAGGTTGCTGATCAATTCTATATATATACTTTATACTTTCTTTCGTCTTATAGATACTTCTGATACTTTTTTTTCATACTTTTAGATACTTCATGTCATATATAAAGAAAAGAAGCTACACACACATTTACACACACTCTATATCCTATATCCTATCTATATACTATATATATATCCTCTCAATCAAGGTTGCTGATCAATTCTATATATATATACTTTATAAGATTGGAGTTTCTTTCTTTCGTCTTATAGATACTTCTGATACTTTTTTTTCATACTTTTAGATACTTCATGTCACCCATTGCTAATGGGTTAAAGCTATATCTAATGGATAGCTCGATTATATAGAAATCATATAGGAATACCAGAGATTAGATTAGTATAGTATATTTATATATATAGCTTAGTATATAAGACGCTTTCGTCTGAGCCGCAAGGTCCGACTTGGTCCACACCCACTTTTCCTATAGATACTTTAGCCCTGTTTGCAGGAACATTATCCTTATTCAAAGCAATCACATTTAATATATATACAGATGCTATAGATAAAACTTAACTTTATATATTAAATTCATGATATCCATAAGACAAAGTTTCTAATTAAACACAGCAAGTTCTTAGAACATAAATCTAAATTAAAAGCGAATTTTAGCCTGAAGGCGTTGCTAGGTTTTGGCCTAAAAGTATTCTAATTTAGACGCAATTTCTGGTATAAAATTATATATAAATGAATCTTTGATAGTAAAACTTTAATATCAATTAATAATATTCAGTAAAATGTATAAATAAGAACTACAATTGAAGAGTTCTTTCTATATGTGTGAATCACTGTGCCTCATTTTGAGGGGTTTGAGCGACGCTGAGACGCATCTCCAGATCTGAAGGAAAACAAAGCCGAAAAAAAAGTACCAGGTACTCGTAATATGCGATAATGAAAAGGCAGCAGCTAGAGGAGCAGAGTGTGCGCAGGAGGGCACAGGAGCTGCAGATCCTTATAACAGCGTCATTTCACACGGTGCTGCCTTATAAGGCAGATCGCTTGGTGGAGGGCAGAGGCGTGTGCAGTGGGGGATGATGGGTGGAAAGTACTCAGAAGGGCTATAGATAGTTGTCTTAAAAGTTAGTCAGAGGTGTAAACTATCGCCTGACTACCCCTGTTGGGCTTGCCCCTTGCCCCACGCCACTGCTTGTGGCACAGCTTTGAGGCGTCTTCAAGCTGAATCGTAAAAATGTTTAAGTTGAGTCTAATTTGTGCATACAAAGTCACAACACACACACACATGTATACACACACACACACACACACAGACTGGTCGACGCATTTGGGTATTTAGGTATATGTTGCCTTGGGTTGCATGCCTCATACGTCGTGCATGCAACATACATATGCATGGCACCTACCGCCCATGCAGAATGGAACACAACGTGTGGCAAGTGACAGGCGGCGGGCGGCGGGTGGCGGGTGGCGGGTTGTGCCAGGGGTGGGGAGGCAGGCTGATGGTTTGGCAAGTGGGCGTGGCATAGCAACCTGTTGCCAAATGAAACCTGGCAGCGCATAATGAAATCAGAAAACCGCATTTAATGGAGTCATTGACTTAAAATTCGCTCTCTGTTCGCATATATATATTTTTCTTCTGTTTCTCTGTTGTTTTGTATTTTTTGTATTTTTGATAGTTTCTTTTTATTTTTTGAGTATTTTTTAGTATGTTTTTTTTCTGCGCTCTTTGATCCCAGTTCGTGGAAGCAACTTTATTTTCAATGTCTTTCTTTTTTATACACAAAAAAAGGCCTCTCGTTGTGTATTCTTTGGGTTTCTGCACATCCTTCGTTAGAAAACCACTTAGAGCGCCGGCCCACATTCATATGACGCACACACACAGACACACACACAAAGAACTTACCACGAAAAGGAGGCTTACACACAGACACACAAATGCTGTTAAAATTCCGACTACGTATTGTCTGGTTAATAGGATTCCATGCCAATTCCCGAACCCAAGCCCAAACCCAAACCCAAGCCCATTCCTCGCTCGAGACGCAGCGCATCGCGTTCGAAGAGCGTGAAGAGCATAAAAGGTGTGAATTAATTGAATGAGATCTTAAAGGATTCTATACACATACATACATATATACATATCGTTCATCAGCGTATGCGATGCAAATTCCTTTCTGATGTATTGCACTCTTTAATGGCAGATTAATGAGACAAAACGAACTCAATTTGGCTAAAAGCTGAGAGATCGTTGAGATCGCTTAGAGCGAACTTGCGAATGATGGGCTTATCCCCAAGTACCCCTAAAAGATTCCTCTCATAACTTTAAGAATTTATGTCTCAATTCTTGAGTCACTCGAAAGATACATCAAGAATATTTAAAGAGATTTCCTTAAGTTAGTTAGAGGCTGCGCTGGCTGTACAAGAGCTCGTCGGGTTCGTTTAGGGACATCCTTAAGATCGCTTAGGGGTGACCATATCCGCAAATCGCCCAAGGCAACTCGTTGAAACAGATTTAAGAATTAATGTCTCAATTCTTGACTCCAGACATTCATTAAGCATATTTAAAGGTATTTCCTTAAAGTAGTTAAAGACAGCGCAGGCTGTACAAAAGATCCTTAAGATCGCTTGGGGAGGTTCTGCAAATGATGAGCTCATCCCCAAGGCAAATCGCTGAAACAGTTTCCCTCAAGAGATTTCTCTCATAAGATTAAGAATTCATGTCTCATTTCTTGAGTCATTCGAAAGATTCATCAGGAATATTTAAAGTCATTTCCTTAAAGCAGTTAAAAGGTGCGCCAACTGTACAAGAGCTCCTTGATATCGTTTAGGAAGATCCCTGCGGGAGATTCTTAAGATCGCTTGGGGAGCTCTTGCAAATGATGAGCTTATCCAGAAGTAACCCAAGCAACTCGTTGGAACAGTTCTCTTCATAACATTCCTCTCATAACTTTAAGAATTTATGTCTCAATTTCTGACTCACTCGAGAGATTCATTAAGCATTTTCAAAGGCATTTCCTTAAGGTGTTCCAAACCTGATAGAGAAGTACCAGGAATGGTTGTAGAAACTGCTCCAAAGATCTCATAATGTAATGGTTCTACTTCTTCTAGCTTAAATGGAACACTGAGAACTGTTGCTGTTTTTTTTCCACCTGATAAACGCATCAATTGAACTCTGAAGTGATTGTCTAATGAACCCGCAAGTTGTATGGGAACCATTGTAGGCTCTGTGATAAAGTGGTGTCTTGTTGTGCGTGCGTGTGTGTGCGTGTGTGTGTGGCATAAGTTTGAAATGCTACACACACATTTTGCGGCATTTTGGCGGCTGTCAAAGGCGCAAATGGCAAACAAATGGGCGCTAGTCAAATGGCCAATTAATCAATCAAATGAAAAGAAGGCAGTCAAGGGGAAAGGGGAAGGGGCCAGGGGGATCGAACTCTCTATGTGAGTCCAGATCACAATTGTCACTTGATTTAATACCCCAGCTGGAGCAGAATGTGGCCAGAAAGTGTTTTAGCTTTTTGTGGGCCTGATGCGATTCGATATGGCTCAAAAGAGCAACAAAAACATGGCCAACATGACTTGAGAGCTGGCGACAATTAGCTGCCCGATTGTTGACACAACTCCAATCCACTCCCCCCACCCCTCTAGTCTGAGATGGCAATGGATAGCAATTGTCCATGACCAAAGAGTCAACTCTCTGGTGCCAAGTTGATTGCCAACCGTGGCCAATGCGATTGTTGTACGCACGCAGAATCTCAGCCCATAGGCAGCTCCCAGCTTTAGCTTCCAGCTTCCAAATGGCCCAAACAAAAAGAAGAAAAATAAATACAAATATATACATATAAATTTATACACACATATATATATATATATATAAAATAAAAATAAAACATTTTCGGAGACGCATTTCGATTGTTGTTTTAAGCATTTATGTGGCAACTTTTCGGTTTTCATCTTGTTGCGAGCAACTTGCTGATTGCTCTTTGATTTCAGTATTATTCATTTTTTTTGGGCTACTATTTTAAAAAGTTTTATATATATATATATATATATATATAATGTATATATATATATATGTATTTTGGTATATCTACTCTGTTGCCAGGCCATTTTACAGCGATTATTAAGCAAATTAAGGAATGTCAATGCATACGCTTAGCATATACAAAGCAACAGGTTGCTGTCGTTAGGTCGGTAAAAATTCATTGAACTGGTTCGCAGCATCTGACACTCATAGATTAACATAATTTGCGTATCAACTTCCCTAGAAAAAAAGCAGAAACACTACTAAAAATGATCTAGTATCCATCGAGCGACTGGGCAGTGCCCTGTATAAAATCTGAAGGGAATTGGAAATATTAATTGATATGAAAATAAAATAATATATAGTATAAAGTTAATCTAAGTTAGTTAAGTTGATTTCTTTAGCTTAATGGAAGTCAGGAGATATCAAAATAAATGAAGTGTAGGGTATTTCGGGTCTAACACACCAATTTAACCCCTCTCGATCTTTGAATTCCTCTAATCACAGTCTCTAAATCATTTTCAGAGGAAAGCAGAGGAGCAGCAGACTCAGCTTCCTAGTGACATCATGAATACCCTTCCTGATCTACTTTCAACTGTTATTATATAGAATATATATCTAGAGAGCCCCTGCCACCTGTTACGCATAGCTAGAATACCCTTTATGCCATTTTTATGACCACAGGGTATACATAAGAAATTAGCATGAGACGCGCAGCTGATTTTAATGAGCAATGAACAATGATCGCACGGATTAGATATTGATATAGATTTCATTAATTAGTTGGCCGAACGATATATATGAATTGGTCCGATCCGGTTGGGCGTGTGTTTCTCTAGCTGTTTCTTTTTTTTTCTGTCATAGTGTTTCTCTTTTTCTTAGTGTTTTTTTTTTTAGTTTTTTCAGGGCGCGTTGTCAAATCAATGCCACTCCAAACATTTCGTATGCAAATGAGTTGTTTGAGCCAGCGCATAAATTATAATCACAACAAAAGACAACTTAATACGTACATGCATACAACCAACAACAACAGCAACAACAACAACAACCAACAACAACCAACAACAACAACCATCAACAGGAGTGCAAAACTTAAAGCAGCGCAGCACGTGCGTCTGCCTGGAGGGCGTGGCTGTAGGCTGTAGGCTCTGCTAGGGCAGGGAAGGGTTCGGGCTATGTAATACTATGTACCACAAAAGGTAGGCTCGCCATTTGCGTAGACCCAACACATTCCGATCTGAGAGCTGCTCCCAATCTCTCGCCGCGAGTTTCCCAACACATAAATCAAATTCCGAAACGAGTCGATGCTCAAATCGTTTCATCTTTCATCTTAAACACAATAAAGATAACGATAGAGATAAAGCTATCCTTAAAGATCGATTCTCTGCTTAGGTAGCCAAACTTGCTTAGGTATAAACTGGGCAGATTTATTGGCTGTTCGGAAGTATTCAAAAGTAGGTCTAAAGATTGCTTGAGAGAGCTTAATTCTATTTATTTTTATTTGTTTTTAAATATTTAAACTTTTTTCTTGTTTCTTGAGCAGAGATTAAGTCGGTTGATTCAAGCATCTTAGGACTCTAAAACATAGTTTAATGTATCGTTTATACTATACCTAAATAAGAATAGAGTAGGAGGTAATCTCCTTGTCTCTTGGTCTTTTGGTCTTATGGTATCCTGGTCTTTTGATCTCTTAGTCTTCTGGTCTCCTAGTCTTTTGGTCTCTTAGTCTACTGTGCTTCTGGTCACCTAGTCTTCAGGTCTTTTGATCTCTAATGATCCTGGTTTTCTGGTTTCCTTATCTCTTGGTCTCCTGATTTCTTGATCTTATGGTCTCATGGTGTTATGGTCTCATAGTCTTCTTGTCTCCTGATCTCTTGGTCTCATGGTCTCATGTTCTCCTAGTCTCCTGGTCTTCTAGTCTTCTGATCTACTCGCCTTCTGATCTTTAAGTCTCTTAATCTCTTGGTTGTTTGGGCTCCTGGTCTCATAGTCTTCCAGTCTTCTGGGCTCCTGGTCTTCTGGTCTTGTGATCTCCTGGTCTCATGGTCTTTTGGACTCTTGCTCTCATGGTCTCCTGGTCTTCTAGTCTACTGTTTTTCTGGTCTCCTAGTATCCTGGTCTCCTGGTTTCCTCGTCTTTCGATCTCTAAGTCTCCTGGTGATCTCTTAGTCTCCTGGTCGCCTGTTGTTTTGGTCTTTCGGCCTTTTGATCTCTTAGTCTCCTGGTCTTATAGTCACAAGTTCTCTTGGAGGCCAAGACCTAGTCGCCTGGTCTCCTATTCTCCTGGTCTCATGGTCTTGATCTCATGATCTCATAGTCTTCTAATCTTATGGTATTATGGGCCCCTGGTCCCCTGGTCTCCTCCTTTCCTACTTCTTCTTGCAGCTCTCCAATCCAGCCCCAACAAACTCAGTCTTCCCTTTCATCAATGTAGACGCACATCAACTGGAAAAGCAACTTTTGTGCTGTGGACTTTCTAGAAAGTCCACGTTGCTTTGTCTCTTATTGCGTAGACAAGTTTTACCTATCCCTTAACCAAAATCAACTGGTTTAAGCCTATCAAACTTTCTTTTATAGGCTTCTATAGCTTGATTTGAGTAAAGCAAACTTTTGGGCTATAAAAGGTTAAGAATATGATGTTTAGTCAGAAAGATTATAAGAATTCTATGGGGGAAAAAAAGATCATAAAAATTCCATAGGCTAAGGAACTGTGATTATTGTGATTAGTATTATTAGTGTAAAATTTCAGATAAGATAGTAAATTATAGATATCTACTATGTGGTGAGGAGTGTTTCGGTCTGGTTTTTTTTTTGTTGTTGTCTTTCTTTACGGCTTTTTGCTTTTGTTTAGGGAATGGGAATTCGGCCAGGAACCAGGCTAAAAGCCTTGTCGTCGAGTTGCTTAAAAGGAAACGCGAAAAAGTTGTGAGCGCTTGTTGATTTTATTTTTTATATTTGTTGTGCTTTTTTTTTGGTTTTTAGGGCAGCAAGATTTCATTTCATTTTAACTGGAATCAAATTACGAAACCAACAAAGTTGATGACGACGATGAGCAGCGGCAGCGGCAGCGGCTGAGGAAGAGGCGGCGGCACACTGCCAAGTTATTTTCTTATACTTAAGAATCGGAGAATTGGAAGCAAATTTACTTTTGGTTATGAGGCGGCTCGTTTTGTTTGAAGATCTGCATTGAATTTTGAATGGCTGAATAGTTAGGATCAGTTCGAAGGAGCCGAAGAAGCCAGAAATCTTTTTTCCAAATGAATTCCTATTTGGCATGTGGTCAGTTTTTTGTCTTTTTTTTATCGTTTGGTTTGTAGATCGTCTTTCTACCTATTGCCAATTGCAGCTTGTATCATAATAGCCTATTTCCAGAGTACCTGAGCCACAGTTCCGCCCCCTCCGCCCCTCGCTTAGCTGGGCTTATGTACAGAAGTATGTGGCAAGAAAAGAAAAGGTTGAGCTCACGCGCATCTTTGGGGCAGGAAGCGAAGCGACCGGGCTCCGATTCAGGTCTCTCGCACACGGGACCGTCACACACATTTGGCATTGACAACGGTGGCGTCGCCTCATGACACTGGAGTGGTAACTGGGGGGAGGGGGAGGGGGATGGGGATGGGGATGGGGGGAGAGGAGGGATAGAGAGGAGCAGTCGAACGCCATGGGCATAAAGTTCACACTCGTAAGTAAATAAATTTAAATGGCGGCACTTCTTCTGCTAATCTTTTTACCCTTTTTCCCTTTTTTTCTTGCTGTATTTATTTTGATTTTTTTTTATGTTTTCAACCTACTCAGTTGTCTCTTGTTATACCCTGCAATGGCTGAAAGTGCACAAAAAGGAGGCATTTTTAAACATATTAACGATAATCCTAATCAGGGTCAACAGAGGGTTAAGCCAGGTTTGGTCTAAAGTGTCTAAAGGAGAAGGGTTTAACTAGGGCTTAAAAGCTTCTCTCGGAGCAGTTTTGCTGGCTGATTCCTGCTGGATATATGTGTCTATATAATAAATATTTTGTATAGGGTATATCATAGTTAAATATTCTTTTTTTAACTGCCTTTTTTGTGTTTTTTGTTGTGTTTTTTGTTGTTTTTTCGGTTGTTTCTTTGGCTGCGCGAACGTTTTTCATAAGAAATTCAGCAGGCAAGCTAAAGATTTCGTTTCTTAGCGCTGGCATTAAGATTTTTATGGTTATTAATTTGCTAAATAATACGAAGATGCCAACGGAGAATGGTGATGCGAAGAGGAGCAGATCGGCTCTTCTTGTTTCTATCCATGTTGTTGTTGTTCTTTTTGCTCTGAAGCTCTGAAGTGCCCGGGTCGCTGTTGCTGGGAAAGGCCCCAACCTCAACCTCAACCTTACCGAAGCCAAGTGTGGACTTCTGTGAATGAAGAGCACTTTGCATTGAGCAAACCAACGAAAACGAAAAACAAAAAAAATATATATACACATATATACAAAAAAAAGCAAAAACGAAATGAGTTTCGTTGAAGATTCGACTGGAGAGGCGAATGTTAATGCCGGCTTGGGCCCAGGAATTGCGCGCCATAAATAACCAGGCAGGAGGCCCCCAACTCCAGCTCCAGCCAAATGGAACCCAAGTTAAGGGACTGTAAGCGATGGCGATGGCGACAGCGAAAGCTGACCTCAATGATTTTTATTGGTTTTAAGTAATGCTCACAGATCCTAGGATCTGTGCCGTATGCTTGATAAGGTCAAGCAACCCAGAGCACAATTTCCGCAAATCAAAAGCATAAAAAGGCACAGAAATATTCATTTCATATGCTACTTAAATTATATGAAATAAAATTACTGCCTAAAGATGTGCCTGACAGCTCTTAGATCTCAAATTGAGTGCTCCATACCCTACACATTAATGCATATTAGCTTCGAAATGGATGTTGCTTTGTGCGTGAGGATGAATACAGAAATATAATAATTAATTAAGTCGTGGCTGTCCTGAGGGGATGTTTGGCTGGAGAATACTATCTCATACTTGGATTTAAGACTCTACAGAAGCCTCTTTTAAAGACTCTATTTAAACCTCTATCTAAGCTACTTTATAGGTCACTATATAAGCCTCTATAAAAGCCTCCTTAAAAGGCTCTATAGAAGTTCAAATATACTCCTAAAATATATATCAAATTTCAGCACGAAAGCTAAGCTAATTTTTCATTTAAACATAGATTACCTTGGCTCTAAAAATAAATAATAATTATTTAAAATAGATTAATTAATTTATAAACTTTTTTATACTAATCTGGAGACCCTTTTCTAATATATAAAAAATATCTCTTAAATTAAATTCATTTATTGTTTCTTATTTTTTTATTAATCTTAAGAACCAGAATCAACTTTATTTTCATTACTAGCAAAATATCTCGTGTATTAAAGTTGTAGCTTAAAAAATAAAAAGGAATAGTAAATAATAAATTTCTTTGTATATATTATTTTTATAATAATTTCAACACTCATTTATAAGCTAATAATATCTATTAAATAGTACTTCAATTGGTTTTCATTTTGTAAATTTATAATTTAAACAAAATATATCGACTTCAACTTTTTTAGCTTTATTCCACTTCAAAAATAGTTTTTTTTGAGTTGAATCTACAGAAAATTTTAATAATAATAAATAAAAAATTAATTCATTCATATTATTTCTATACTAATTTTAAAGCCCAGTTAAAAGTTTCAAAAATTTCTATTGAATAATATTTCGATTTCAACTAAAAATCTCGATTTTAACTTGTTCCTTGGAGTTGAAGCTAAATAAATAAATAATAATAAAGAATTAACAATAAACTTCTTTATTTATATTTTTTTATGCCTATCTTTATACCCATTTATTAGTTAAAAAAATCTCTATAGTATAGTACGAGAATTTACTCTAACTTTATAAATTTTTCCAACCAAATATCTCGACTTAAACTTGTTGGTTTTTCACACCTTAAAAATGTTATTACTAGACTTGAAGTTAAATAAATAATAATATTAAATAGTTAATAATAAATTCCTTTATTTATATTATTTTTATGCCTATCTTTAGAGCCTCTTCTAAATTATAAAAATCTCCATTAAATAGTACCTTGATTAACTTTATTTTCATCATTTTTTCCAACTAATTTCTTCGCCTTTAACTTGTTGCTTTATCACACCTCAAAAAAAGTATTACCAAACTTAAAGCCAAAGCACTTTCATCGAAATATTTTGTAAACGTGTCAAATATATGGTCGAAAGCCAATTATGGTAATAGTTCTCCCTCTGTTAGGGTATATCCGCTTCGTTGTAATTAGCTTTGGGTTTTCTAAGCAGAGCCAATTATAGCGACTTTCAGCACGACTCGTCTCTAATTAAATTCTGTACGCAAATAACTTTCAGTTTCCTTCGGGCCAAAAAGCTGACATAAAATTGTTTAAGAAAAAAAAATCGAAAAAAAACTCAACAGAAAACCGAAAAGCGAAAAAATAAATATAAAAAGCCATTTCGAAATGTGTACAAACATGCGCAAACATATGTACATACATATGTACAATAGCGTATTAATACATAAATAATTAAGCCAAGCTCTGGGCCTTATTGTCACTGCCCGCAGCCCTCGCCTCCCTTTAAGCCATAATACCGAAAACCGAATCTGTCATATCAAGTTTGTCAGTTTGGGGCACATACCAAAGCCACATGAAACCAAATTAAATTCAAAAGCAATAAAAAAGAACCACTCATACGCATTGTGGATTTCAATACTGTTTGTATTGGTGATGACTTCCCCTTTCGATTTTGGCCATGTAAGATATATAGGCCCCAAAGTCAAGAGCCACAATAAGAGCCACAGTAAGAGCCAAGCTCAAATTGACACCCGAACCTGACTCTGAGGCCTAGGTACAAGCATTTTTTTTCTATTTTTTGTGTGGGTCGAGTATGTAAATTGGTGTTTTAAATATTTATAAATTTAATTGCGTGTGTTATGCGTATTTGCAGCTACCTCAAACACGCACATTCCTTTAATATTCACACATTGTGCAAAGGTATTTCGGCAGCAGGCGACAAGCTTTAAACTATTCAAAACTATACCTAAAAGACTTGAAATTTGAATAGTATTTTGTCAATAGTAATAGAAATTGTATCTGAAAAACCTTTTTTAGATTTGAAATATTATAATTGGATATATCTTATGGAATCATCAATACTCCCAGTCTATTTAGTTGCAAGAAAATCATTAATAATATATGAATCAACATATGCTGGTGTAAGAATAAATATATTTATATTTCATAGAGGTAAAATTTCTTTTAATACTTTCAAAAATTGTTCAAATTGTTTCTGATAATCCTTTTTTTTGGCATGTTTCAATTTATGATTAGAAATATCTTATGGAATTATCTCAAGGAAAAGTGATTCATCCATTTAGTTCCAAGAAAATCATTTCGAATATATAAATTAACATATCTTAGTGTAAGAATACTAAAAACTATATTTAATAGAGTTAAAATTTCAATGTTACTTTAAAAAATGTTGAAATTTTTATCTGAAAATATTTTTTTTTTTTTGCCATATGTAATTTTATATTTGGAAATATCTGAGAAAATTCTCTCAACTGAAAGCGGTTTAAAGGGATTTAGTTCCAAAATGATCAATCACAATATATATATTAATAGATTAGTGTTAGAATAGTATATATACAGATATATAACCCATCTATATCTTATTATAATTACATCCGAAAATCCTTTTTGCATATATTTCATTTTATGATTGGAAATATCTTATGAAGTTCTCTCAACTAAAAGTGAGTTCAAGGGACTCCTCGTCGATTTAGTTTCAAGGAAATCAATCGCAATATATATTCTATATAGATATAGATTCTAGTATAATATGTTTGATATATATTTAGCTATCTGAATCTTGTCATAATTATATCTGAAAATTATTATTTTTAATATTGCAATTTATGATCAGAAATAGCTGACAAAATTGCCTCAACTTAAAGTCTTAGTCGAATTAGTTCCAAGAAAATCAGTCACAATATATAAGTTAACAGTTTGTAGTGTAAGAAAAACATGTTTGCCATAAAGTAAATCGACAAATTTGTCACCTGGCTCTGCCCATACAGAGCTGTAGAGAGGCAGCGAAGAGCTTTGGGCCCATTCAGAGGCAGCCAATCAACTCAGTACCGAAATTTTTATGTAACTGCGTAGATACATTCTTCTTTTTTTCACCTCTACCAATACATAAGTATACTATATATATATATATATATATATATATATATATATATATTTGTTCTTCTGTTACTCGCATTTGTTTTTGTATTTGTTCGTATCTATTCTGTGGCCCTTGCTTGAACCCAGGCGAGCAGTGCGCGGGGCCTTTTGTTAATTGTAAGTGGCATTTTTAATAGAGTTTTTATTACATGTGTTTCGTCTTTGGCGCTGCTCACCCCTCCTCCCCCTGCTCCCTTCTCCCCTAGCGATAATTTATGCTACCTTCCAGCGTATACGCATCCATTTAAATGTATTTTGCGGCATTTTATGGCTTTTATATCGTTCGCCTTGCGTATTTACATAAATAGTTTAGTTTAGTTTAGCTTCATTTTCAGTTTTTCAGCTTTTTATTTTTTCATTTTCGACGAATACGAATACGAATACTACTCATACTCATACTCACACTCATAACAACTATGGGTACTATTTTTCGGTAATGTGCGATTTGGTTCCGTTCCGTCAGCTCAGTTCAGTGCGGTTCGCTGCCTTCTTTCCCTTTATGTAAATATAAATAATAAACTGATAGAAGCCTGGTATCATATTAACTGTGGGAGGAGTGTGAAGACAGGGCCAGGGGCAGGGGCAGGGGTCAGGTGCCCCGCCTCTAATGAAGACAAATAACGTTTTTACTTTGACAAATCGAACAACTTTTACATAGGCCAGACTGAAGCTTGAGCATTGCGAATATGTTTTAAAATTCAAATTATTGAAATGAAATTTTCGAGTTTTGGGTTTCTTTCTGCTTCTTCTTGTTTTTTTTTTTCCATGTTCTTGTTTCTTATCCATTTTGCCCGCTGGCGTTTTGACCCCCAGCTGAGCCAGTCGCCGGCTGACAATGACGCCACCGGCTTCAGATTGGAACTGAAAACTGGCACGGGAGATGAGGGCAGGTAAGCTAAGGTAATGTAAGGTCTGAGGTAAGGTTTGAGGGCGTACAAAAGGGGCGGTACGCTCTGTGCTCCTATTCACACGCTGCTTAATTGAATGTAGCAACTAGAAATCGTTTTTACCAATCATTAGCCAAGACTTTGTTTTTCTTTTTTTGGTTTTTTGTAGGACCAAACACGCCCCCGAGGTAATCAATGTCTGCCTGGAAATATCGAGTCAATAGCAAAACTGCCACCTTCGATGCTAATTGTCGTTATACCCTGACCCCGAGCCAGAGTCCGACACCAACACCGACCCCGACACAAAATCTTAGCCCTATATCCCGCACAATTGAGATTTGTAGAACTCAAAACTAAAACTGGAGCGAGCCGCGTCGAGGACGACTTGTGTTAATTTTATTATCGCTTAGCTCAAATGAAGTAAAGTTTAGGCCTCTAAACAAATTAAATGCCAGTCGCTACCTGAGAAGATGCTGCAGAACCATTAGCAGCAGCAGCACCAGCAGTTAACAGTTTTAGCGCAAATACCCTTGAACTGGGTATAATTAGAATCTCAAACGGTTTGTGACGCACATCAATCTCATAGCTCTCAGGGTGTATCTACCTATAAGTATGGGTATAGATATGATAAATGGTAGATCAGATGGGATTACCAGGTCTGAAAGTCTATTGATAAGTCTTGGTATAGATATGATAAATGATAGATCAGACGGGATCTATATCTGGGTATATATATGATTGATATCGGAGCTAATCAGATGGCATTACTATAGGTAAAGATATAGCCAACGCTATAAATGGAAAGATAGCTCGAAAATTTGAAGTTGTTGCTTGAAATTTTCCTTAAAGTTTATGAAGGTTAGTCGCTTTGTTATCAGATCAGCTTAATATGCAGTTTATATAAGAAAAGTTGGTTAGGAATAAAGCTAAATATGAGATATATATAATATACTGAATATACTAATTATACTAAGCCTTAAAACCTAACAGAATCTGCCTAGCATAAGCCGAACTTAGAGTCAAAAAGCTATAGACACATTTGGGAATTGCTTTATAAAACATTTCCCAGACTTTATTGTATCTTAAAGATACTTTTAGAACTAAGTATCTTCTTTGGTATAATTTAAATGAGAATCTATTATTATAATTAGTATTTCTATCTAATTAATCAAAAACAGACTAAGTTCTATCCATAAAGGATGTCCTTTAGTTTAGAGTATTCAATGCGCGGCGTTTTTTAAGGATCTCTTTTTGGTCTCAAATTTCGATTTCGGTTTCGGTTTGGTGCGGTTCGAGTTGGGTTTTGGTAGGCTTGGTTTCGGTTTCGAAACGAAATCTCTGCGCAGTCGCGACACAATGTTTGCTTTAGCAATTCATTAATCATTGATAATTACATTAAATGTGGGCCTAGGCCTACCCGCCTGTGCGATCCGACCCAACTAATGAATACACCGAGCTGAGAGCTAGGCAACAGCTTATAATAGTATGAGTATGACTTTGAGTATATACTCAGAGTTACGACTGACCATTCACTGTGCGTTTGCAAGTTGTAAGTTGTAAGTTGTATTTGGAGGCAGGTTCATATGGCTTGTACGTGAATGTTACGTTGAGTTCCTGTCTCGGGTTTAGATTTGGATACGTTTTTTTGTGGCTTGTTGCCAAGCGTTTGCGTGTCAGGCTTTTAATTGCTTGCAAATTACAGAAACACGGGATGGGACAGACGCCGGACGGCTAACCAGGTAAGGGACTACGGACTATGGACTAGGGACTAGGGACAAGGGACGAGGGTCGAGCGACAAGGGACGCTTTGATACGTGCAGAGTCGCATATCAAATACAAATCTGATTTTTAAGGTTTTCGCCGAAAAGGTATGACTTTTTTTCTTCTTCTTTTTCTCTTGCTTTTGCTGTTGTTTCTTTTTTTGTTGCTTTTTTTGTGGTTTTTTGAACAGCTCGTAAAACATTTTTTGGCTAGAAAACCAAAATAAATAAACGCTTGACTCATATGAAATCACTTTTACACTGTGCTGCCCCCTGGCGGCCAATAAAGTCAACTGCTTACACTCACAGCTACATGGCCAAAACTCTTGGTAACATATATAGAAACTAGAAATGGATTAAGAAATAAAGACATATATAGAAACTAGAATTTGCTGAAGACTGAGATAATACTATATAAGATACTATATCTATTTGATAAAGATACAATATCTATCTTAAAGATATTTGATTGGAATCGCTGAAGGAGCTGAGGACAGCAGCATCTAGGGATGTTCCTAGCTTCCAAGCTGCTATTGATCCTTTTGGGGTTACTAATATCCACATCATTCTTAAGATATAACGTCTATAAGGTCTATAAGATCTGAAGGATTGTCAATCTTAGACGATATAAGGATGAGAACATTCCATTGGGACAACAACTTTCCACAGCAGCTCCCTACCAGAAAGGTTTCAATGGGCTGCTTGGCCAACTATATAGAACACTTCTGTAGACTCTTCTTGCCAGATTGCCACTTTCCGTTTAAAGTTCAGCGTTCCACAGATCGGGCGGACCATCAACCCAACTGAGCATAAGATTACGTTAGCCGTTTCACGTGGCTGATACTCGTCAAATTTAAGGGCCAAGTTTGTAACTGATTTCTACTAGGAAAGGCCATGTAACTGAATTGTGGCCAACTAGCTGCTGCCATGTACCAAATGTACCAAAAAAAAAAGGGCCATGTCTTCGGCGTTGTGCCCATGTCGTCTGATGTGGGCATCTTCCACATCGACGTCCGATGTAAATAAAGTGTACGACATCGTTCCCGGAACGTGTAACTGCGACAAGGAAACTTCTGTTCACTACGCAAAACTTTGCTACTGGAAACTTATACAAAGCAGAGCGAGAAATCTTCAATGGCGCAGCAGAAAGATAAATATATATATATATATATATATTCGATCTGTGCTTTGTTTAAATTAGCTACAATATATACGAGATATTTGTCAAATTTGGTTATTCACACAAAGTTCTTTGTTATTTATGAGTATAAATATCGCATACATATATACTCGATACTTTGAGTAAAAATAATCATTTGACATGAGCCCCACTTGAACTTTGGTAAAATGACTGAAGCACTTGAAAAAAAATTAACATAGATTTTCGGTCTGGCCAGAGAATTGAGGGCAATGCAATTGCTGCCTTGGCTATTTGGCCGCCTGGCCGCCTGGCTGCTTGGCTTCTTGGCCAGTTTTGCTGCCAATGCATGAATCATCCTAATGCATTTTCCCAAGGAAAAACCTGCTCGGCCATAAAGACACACCAGACGCCAAACTGCGTCGTCTTTCTGCACTCAAAGGGGAGCGGCGATGGGAGGGGAGGGAAGCTAATGTCGAATCAGTGACAACATTTTGGTGCCCACCAGATGGCGTCATCATCGTCATCGGCTTTGCCGGCCGGCCGCCTGGCCGGCTTGTCGGCCCACTCAGCTAGCGGCATCGATTTTGTTAGCTCTTTTTTTCTTCCTCTACGTGTGTATAATGGGTGTGTGCCTCTGTGTGTGTGTGTGTGTGTGTGTAGGCTGCATTTTGGCGAAATTGCAAAGTCATTTCTAGCTGGTTGTATCTTGGGTATTCGAATCCGTTTATCTGTATCTGTATCTGTATCTGTATCTGTATCTGTATCTGTATCTGTATCTGTATCTGTATCTGTATCTGTATCTGTATCTGTATCTGTATCTGTATCTGTATCTGTATCTGTATCTGTATCTGTATCTGTATCTGTATCTGTATCTGTATCTGTATCTGTATCTGTATCTGTATCTGTATCTGTATCTGTATCTGTATCTGTATCTGTATCTGTATCTGTATCTGTATCTGTATCTGTATCTGTATCTGTATCTGTATCTGTATCTGTATCTGTATCTGTATCTGTATCTGTATCTGTATCTGTATCTGTATCTGTATCTGTATCTGTATCTGTATCTGTATCTGTATCTGTATCTGTATCTGTATCTGTATCTGTATCTGTATCTGTATCTGTATCTGTATCTGTATCTGTATCTGTATCTGTATCTGTATCTGTATCTGTATCTGTATCTGTATCTGTATCTGTATCTGTATCTGTATCTGTATCTGTATCTGTATCTGTATCTGTATCTGTATCTGTATCTGTATCTGTATCTGTATCTGTATCTGTATCTGTATCTGTATCTGTATCTGTATCTGTATCTGTATCTGTATCTGTATCTGTATCTGTATCTGTATCTGTATCTGTATCTGTATCTGTATCTGTATCTGTATCTGTATCTGTATCTGTATCTGTATCTGTATCTGTATCTGTATCTGTATCTGTATCTGTATCTGTATCTGTATCTGTATCTGTATCTGTATCTGTATCTGTATCTGTATCTGTATCTGTATCTGTATCTGTATCTGTATCTGTATCTGTATCTGTATCTGTATCTGTATCTGTATCTGTATCTGTATCTGTATCTGTATCTGTATCTGTATCTGTATCTGTATCTGTATCTGTATCTGTATCTGTATCTGTATCTGTATCTGTATCTGTATCTGTATCTGTATCTGTATCTGTATCTGTATCTGTATCTGTATCTGTATCTGTATCTGTATCTGTATCTGTATCTGTATCTGTATCTGTATCTGTATCTGTATCTGTATCTGTATCTGTATCTGTATCTGTATCTGTATCTGTATCTGTATCTGTATCTGTATCTGTATCTGTATCTGTATCTGTATCTGTATCTGTATCTGTATCTGTATCTGTTTGAATTTGAATCTGGCACTTTGTCCCTGTATCTGTATGAAATTCAGTTCGTTAACTCCATAATATTGACCATTATTATACCAATGGCCGTAAAAGATACAGTTTTTACCCCCTACGAAGCTTGCTGTCAGCGCTTAAACTGCGAAAAGCCGAGATATACATGGGAGTGAACGTTGGTTGTAAATTCACTAGCCATGAATAATGTATGTCTTAATTGGTCTGGTCGACGAAAAGTTTCCTATTTTTAGTCGTGCCATGGAAATGTGCTGCAGTTTTTTGTCGATAAAAGGTCAGAATTTAACCCCTGAACTTCACTATCAGAATCGCAAGCCTCCGCACACGATACTCAACTTGTCAATCGCCTTAATTGAATTCAAAAGAATATTACAGACGCAATCAGTGCACTTATCCAGCCGAACAGAGCATCAGTGGGAGTGAGTGAGCGCTGGAAAAGCAGAGCTAAAAGTCAATTTATGAATACCATGGCAATATGTTCATTAAGTCCTCCCACACGGACGCTACGGCACTCAAGAAATCTTAGAAATGATCTTGGGACTAATATATTGTTATAGGCATCTAAGTTTTCCCAGTGAAGTTTATCAATTTGTCTTAAAGTTTCATTATTTGTCGAAGATTGATTTTGTGTTCTTCTGTTTTTTGTGTGTATTGTTTGCTTTATTTCATATTTTATTTTTAAAGATCTGTTATGGTTTTTTTTCTTGCTGCAGCAATTAACACAAAAGCATTAATTAAGTTACGAACTAATGTCTTTTAGACAGCAGATGCCCTGACAGACAGCCAGACGACATGAATGAAGATGATTTGTTTTAGGCCCAACAAAAAGACTAAACTAAAAAATGAAGAAAATAAAAAAAAATTACAGATTACTAAAATAGAGAAGAAGAGTAGAGAATTCCTCCCCAGGCAGGCAGCCAGTCAGCCAGGCAGCCAGCCGGGTCGGTCCATGATCCGAACAAGGCTGTTTAACAAATTTAAACATTTCAATGTTGAAATTCGTTATAAATGAATGAACATTGTAACGGGCCATTTGTATGGGGATCGTGTACCGCAGGCTGCTCATGACGGTTGAAGGGGTGGTGTGCTGAGGTGTGGTGTGTGTGTGGTGTGTGTGTGGAGTGGGGTGGTGGGGAGTGGTTTTAACAAAAAGGTTGTAGGCAATTTTCGCCGTTGTCTGGGCCATGTTTGATTGTTGTTGCTGCTGCTGCTGCTGCTGATGCTGCTCTGGCTGGCTTTGGCTGTTTTCAGTTGTGTGTTGGCAGCTACGTTGTCCGTTGTTAGTTTTTCCAGTTTTTTGTGTTTTTCGTGTTGTTATCTAAACACTTCAAATACGAGTAAGTAATAATGATGGCCACATGTTCATGTCCATTGAGGCCTCACTATTAACCAGCAAAAGCAGCTCGTAGGCATTTTGCTAATTGAGCAACGACAAGTTCGTCCATCGTTCATTGTCCATTGTCCATAGTCCATTGTCCATAGTCCATCGTCCGTGCTCCATGCTCCAAGCTCCATGCTCCATTCGTTGGCTACTTTGAGAAATGGTGTTAACATTTCCGGTGTTTCGACCCATTGCAGAACCGGCCAACTTTTACTTTTCCCAAGGCAGAGATTTCGCTGCCTGTTGTTACCAACCGCCAATATTCGTAAACATCGAGACCATTAAAGGGCCGCCAAAAGGTACAACACGCAGTAGGCCTTAACTATTTCAAAGTTTGCCAAAAAAATATGTTTTTTCTTTTATGTTTGGCCCCAAATGGTTGGCAACTGGTTGACAGACGCACAAAAATGGAAATCCGATTTTGGCATAACGAAAAATCTGAATCCATCAAAACATAACCCGTAGCGAAACAAAGGATTAGGCTTAAGTGCTTTTTAATACGATTTTCAGAGCCATTAACAAAGCTTTTCATAAAAGTTAAGCAAATAATTTCATTATCTACAACAAGAGAAAACACAATTTTAAATAAATCTGCTGCTACGAGACAGTTCTATGATAGATTTCTATACTCGATGATTAATTATGTCTGCAAAAAAAGAAATATATAGTTAATATTTTTATTCAAGTTACATAAGAAAAAGCCACATAAATGTTATTTATTATTCTATCAACTCATATCCTTAAATCTAAAGAATTTGCTCCAGTTTTCCTATCTAGAAATCTCAATTTAAAAAAAAATATTCTATTAGTCAGCAAAGGGTAATTTTTTAGACCGGATTTGCGAAAGACTCCGCATGAGTCACGTTTGGCTTGCAACAAATTTACCTTGCAGCAGTTGACTGTGTAATGAAGGACTTATATGACTGGGCATAAAAACTTTCCTATGTATATATATATCACATACTTATACACACACACACATACACATTCGAGTCGAGCTATTCCTCTACATAAAAGGAAACTTTTTCCTCTTTAATAAGATTAAAATTGTATAAAAAAACTGCAATTAGTCTACTCAAAAAGGTCAAAGAGTACTAAGTAGCACATTATCTACGTCTTAGTTCTGGCCTAGACCGCAATTATCAGTAATGCTTAAATAATATATGTACGATATTGAAAATTATATCGATTAGTATAAGGGCACTCTTGACGCAATGAGTGCATTTTCGTTTGCAATTGCATATTTTAATGCAATTTCAACACAATTCGTAATTTCATTTCAAAATGACACTCAGAATCCAATGATTCATCAAAAGTTGATGTCAGCGAGAACAATATATAAAAAGAGCTTTTGGGTGGGGGCTGAAATAAGCGGATGATTTCGTGACTAGATAATAGGCAATATAGTGAAGTGATGGGTATTAAACAATATATTGTAATCAGGACAAGTCCCGTTCCTGCCAATCAGTTAACATTACGATAAGCGCCACTTGATACAAAAACTAAAAGAGCAAAAAATAAATAGAAAATAAAAAAAAAAGAAACGAGCAGAGAATAAATCGCCAATCAATTAAAAAAAAAATAATCACAAGGTTCTACCGAGATTTGAACTCGGATCGCTGGATTCAAAGTCCAGAGTGCTAACCATTACACCATAGAACCTGTTGAGTGCCGGGCGTCAGAACCCCGAATATAGCCTGCGCTAAAGCTGCTATATTTGCGCTGAGCTATAAATAGCAATCCGGGGGTGGCTTCGCTTAACGACTGCGTCGTTACAGTTGATGCAGACAAAGGAGTGAAACGAGGGCAGAGACACAAACAGGGACAGTGACAGGGACAGTGACAGGGACAGCAACAGCGGCTGAGGTAGAGGTAGAGGTAAAAGAAGAAGCACTGACAGAGGCAGCGACATTTGTTGTTTCTTTTAGTTCTTCTCCTTGCTGTTAATATTGTTGTTGTTGCTGTTTTTGTTGCTGGGCTGAATTTTTGGTTTCCTTTTGTGCGTTATTCACCGCGATAAGGCAACGGAAATATTTGGGATCATCGAATGTTCGTAACTAAGCGGCGAATAATTGGAATTGACATGCAAAAAACAAAATCTAAGGCGGCATTCGATTGGAAACATTTCGGAGCCTATTCAGACGAAGGTCTACAGTAACCCAGAAGTCACTTCGTGCGTCATTAGCATCCATGAGCTCAATGAATCCTCCGAATTATATATAAAAATAGAATTTAATAATTCATACTACAATAAATTGACGTTAAATATCATCTTTATATTTTTTATTATATGTATTATTGTATGTTTCACGTACTCTCCGTTCAACGCATTCGCGATTTAACGTGCTTGTCAAATTTTTACATTGAGTACCTTATATATCGAGCTCTTATACTCAATTTAACGAACGAAAAGGGAAATGTACATATGTGAACATAACATAAAATCAACCCAAAAATGTAAAGGAACAATGCAATGATAAAATTATAAAAATGGAATAGTAAAAAATACGATCTTAGCATTTTGACATTTCACTATGTTAGTTGCCTTTTTGAATCGAAACGCTATTAACTATGAAAATTTTTCGTTAAGTTCGTTAAAATAAGTGTGAGGTATTCTTTTTATTTAACAACAATAAAATATTGCTTCTGTTAACATAAATAAGAACATTTAATACAAAGCTGGGTCCTAAGTTGGGTACTCGAAATAACGAACATACATAAATACATACATACATACACACACACACATACACACACACATTCATTCATACATACATACATACATACATACATACACACAAGAATACACCAAAAAAGAATGGCCTTACATGAGCTTAAGTACTACATTTGAGAATCGAGAAGAAGGCCGTTGACTCACTTAAAACGGGTAATTCATAGGATTGTTTGTGGTGCTCAAAAAAATAGTAGTATTAGACACAGTTGAGGACAAAACGCACTTCTCTTGTGTAAAAGGTAATTTTGAATAAGGAACAACAAGTTATGTTCCATATACTATATATAAGTAATAAATTTATGTATATAATAATGATATTTATAGCAAATAATCATACGGCAGAATTCAAGTTTAACGATCCGTTTAACGGATTCGCGACAAGGGTCCTCAGTTGAGTACTCGAAATATCGAACTATTTAATACAGAGGCTTGTATTTAAAGGTTCGTTAAACCGGACTTCTACTGTATTTACATATCTATGTATTGTACATACATATATGTATATATTAGCATCCATGAGCTCAGAAGTAACTATAATTTTATAATTCATACATCTGCTGCGCTAAAAAGAAATCATGAATTAATAGTTGTTCTTACGTACATTCTTACGTACAACATTACATTTGTACATACATATGTATGTGTACATAAATCGGTATCTTCTTATGTTTCATATGTATGTTTATGTACATCTATGTACATACAAACATATATGTATATATTAGCATTCGTGAGCTCAATGAATCCTCAGTTTTATATAAACAATAAATTGAAGTTAAATATCAATTTTATTGTGTGCCAAAAAGAAAACATCAATTAAAAGTTGTTCTTACACACATCATAGGTATTACATATACATATATATACATAAATGGGTAGCTTTGTATGTTGCATATGTATATATTTATATGAAGTGGTTAAGCAAGTCAATAGATAAGAAATATATTCAAAAATATTGTTAAGTTTTTTCTCTACGGACTTTTGTTGTATAATATAATAATATATATGATAATATTGTACAGGGTTAGCTTCGTTAAGATCTTAGAGAAACTTGAACTTTTATATAATGTTCCTTAATCCGAAGCAAAATCATTTATATTCTATGAGCTAGGTCAGACTTGAAATAAATTTGATCTTTATAGTATGGCAAGAGTATAAGGTATAAAGTATAAGTATAAATATAATTATAAGTCGAATATAAGTTGCTAGTCGAAACATTTATTTGTTTCTAAAGATTTCCTAGCATTATGCATTCTATTACTGCTATTTTTTTGAACTTATCATCATTTGAGAGAGGGATATCAGAATTTCCAACTCTTGAATCGCAAGAAATATATATACATATGTATCCCAGGTTTATCTGCTAAGAAGCCATAAAAATCATGATCGCTTGTAGAGATTTTATGGGAAGATTTATGCTCAAGGATGTGCATAAATTGATTGCATATGTATGTATCCAGAATTGATGTTCGCAGTTGACATAAAGCAGCATCAGTCATCATCATTCATCATCATACACAAGTGCCACAAGCTGATTGAAATGTCACTGGGCGACAACGATACGAACCGGTTGAGTTTGTTCATCCATTGAGCAACCTGTCTCCGGGCTAGCCTAGGGGCAGGTTGAAGGTGTCGAGGCGACGATCGTCACGTCTAGACGTTGAAGTTGCCATTGGCTGCTAATGACCTGGCCCCAGGTCTGGCTGAAATCATTAGCCCTTTTTTCATGATACCCTGTATCCCACCTAAGGGTAAAGCGGTGTCGTTCAAACAAAGGAACAGGAACTGGCTGATCAGAGACTTGGTATATATAGTCTTGATGGGATATAGAAGCGACTAAGAATCTGAAAGATATAGGTATAATCATCTGGGGAGTATGTTCCATCAGTTGCATGCAACCTAGACAGGATAGAGGCAATCTCCTAGTCGAGCACTTTCGAGTGGATTGTTTTGACATGTTTCTGTTTCGGTTTCACATTGTGCCACAGGGAGTACGGCGGGTATGGGTTACGGGTAGTTCACAGTAACCCAGAGTCACAGTCATTTACGCACTCGCAATCTGATGCGCGCCCATGACGCAATCATTGGCTTGAAATGCTAATGCCAGTCTTTAGTATGGGCCACGCAGCAGACAGGGCAACATTCTTGGGAATTTTTTATTAGAATGGTTGGCCCAAACGTGTTGACAATATATGCGCTGTTTGCCAACATTCAAGACGACGGCCAAGACTTGGAATTGGAGAGTCAAGTGCCCTTTCCCATTCCCATTCCTATTCCCATTCCCCTGAAGAGTTCTTGCGAAATAAAACCAATTCTTAAATTCATGAAATGCTTACGAGTAGATAACGCTCGCAAAACCCATAAAGCGTACCAACTATTAAGTGTGTCTTCCTTGGTGGGACCAGACTCTATACTCTATTCACCATAGAGTATAGATATCGGGAATAAGGGATTGTTATTGTATTTAATTGGGGACACCTAAGTACCCGCACACCTCATACGCACACCTGTGCTGCCCGCGTGTGTGTGGCGATTGTTTTCGATTTTGATTTGTCAATTTTTATGTTTTCAGCTTTACGTGTCTGAATTTTTGGATGTGCTTCCAGCCAACTCGCAACCCGGCTACTTGGGCATGCACGTTTAGGCCTAATATAATCTATATGCATATGAGTAGATCGCGGGCGTGCTAAACACCGTACGTTGCCACCGTGCGTGCAACTTAACCAGCTTAACCAACACTGGCATTCAGTGTTAATTTATTTGGTTGCTTTTTAATTGGGCCGCGCCCGAGACAAAGTTACGAGACGGTCTCCAGGGTCGCTCAATGATGTTGGGAACGTGGCTTTGATAGTGCCGCAAGGGTCTTCATGGAATTGTAACTGGATCTTCGGATAGCTAATGCGTATGTCTGTGTGTGCTTGTGTGTGTTAATCAGGCGATGCTTATTACGCCGTCATTTCAATAAGCAATGCGATTGTAATTGTTGACGCTTTTCTTTCCCGGTGACCCAATTACCCTACTCTAAGATAGAGATCCTTGAGATCCCTTACTGCCAACCCCACAGATGTCTGCCAATTGCCACCCTGTCTTTCGAGTGCTTCTCGTTTCCCATTGATGTTGTGCTTTTCTACCTATATTGGTTACTTTAGATCCTCATCCCAGTCCCAGACATTATTGTTAATTTGCGTGTTGAATACAATTTAATTGAAGCGCATAATTGACCCTCGTCAGGAGCTGAGCGATTTTTAAAACGCAAAAAGATAGAGAGAAAAAAAGGTAACTGTAGGGGAAACAAACTTTGTAAAACATCCTGTCTATATAGAAAAGAATATAATAGAATAAAAAGCAACTCCAGTCAAAATTCAATCTGTCTGCGTAGCTTTTTGATACGGGTAATAGTACTCAATCGATTCGAAAATATATTGAAAAACCTTTGAATCTTTATTGATACGAGCCCCGAGTACTATTCCGAGCACTTGACGGTTCATTGATTTCATGCCTCGATTTCGTTTATAAACAAATAAAACAAATAAAATACAAATCGTGGACTATAAACGAATTGAGAAACATAAAATACTCTAACTTGGTAAGTTTCTTCTAGAAGTAAGTCTAAGATCGTTCTGGGAAACTTCAAGATACAAATCTATCTTTGACTCTCTGAGTGAATATACTTATAGTATCTATAGTCCATACTTTGCTCCTATCAAACTTAAGGTCTGCCTTATGTGATCCGAAATGCCTTCTGTCATCTGTTGCAAGCCACTTCTCAAAATTGTAATACCCCTTTTAGAGTGTAAAAACAAACAAATATTCGTTTAATTTTGTCCGACTTTAGCCTTGATGTTTGGATTCTGATAACGCGGCAGCAACTATTTTAAATTTAATTGAATTTTATTTATTACCATTACCATAAACATTTCCTTAGCTGTCATTTTGGGAACGGTTTATTTGCTTGTCGTCGCAAGGGATCGCAGCGATAAGCCTCAAGTGTCTAAGGTTTTGTCAAGAAATAGTTTTCCTTTAATCGCCGCACAGAAATCAAGTGTCACTTTCTCTATGTCCAAACAAAACGATTGTACAAATTGTTAATCTACTGATAGCTATGAATCCATATGTCTGGACTGTAAATATTATACGAATGTGGAAGTGTACCAAGCACTTCGTTAGAAGATAGATATATACTTGTAGATAGGACACATACTACATACATATATATTGACTGAAGCCTACTATCTGCACGATCTGAATGAACATTTTTCCATTTTCCAAAGTAAACTGAACTTTTGGCTTATGGAAAGTGAAAGATTTTTGTAGCTTTAATGTTTGAAATAAGTAAAACTTTATTTGAAATTAGTTTAAATATATATAGAATTATGATTTATGTTATATAAGACTGCTTGAGGTACATCTTTACATCGTATACATCAATAGTGGAAAAATATTGATACATTTTGAGAATTGATTAATTGATTATTTAAGTTTTTTAGACTTAATCGATCACAAAATTTATATTTTAAGTAGAAAATTCTTAAATTAACTTTTTTTTACGTCAGAAAGCTAAAACTAAATTTGACTTTTTCTTTATGTTAATGGAAAAAGTTTAACAAGACGTGAAAGAAACTCATTTCTTATTATTTTGACCAGTGTAACTAATATTTTAGCCAGTAGTGTATGAATTTCAGAGTCTTGATCGTTGACTATTTGTTAACTGCGTATGACTTGTCTATGTATTGGTAAACTTTCCTCTCTCTTTCTCTGTTTTCCATACACGATCTTTTCATAGAAAAGAAAAGTTGAGACTTAAGGTCATAACCTTTAGTTTGAATACTATAAAGACTGTTATCAAGTTAGTTTTTGTTAAAATTATCTTCAGTATAAATCCACTTTGATTAGCTTCAAATCAAGATTCAGTCTGAAGTAGTACTATAAGTTTTGATTAGTTGCGAATTTATAAGATTAAAAATCTGATTATATATGGCGGATTATAAAAGTAACTAAAGCTGCTACGCTGTTAGCTTTTATCATAGACAAAAAACGAATCCTGGAAGACGCATAAAAGCTGAGAATAAATTAAGGGAAGAAGCTAACCTTTGTGGTTGACTGTACTTGTATTCAGTTAAAAGGATAGCAAGGACGACATATGTGTGTGTGAGAGCATCTTATTGGGCTTTGGGTCTGTTGCGTTGTTGTTGCCAGGCAAAGAGGACGCGCAAATGAATAACTCACAGAGCACTCACACACTCACACACTCACACACTCACATCACATTTGCCCTACGAGTAGTAGAGAGTGGTTCACGGACAAAGCTTTGGCTCCTCATAGAGTTCAACCACCTTATTGTTTTTTGTTCAGGCGAAGGTATTCATTATATCGTTATAGGTATGTAAAGGTATTATTATTATTATGATTGTTGTTCTTCTTCTTTTTGTTTCTTTGTGCCATTGAATATAAAGTTTGTCCTTTCGATGCAAATATTCTTTTCTTATGTTTTTTCTTTTTATTCATTATTTCATTTTTTTTTTTTTTGTCTTGGCACTTTTCGGGTATTTTCAGGTAAGCTCTTGCCTTGTTTTTGTCGTTCAGCTTTTCGGGTTTTGAATTTCATCATAATAGTGCGCATCTCAATTGGACTAACAAATCCTTGACGAAGCTGTACTTATACCCTAAGTACTCAACGTAATCGTATACAAAACTATATACCATATATATATATATATATATATATATATAGAGCGTCTGTGTACGTATTTCGTTTGATCGTCACCTCACCTACTTACTGTCTGACAACTGGCAACATTCGTCGGGGCTGAAAATGATGAAAATGCTTTTCAAAAATCCCCCTCTGCCCCACCCCCCGAACACTAAGTGGTAGCGTATCTATGTCTCCATTCCCCATTTCAAATACAAAATGCTTTTGTGTAACTCAAATGAGTTCAAATGTGACAGACATCGGCGACATTTGTGCGACAACGTCAAAGCTTAGCGTATAGATACTTAAACTTATATATCAAGACATATATAGATAGTATATATATACACATAAGGGGAGCTGAATCATCAGTGAATTACTCCTACTAAGATAAGCAAACGCAAACTGATTAAGATTTAAGATCTCTGACTAAAACATATAATATTCATTCTTAAGTTTAACCTTCAGTTAGACCCTTAAGCTTAATTTGCCTCTGCAGATATACATATATACCACTAATAAACGTATCTTCAGATATACATACATATATACTTAAAATTAAAACTCAATTCGTATTCAATTAGCAGCATTACTCATATGGCAGCTTATTAGTTAAGCTTAGTTCACACGTGTCAGCTATCTGGCAAAATATTTGTAGGCTTATCAGAAGTAAGCTCCATGATTAATGTATTTATGTCGGGGGCGGTTCTACTATAATATAATATAAATCGAAATGATGTTTGACTTATGCGTTAGATACACATATCTATAAATGTTTGTGTGATTGATAGAGGCTCGTTTTAAAACAAAAAGAAATCTGTGGAAATTATTTCTGGTAAGTGCACTATCAACAACAATGCGGAACAAGTTAAAACGCGTTTAAATACTCTGCTCGAGTGTACTTGACTACGAGATGCCCTGTAACTGACTCTCAAGCATCTTGTACTTTGGTTCTAGCTCTTAAAATCTGTTTACATAATATAACTATATTCATTGAGATGAGAGGGAAACACAATAGCTCAACTATATGCTATATATACATATATATCATTTTTACAATGTATTTTTTAAGTTTATAAATAAAATAAAAATATACTTTAAAAAATATGAAAAAATTATTTAAATAAAGAAAATTAATTAAAGATAAGTTTAAAAATAGAACAGTTGAAAATATTTTAAATTTGGCTAAAGAATTGAAGCTTAAAGTTTAATTTTCATATTTTTGGTGTGTACATGCATTTTTTTATAAGGTATTTTTTAAGTTAATAAATAAATAACAAACATTTAAAAAAAAAAAAGAACAAATTATTAAAATAAAATAAATTAATTAAAGTTAATTAGAAAAAAAGAACAGTTGAAAATATTTTAAATTTGGCTAAAAAATTGAAGCTTAAAGTTTAATTTTCATATATTTTTGGGGTGTAAATGCATTTTTTTATAAGGTATTTTTTAAGTTAATAAATAAAATACAAACATTTTTGAAAAAAATATGAAAAAATAATTTAAATAAGGAAAATTAATCAAAGCTAATTAAAAAAAAATAAACAGTTCGAAATATTTTATTTGTTTATTTATTTTATTTAAATTTGCCTAAACAATTGCCGTTGAAAGTTTTATTTTCATTTATTTTTTGGACTGTGCGCAGAGTTTTGCGGATATAGATTATAGATTCTATGATAACTGCTATATATATATATACTATATAATACATATATGTGCATATATGACAAATAATAGTCTCCTTTTGGCCAACTTTAATGGGTAAAGGGTAATGAGTAGAACAAAAATTTTTATGTGACACTCATGGCGATTTATCTTATTTAATTAATGTGATTTTTTTTATGGTCATAACGATTAGTTTTATAATTTCATGTTTATTATTATTATTATTATGTTTTATTTTTTGGGTTTTTTTGCTTGTAGATTCACTTAACACATATGTCTGGTATGTATGTATGTATGTATGTACATATGTACATCAATATGAGCTTTTATGTTTGGTTTGTATCGACAGTGAGAACATTTTATGGGCCGAAACTTTTGAAAAATTCATGAAATTCGAAGCTTGAATATGGCATCATCTGTTGCTGATGATGATGATGATGATTATGATGATGATGATGATCGTTATGGTGATGGTGATGATAATGATGATGTGAATGATACAAAACTAGGCAAGAAACTCGTTCTCTAACTGTCGCCTAATGACGCTACATTGGCCCGTGCGACTTTCATGCATATATTTAGTGATCGTTTAGTGAATATCTTTGTGCCACCGCCGCATCGCAACAGGTGCAGGTGTATAGGCACAGGTGGCAAGGCCCAAGGCCCGGTATTCAAGCCAAAGCGCCCAGTTTGAAGCCCCCAAAAGATCGAGTTAAGAGCCGATCAGACGCTCAGACGCGCTGTCGCTCAGCCGCCCATAGGGCACACACACACACGAACAGAGAGACAGGTGATCGGTGGGTCTTTCGATCAGGTTGTTAATTCAATCTGTGTGTGTGTGTGTGTGTGCGAGTAGTGCCGCAAATCGCATAAGCATTCATATATGAATCAACTTAATCAATGCAAATGATTTGCACTAATTTAGCAGTTTCTTTCATCGTTTCGTGTTTCGTATTTCTTCTTCTGCTTTTTTTGTTGTTGTTTTATTTCTTTTCTTTTATTTTGTATTAAGCGTTTCGTGTTCCTTAATCGATTTATTCGCACACATAAAGTGTTTCA
Organism: Hirtodrosophila trivittata; assembly: GCA_035045065.1. Classification (NCBI taxonomy): domain Eukaryota; kingdom Metazoa; phylum Arthropoda; class Insecta; order Diptera; family Drosophilidae; genus Hirtodrosophila; species Hirtodrosophila trivittata. The sequence continues at coordinate 5,461,143 of JAWNNK010001028.1, read as the reverse complement.
ATTTAACTTCCTTGTTTGCCGGCACGTTGCATTCCATGTGTGTGTGACTGAATATTCGTGAATACTACTCAGACTTGTTCACAAGCACTCACGCTATACTCATTCATGAGTTGCTTGGAAGCGTCTACTTGGTCGCATCTGCTCGTTAACAGCCAACTCATAATGAGCTCAGGCCGCAGAGGCAGCGGAAATGTTTGGCCAAAACGCCATTGCCACAATTAACAAGTTCTTATAGCCCGTCTTAACTTTTATGCTAATTGAAAGTGCATTTGTTGGCCTTTCTATTAGCAACCCCCGAGCTCCCTCCTCCGGCCGGACACACCCGATGAATTGTTGCTGCGATCTTTGTGATCGTTGTAAGACTCTCCCTCCAGTAAGGGTATTATCTTTCCTATCATATCATATTGTTTACATGGTCTGATATCAGCCGAATATTTCGATGTTGATCTGGAATAGTTTATGAACCAGAGCTAGTCTTCAAGCAGTCAGAACCGGATAGGCACGAGCGGTCAAAAAACAAGTTTCCCTTGGAAAACATATTTACTTTTTTTTTGATTTTGATTTTGAAGATACCATAGAGATACAGGTTTACATAAATATCAACATTAAGCATTGAAAGTTTATGTTTTATATTGTATAAATTATACATATGTAGCTATACATATCGTATTCAAAATGATTCATATTAAAATAGGTTACTTATCTCAAGTTTATCTTGGAAACATTCCAAAAATTTACAACGAAAGATGCCATAAAATTTCATCAACTAAGAAAAGTCTTGGGCTTACTCATAAGTTCGAATCTATTGAACTTATTAAGTATTATTCATTTTCATTTACTTGAATATATTATATTCCATAGTATTTATCATGCAGTCATTTTTCACTCATTTCCCATTGCTGATGTGTATCAATGGGGTGGTCAAGCGTTCGTGGCACGAAAACCGTTATATTTAATTTGCTCAGTCATAATCTATTAACATGTGTATGTGCGAGTCTGTGTTAATGTACATACATACATACATATGTATGTAGACATCTGCAAAACAAAAGTTCCGCGAATTGTGAGTCATTGCAATCACATTGACTGCATATTAAAGCTGTCGCATTGCTCTACTCGTAGTTTACGCTCCCACGCTTAATGGAGGCACACACAAGCAATTGTATGTACGAATATACATACATACATACATACATACATATGTATAAATGTGATTCATTCTTAAAAATACGTTATGAGTATGTACATTTGTAACTACACGTTTAAAGTATTCTGCAAGAGTCTGTACATATGTATGTACATTTATACATACATATATGTACATTTATACATACATATATGTACATAAAGAAATAACGGGTTATTGACAGTTTGCTGGCTGCGTTGATCGCCATGCTGTATGCACCATTATTGATTTTTATTTTATTTTATTTTTTTGCTCCTCGCAGTGCAAATAGTCAGACATGCAAAAAACAAGAACAAAAACAGGAACAACAACAACAATACGATATCTCAATAACAGCAATTGCAAAACTGTGATTTCTTTCCCTGTTGTATTTATGTCTACCAAATATTTAAACGAACGACGCCTTTCGCGGTAATTTAAGGCATTTGTGTACATATTTTGTTAAGGTTTCTAAACAAATCACGTACAACAACAGAACCGCAGTAAACGACTGCGAGCCAGCCAGCAACAGAAACAGCGGCACTCGCAGCAGCATCAATCGTTGCCAAAGCGCAGCTTTTTCAATGTCGTCGCGTCGCGTCGCGTCGCGCCGGCGCGCAGCAACAACGCACACATGCATACATGTATCATGTATGCTCTGTCACACGCATGCCTTTACGCACACATTCACACACAAATGCATACGTACATACATGTATGTACATATGTATGATGTCGGTTGCGTCGGCGTTTTTCGATTTTGATCGTTTCTTTTTGTGCACTTTTTCCACTCAGTACAGGCATTTTGACTTTGTCATCAAGTTTGCTTTCATTAAAGTTTCTTTATATACATACATACTTACTTATGTTTGTATGTATGTATATACTGTATAACACATCTTTGTCCGAAAGAGTGCAAATCTCCATTTTATAATTAATTATATATTGTGCAACAAAAAATATCAACAAATACGCAGATAACAGGCGCTAAATTATATAAGAAAAGGTGTGCTGAACAAAATATTGGGATAGTACATAATCTAACCATCATATATGTTTCCATCAATCGAAGAGTATTCAATCTTCGTGTTCATTGGTTCAGCTTCATTTTTTGTCTGTTCCACTTTGCATTCATTAGCCGTATTCGTGCCAATGCGGTTCAGTTCGTTCGACTGTGTGCCGTCATCCACCGGTCCATTTTGCATGCATGCGCACAAATACTCGGCGTGTCTGCCCTCTGCTACTTTTGTTTTCGTCTCGCCTTCTTATTGTTGCTCTTCTGCTTGAGGCGGTTGCTCGTGTTTTTTTTTTGTTATTTTTTTTGATTTTTTCTTATTTTTTTGCGGCAATGCCGGCCGGCGTTTTTAACCGACTGCGACTGCGTCTGCGTCTGCGTCTGTCTGTGCTTCTGACTCTGCCGGCGTTGACTCACACAATACACATTTGCAGGTTTTTGAACTTGCACAAGCATACACATATGCACACACACGCATATTAATACACACACACACAGACGTGGAGCGGCGTCTGCGCCGGCGCATTGGCGTGCAGTTTGCGCGCGTTCGCAATTTTTTTTTGTTGATTTCTTTTGGTTCTCTTTGTTTTGTTTTTGGCTGTTGTTTTTTTCTCTCGCTTGCTCGTTGCTGATTTCTTTTTCTTTTTATTTTTACCTTTTTTGTAGTACATTTTTGAAATGCTGGCTTTAATTTTTTGTTATCTTTTCCGATGCGATGTTTCCTCTGCCGCGGTCGGTCTCGCTGTGACCGTTGCAGTCGCTTCGCAGTCGCGCCGCCTCTGTGTGGCTTTGATTCACACAATTAATGGATTGTCTTTTAACTACAAAATGAATTTGTTTGTTGTGCGGACGCGGACGTGAACGTGGACGTGGATGCGGACACGGACACGGACACAAACACGGACTTGGAGCGCCGACGCATGCAAATCCAAAAATACATATTCCCGCGCCTGACGACATGATTAGTGCCTGGCTGGGGGTACCAGGAACCGAAGCCCATCCTGAGGACCTGTACCGGTATGTAGGCACATCATAAAAACGTCCCTAAAATGCAGATACTGCAACTGGCAATTAATTAAAATGCATAAATTATTGCCATACTGTTTTTACCACTTGGCAGCCCTTTCCGCGCATTTGTTGTCGATTTTTATGGCGCCGTTTCATTAGCAGCCTCTTCCCAGTTCCTCACATTCTCTTCTTATGCTATACGCTCAGCCCAAATGTACGCACATTTCACATTTTTCTGCTCTGCCTCTGCCTCTGCTCTGCTTGCTCCCAGAAGCGAATGGCAAGGCGCCCAAAAGTAGACAGCACAAATCGCACTCAGACAATGTCTCTACGCATGCGCTGTTGTGTCTGTGTCTGTGTGTGTGTTTGTGTGTTTGTGTGTTTGTGCGTTGTTTTGAGTTTATACATAACTTTTGGTCCTTTTCCACTGTAACTATACCCTACAAAGAGTGTTTATAAATAATTATACATAAATAAAAGTTTACTTCATATTTATTTCGCGAAATCTACGGAAAGCTATCGATTAGTTAGATTTCTTTTATACTTTATCTAGATAGAACGCTGCAGTAGAGCTCATTAATCTATCTTTTATTAGATTATATCCATATGATGCCTTTATACTGCATTAATATATGTATACTTTTATTCCGTACTTGGATTATTTTTTAATAAGAGCTTGAAAAGAATATAAAAACAATACTATTTATTTATTTTAACTTAGAGACGACTACTAACAGTCGACTAAAAGATAAAGGTATAAGATAATAAAAGTAATCTGTAAAGTAAAAAGGTGAGAAGTATATAAGTATATAAAAGTATATAAAAGTATATAAAAGTATATAAAAGTATATAAAAGTATAAAAGTATATAAAAGTATAAAAGTATATATAATTAGATGTTGTGGTTTAAGTTGAAGCTTCAATCAAATTTCTATATTTTCAGATATCTTTTGGTTTCCTTTGAGCATATCAATTGGATGAGCTTATTATATTATATTATATTACTAGAGTAGTGTTAGGGAAATAATAATAATAATACATGACAGATCTTTGTATAGGGTAGATGGATTATTAGCGGGTAATGATAAAAGAAGATCTGAGTAAGGAAATTAATACTGAAATAATCAAATAAACATGAAAATCTTTCGTAAAGTAGCGAATTGTTTTTGTAAAAAATAAGAATATCAAAGCAATTTCTAGGGAAATCATAGGGTCTCATTAAGCTAATCGCACGAATTCTCTAATCCACTTTCTTCTATGAAATCTTTGAGAGAGGAGAAGCAGTTAAGGTCTTCACCAGGATTCTTTAAGAACGGAAGAGCGATAAAATATTGTATATAACTTAATAATTTACTCTCCATTTGTGGTCGCAATATTTGGGGAAAAGAAGGTGTCAAATAAGTCCTGTAGGTGTGTCTCTTATTTGTATTGCATTATTAACTTATACACAATATTAAGGGTATTTTGCAGTCTATCACTAATTAAGTTTAAGTGAAGTATTTAAAGTGTTGAGGCGCACAACCGGTTCATCCTGGATTGGTTATTCCTGCTCAATGGCTCATCGTCATCGCTGTAAATTTGCCTTAAATTGTTGCCCCATTGTCGTCTGATGCTGCCGGCTGTCTCTTTGGTGCGTTCCCTTTAGTAATATATGTACACACTCAATACACACACACACACACACACACACATACAGACAGATGCATAAACACTCAGAAATAACACAAAAATTACCAGAAAAGACAACACTTAATTTTTGACAAAACAATTAATGTTTATTTTTGCATTTTAATTTGCCGACATTAATTGCAAGTTTATTGAGCCGCCGGTTGAGCCATTGTTGAGCCAATGAACCGCGCGCGTTAGCCTTGAGTCACCGAAACAAAAGACGACTCCAGCTCCAATTAGCTCTCATCTTTTGGGGGCAATGCTTGCGGCTTGCGGCTTGCATCGGTTCGCTGTCTGTGTGCGTGTGTGGCGTCAAGCGTCAAGCGTCAAGCCGTAGAGGGGTAGAGGTGATAAACTAAATTTGAATGTATATCTGTGGGTATGTGGACTCTTGTTTATTTGGCCGTTAGCGTCATGGCCATTAGCACTATGAATGCTGAGTTGGCCAACAAATTGACCTGGATGCCCAGACCCTCCCAGTAATGGTCGAACATAACGGAGCCGTAACGTGCACCGAACGCAATTGCAGCCATGCCGCCGTACACATTGCTGGACTGATTGACGCCCAGGAAGAGCAGCGATACCACATTGCCCAGCAATGTGAGATCCTTCAGCGTCACCGTTGAATTATCCTCGACATCGCGCCACTTGGCCAATATGTCGAACGCCAGTGGCACCAGAAAGCACGCATGAGCCATGGCCAGATGTGGACAAGATGATTTCAGGTATAGCTCAATGTTGGTTAATGGCAGCGGCACCAGCTCCATAATGCCCGACGTTATCTGACGCATACGATTGCACTCATCATCATCATTGTTTGCTGCCCGGACCACGCCCAGCAGTCCATGGACGAGGCTCAATGTTGCCGCCGCATATCCATAGGGTGTCTGCATCGGATGCAATGTGTATATCGCATATCCGGAGCTGACCACCAGCAAACTATTGAACAGTGCATCCATGAACAGCATTATGACTTCCGATGATGATGATGATGATGCAATGATCCTGCGTATTCTGTCTGTGTGTGTGAGTGTGTGTGTGTGTGTGTATCCTAGTTGCTCCTCCCAATGTTGCACTTCTCTCTCTCTCTTTCTCTCTATTGTTTGCGGTCAGTGAGAAACTTTCTGCATTCTTTCTTCCGTCTTGCAACTGTAGCTACCGATTATGGTTTTGTCTATGGTCCTCTAATTGCACTGGGAGATCCTTCCCTATCCTTGTTGCTTGTCGTATTTCGTGTATTTGGACTGTTCGGTGAACGAGCACGGCAAATTTTGTATTGTTAAAAGTGTTTAAGCCACATTTCTGAATAATGTGACGAGAGAGTCGACGACAATATGAAAGTATAAAACTTTTCTGAATAAAAATGATGTATACACATATTCCGTAGATTTATCCTTCTAGTAAGATCAGTAGAAATATACTTATATATCTATAATATACATTCTAGTTAAGTCTGCTGAGTTGACTCGACTTGCGTAAAGACTGCAAGTTCAAATCGGATTTAGGTTTAGAAAGATGGAAATAACCTACAGAAGTAACTGATACCGACCTTAGCTGGAATTATTTAGATAGATTTATCCTTCTAGTAAGATCAGTAGAAATATACCTATATATAATATTCTTAGATATAGTTTATATTCTAGTTAAGTCTGCTGAGTTGACTCGACTTGCATGAGGACTGTAATTTCAAATCGGATTTAGGTTTAGAAAGCTGAAAACAATCTACAGAAGTGACTGAGACTGACCTTAGCTGGACTTGTTTAGATAGATTTATCCTTCTAGTAAGATCAGTAGAAATATACCTATATATATAATATACATTCTAGTTAAGTCTGCTGAGTTGACTCGACTTGCATGAAGACTGCAAATTCAATCCGGATTTAGGTTTAGAAACCTGGAAATAACTTACAGAATCGATTGGTTCTGACCTTAGCTGGACTTATAACATATTTGTCATACCTTTAGATGATTCTTCGATATATATTTATAATGGATTCTCCCCTTAGCTGGACTTATAACATATTCCTCATGCTTAGAGATTACTCTTCAATATATATATATATCAAATGGATACTTGTTCTATAAGACTTCAGCCAGAATGTTATCAAAGTAGAGCTTAATACCAATATTATATAGATAGCAATATCAATATTAAAGCTCTTAAAAGATTTAAGAACTGAGTATAGTGTTTTCTCTAGAAGGTTTTTTGGGACTATAAATTCACACTGAAGGCTTCATAATAAAGTACTTCCCTCTGGTGTATTTAAGTTTATAGGCAGGCAGACGATCGGAGTACAAAAGTCATAATATTTTTTAGGCTTTGCCTTTATGTTTGTGCAACTCCCTCGCAATTGGTCTTATCGGCTTTACGAATCAGACAGAATCTTATTTGGCATATCAATGATGACACGAACCTCGTTTCCTCTACTCGAACACTCGTCCACTCGTCCACTCGTACCTCGTAAAAGGGGAAACAGTTCGCATTTGGTTGCACTCGGTCTGGCCAATGTCTCCGTTGATTTATTGCACTCACTGGCAGTTTAATCCGCATCCACCTGCAACCGACAAACGGAGACGAAGACGAACAGCTGGCAGATGCCCACCACAAATATACGAGTATAGCTTAAACATAAATATAAAGACAACCAGACCAGACCGGACCGGACCAGCCCAAGCCAAGCCAAGTTTAATTATTAATTTAAATCGCACCGTTTATATGATAAAGACACTGACTCTGAGACTGAAACGGAGACTGAGACAGAGACTGAGACATGCCGCTGAGCATTGTGCATGTCCAGCCACAGTGGTCTTCCACCTCTTCCCCACTAAATGAAGTGCCCGTCCAGGAGCGCACTTAACACTAATTGGTAATTGGGCCCATCCAAAGCTATGAACAATATTCTTCTTTTTTATTATTATTTTAAGCTATTCTTATTTCTATTACTATTTGTTGTTATTACAATTATTTCTAGTTTTATTATTATTTTTATTAGTTTTTATAATAATTATTACTATTTTCAATAATATTATTATTACTAGACAAAAAATTCGCTTTTATATTTAAAGATAGATAGAAATAAAGATGTAAATAATTAAAAAAAAAAATTATTTTTACATTACTATAATTAATATTAGTATTATTACTTCAATTTTTAATAATATTATTATTTTTTTAATTTTATTATCATTATTATTATTACTTTTATTACTATTATTATTATTTTTTTTTAGCTATTATTAATAATTTTGTTAAGTGTTATTATATTATTATCATTATAATTATTCTTATTATTTTTATTGTTAGTTTTGTTATTATTATTTTTATTACTTTTTATTGTTATTACAACTATTTTAAGTATTATTATTATGATTTTTTTATATTATTATTCTTATTACTATTTTTACTATTATTATTATTATTATTATTATTATTATTATTATTATTATTATTATTATTATTATTATTATTATTATTATTATTATTATTTTTAATTTTATTATTATTATTATTATTATTATTTTAATTTTATTATCATTATTATTTTATTAGTTTTATTATTTTATATAGTTTTATTACATTTATTATTACAATCATTGTTACTATTATTATTATTATTTTTTTTTTAGCTATTATTAATAATTTTATAAGTGTTATTATCATTATAATGATTCTTATTATTTTTATTTTTATTTTTATTTTTCTTATTATTATTATTTTTCTTATTTTTATTACTTTTTATTGTTATTGCAATTATTTTTAGTATTATTATTATTATAATTATTTTTTTAATATTATTATATTATTATACTTATTATTACTTTTACTAATTTTATTAGTATTATTATTATTATTAATTTTATTATTTTTTAGTTAATTTTTTTTTTTATTATTTTCATCATTTTAATTATTTCTTTTATTATCATTATTATTGTTTTTACTCTTTTTTTATAGCTATTATTTTTATTTTAATTGGTTTTTTTGGCAAACTTTGTATTTTTTAATAAAATAATATTATTATGAGTTAGACTATAATAAATAACAACTTATTTTATAGCTCTGGGTAAAATATGACCTCTTCATGCTGACATCTCATATTAAAGCAGAATAGATAATATTATATACATAAAGAGCTTTCATAAGTCTTGAATTCAAGAAAAAAAAAGTTTCATATAGAATTACTTATAAAATTTAAGCAATTTAGATGGGAACATAGTTTTTGATCAAATAAGAGCAAGATTGGAATTAACTTCAAATACTTTATTTTATTTTTTAGTCATGTAGTTATAAAAATCCAAAGAACTATTTCAAATATAATTTCATATAAATTATCTTGGGAGTAAAATAGGATCAAAGATAACAATAACAAAGAACAAATCAAAAATACATTTACTACTAATAGAAGTATTGGGACCTTGATTAAAAGATATAGTTATGAAAATTATAAGTTACTTTTAAGCTCATGGTAATAAAGTTCATGTTACGAATAGTTGACATGCGATTCAATCATAAGATGGAAACAATTCTGATGTGACCGCCAAACTGTCAATGCAACATCTTCAAGTTGGAGTTGTCAGGGCTGCATCTTAGTAGAATCAATCAGTTAAGTTAATAGAATCCCTTTTGACCGATCAAACAATACTTTTATCTGGTAGTTAGCTAACTGCAAGTTAAATATAAGAAGTGAATACGCAATGCCTGGTTAATTGTCGGAAACCAGTTGGAGCTAAGCGAGTTGAGGTATGGGAGTTTATTGTGGCTAATGAGGTTAATTTGAGTGCGCCCCTGGCGAATGCAGCCGAGTGCGCTCCTGAGTTCTTATCGGGCCCTATAGCGTGACAAAAGTTGTTGCTCGAATGCGCCCCTAGACAATTTGCAGTCGCGTCGCAAACTTCGCAAGCGTAAAAATATGAAATGTGCCGCGCGGTTGCAAGTGCATTCGAAGTGCAGTCGAAGTGCACACAATGTAGACACTCAATTTCAATTCATAATTAATCAGGCCCCATTTTGAGAGGATCGGGTTGGAGTTTGAGCCGGAGCTTGGGTTCAGTTTAGGGTTAGAAAAAGTTTCTGTTTTTGCTTCTTCCGCCATCGCCTTCGCCTTCGCCTTGGGTGTTGTGTGTGCAATCGTTAACACTTGCATTATGAGGGCGACTGGCTAGAGTACTGTTTGCTGTTGTTGTTGTGCTTGAGCGACCACTTGGCCAAGATGCAGACCTAGAGTCTGGCCGAGACCAGGAAGCCAGCTGGCAGAACCGACACCAGTTATAGACGACAGACATAGTTACTTAGCAGTGCTCGTTCGCTTCAGTTCCAGTTCAGTTCCATTTCCATTTCCAGTTCCAGTTCATGTTCCAGTTCCACGCCAAGGCGCGTGTGTGTTGGCTCTTCATTTTGGGTTTGGGTTAACCTGTTGATTTATGGCCTGCCATTGAAGCAGAAAGCGCAGCCACCTAGCAAAACTGGCGCCAAGGTTTATACTATGATACCTCCTCCTACTCCTCCTACTCCTCCTCCTCCTCCCCCCACATAATCCCAATTCTACAAACCGATTGCCAAACTTAATCAGCCGCATTTGCATGCAACTCGCAAAATGTGCCCAAAAAGTTTAATGAGCAAAAGTTGCGTGGACAAATACTTTCCGGCTTCAAGAAAAAAAAGTGCGTGAGCGATGCTCCAAAAAAAAAAATGTATAAAAATATATGTATGCTCGCATACATAAAGTGTGTGTATGTCTGTGTGTACGAGTACAACTAAGTGTGTGTTTTTTTTAAAAAGATATCCACGTCGAGAGGCACTACTTGAAATGCGTACCAGAAACCCTACGCACTTCATAAATAATTTAACAGTTGCGTTGGCCAATTGGATGGCAGCGGGTGCTCAGCGTCTGGGGCAGGGAACCGATTTTAATTGCCGGGCTACATTTGCGGGTGTGCAGGGCCGGAGGGCTGGAGGGTTGGAGGGTACCAACTAGTCACTGGGTAAAAAATGTGCGAATTTTTGACAACTGCAAGCTGAAAGCGACGAGGGGTTTCATGTAGCAACATGGCAAGACATGATCGCTGGTTCAACTGATTTATGGCTACAATTCGAGTGGAGCGACAACTTTTGGGATCGCCTAGCTTTGATTCATATCTGGACGTATGTATATGTATATATATAAGAGGGGCCTCTCATTCATAAAACTAATCAATGACGAAGCCGCTTCGCAGAATTTCACACTTTCAACTTCCGCCTCGACCCAGAAGTGTTCTCAGAAATCGGCCACTTGTATGGCCATTATTATGCGGGTTCGCTCTGTTCTCTGTTCTGTGGTCCCTGGGGATTCGGTCTGTTGTTGTTGTTCTTTCTGTTTCCGATACAGAAATAGAAACTTCTCTTGCCATGCGAAACTTATGCTCATAATAAACAAAATAATAATGAATAAAACATTTATAACTAGCGCAATTGATATGTCACATCCTTGGCGAAGCCGACAAGCTAATAAAGCTGCCAAACGATACAATCATTTGTTATATAATAATAATCATAATCAGCTTTAAACTAACTATAAGAGTCATCAAACTAATTAAGGAACAAGTTCCTGCATTGTTCAACTTTAAATTGAGCTGGGATGAAATCACAAATTTTCATTGCTTAAATTGAGTATAAGTTGGGAACGAACTAGTTCTCTATATATCAAGTTGGCAATCAATCCAGAGTGAACACAGTTCATTTGGTCTGAGTTCATGTCGGAAATTGACAAGTGTTCCCATTGAATTTCATGACAGAGCAGTTAACGGACATCCTGACCCCTTTTTAAGTAACTTCAGGGCAAATCAAAAATCAAAAATGTGTCATAAATTGTCTTGAATGCTCCGTCTCCAGCTCGTCTCCAGCTCGCCTCCATCTCTCCTTGTCTATCTCAATCTCCGGCGCTGAACAAAGAGCCAGGAACGGAACGGATTCAATGGCGGAACGAGCGGCCTGCGGGGGAGTTCATTCATTTGAGTTGGGTACCCAAAACTTTTGACGCTGCATAAAATTAAGGCAACAAAGAATGCGAAGAGGTGGGTGGTGGCTGTCGGGGAATGGCACTACTATGAGTATATGGGTGTGCTCCAGGGGTAACTGAGTTCTGGGTGCAAGACGACGCGTCGTCTGCCTGTCAAATGCCAATGATGTTATTTAAGCTCTTTCTTCTCTTCCCTGTCCCTGCGTCTGTTCCCTGCAGAAGTATTAGGCAGCTCTTTTAGCATGCAACAGACAGTTGAAATTCTTGCACACTTTTTTGTTTTTTTTGTTTTTCGTCTTGGGGCAGGATATGCAGTGGGTAAAAAACAATAAAATGATATATATATATATATACATATATACAGACAGAGTACATACATATAGGAATATGAGAAGAAGAAGTATTTTGCACATTTTGCAAAATGCTTGGGGTTCAAGCTTGGAGCCGCAGTTCAGTTCGAGTGGCTTCTGGGCCAAAGAAGTCATTAAAAATGCGTAGAATGTCAATGTAAAACGCTGATAATTCGCAATTATGTGGCTCTGACTTCAATTTGAGTGTTGCCTCCGCTGTATTTGCTGCAGCCAAAGTCAACTTCAAGATAAATAACAGCGCAAAAGGAAGCTAATGACAGTTGCCACAAAAATGATGATGACGACGCCGACCAACCGACCGACAGTCCGATCGAACAACAGACCAACCACTGATATCAACCGATGTGGGCTGCATGTCAGCTTTAACCCTACAACAACCAAAAAAAACAAATCAAATAAGAAATTTGCACTGATCGACTAGGGAATACCCAGCACTTAGGTCTAAGGTCCCAGCTGCTGCTTCCACCTTTTCCTTACGATATAACTTTCTGTCTTCAGTTAAGGCAGCTGTGGATCAATGATACCATATAAATATCTATTGATATATAGTACTCAAAGCTTAAAGTAGTATACAAGAAGTATATACTCATACCTAATTAGTATCGATACTTTCCGTATCAATATTAGACCTAAACTTGTTCTCCCTTTAGATCAACCCGCCTTACGACTCATCTACCTCATGAGATCGGAGATACCCCTCAGTCCGTCGTTTATAGCTTTATTACACCCTGTTTATTCGTTTTTAATGGGTATATTAAAAAAGTGAGCAAAATATAAACTGAAAGAACAAAGACAAAGAACTTTAACATAATCAAAAAGTCGTTGTCTTCGCCAAAAGCGAGAGTTACTTAAATGCCTGTCATGCATCAAAATGAAATATATAGTCGTTCCCCTGGATATGTCTGTGCAATATGGTACCCAAAAACGAGTTGGATACAGTATAAGTACTTATGATATTCCCCAGATCTTAGCGTCTCCCTTGACTTTCCGCTCTTCCTACGATAACTGCAATTTTGATGTTACGATATTGGGAGATGTTCTCTCCCAACTCTCTCCTATCACTTCTGATATCTTCTCGTCTTCTGATTCCTTCTAACTCATTAAACTAAGCAGCATTCTTCCAGATCTTAGCGTCTCCCTTGACTTTCCGCTCTTCCTACGATAACTGCAATTTTTATGTTACGATATTGGGAAATGTTCTCTCCCAACTCTCTTCTATCACTTCTGATACCTTCTAATGGAATATCTTCTCGTCTTCAGATGCCTTCTAACTCATTAAACTAAGCAGCATTCTTTCAGTAGACATTCTTCTCTCTCTTTTTTGCTGCCATTTCGTTTGGTATTTCGTGTCTTTAATTTAACAACTTCTCGAATTCCTGCATAACTTCCTGAATAGCATACTTTAAGGGTAGATTCATTTCAAGAATTTGAGCACAGCATGCCCTGAAAAGATGGACATGTTTGACTTCAAACGTAGATCCAATCAGTCACCATAAATTTCTGAGTTTGTATACCTCAAAAAAATATCTATATATATATCGAGACTAACTTCCAAGGGATGGAGCAGGCTGTGGTGAATCATAGGATGACCAATCAGGATTCGGAAAGTGATTCCGCCAAGGAGTCGGACACGGAAGAATCCAATGAGAATCGCTGTAGACTCAAACAATATAGGCAAAAGGTTGTGCTGCTGAATAAAAAGAGAGAAATATTAACTCTTAAATTATCCTGCAGATAAATAAACTTTGGGAGGACACAATAAGGACGAAAAGTGAACCGAATGAGTTGCCGCTCGAATGGAAAACTCAGGCTGAAACTCTGGCGCGTTTAAAGAACAAGTTTGTCAAAGAAAATCCCATGCAGGAGTGGGTATTATATATCTATCTGTAGTATAGAAATAATAGACCGATTTTCCAATTTTCAGCAACGAAAAGAAAGATTTAAGCCAAAAGGAGATTGCAGCAAAGAATAAGAATGAAACCTCGAAGAAAAAGTTGGAATCAGGTAAAGTTGGCCTGAAGAATACGAAGAAAGAAACCAAATCTGGCAAAATGTTGGTCAATTACAAGAAACAAAGCACCTCGAAGAAATCCCTATAGAAAGAAAAGAAACAAACTCAAATCTCGATTTGAATATGGATTAATCAGATTATCATAAATGTATCTCAAACTATTGTTTACATATGTTTATAGGGCTTCACTTCGCACAGTTCAATGGACTCTTGTGAAGTTTGCCACAAACAAACGATTAAATACTCGCAGCATTTATATATATGTTAATATATCTGTAGTAAAACTAGATTAAAGCTGGAAGAGAAAGGGTATCAAAAGCCGTAGAGAACGTCTTTATTTCCGTATTAAATGTTTAAATTAAGCTGTTATACTTTTTAATATTGTCTTTAATAATTTATGTTGTTTTATTTATATATTCTTGTAGAATTCTCGTGGATTCACACAAATTGCAGAGGTACTTCCCAGTTGCCTTACTTACCCCTTACTTTTCATCACATTTTATTGTTTTGCTTTTGCTTCGAGGCGAAACTGCAGTCTTATTCACAATTTCCTATTGCTTAGTCTGCAGCTAGATATATACACATACATACATTCATATTCAATACATACATACGTACATATGTATAGCTAGATATATATCTATATAATATTTGATAAACGCATTCGCTTGGCCTGCAAACTGATCCGATTTATATTTAGTTTGTGAAATATTTCCATATGGTAAATAGTTGCACAGCCTTTCATAATGCTAAATTTAGGCGTTGTATGACGAACTGTTTCTATTGAACTTGCACTCACACACACACACACACACACCAGACACACACACCACACACACCACACACACCACACACACACCAGACACAAGTCTCAGGTATATGCAACTGCAGCAGAGTCTTTGACATTGTAAGGCTGTTGGCAGCTCACTAATACACACACACAGCCTAACTGCAAGTTAAACTAAAGTTCATGTTAAAGTTCATGTTAAGGTTAAGGGTTGCCACTGCACCTTAAGGTTAAGTTTACCTTAGCTTTCCTCTCAATATACTTAGATAATTCAGTTCGCCTTGAGGTAGGAATTTTCTATAGCATTTTTATAGGGTATCCTAGAGTCCATATGCCGGCGCTTTTCCTTTGTTTTGACTCGGTCTGGTTACAGCATTCAAAAATTTTAATTTAAATTTCAAATTTGTTTTGTTTTTTGCTTTTGTTTTTAGTTTTTAATGCGCCAAAATCTCGTAACATGCACAAGCGCCTGATCTATCTGTAAACATGATCGTGCAAGTGCTCCGCCACCACGCCCCCAACTGCCAGCTATACATATATATATATATATATTTATGTGCTATATATATATATATATATATTCAGAAATGTTTACACTGCGCATAAATAAATAAATACACAAATTCTCTGACTCGTGTGTGCAGTTCTCAAATCTTTTACGCAATTTCTCACAACATTGTAACAAAATGAGTCTCAATGTGTTTCATTTCCGTACAAAATACTATAAATGTATATGTCTAGAATCTCTTTATGTATACATACATATTATATATATAAATAGGTGTTAGTTACGCTTGTCTATGAATCAATTACACGTGCGAGACCTTTTACCATTTACGAGTAACAGCGTCGACATTCGACGCTCGGCGATTTTGCATTTAATGAGTATAAACCACAACAAATACTCATTCACATCTCTGTATGTATGTCAGTCGGCATTCGCTTAAGTATATAGCGAATCAAGAAGTATATTAAATAATTATGCAATAAATTTGCTCGTTTCCAATCAATTTCCTGACAAGGCACTGCACACACACACAGAGAGAGAGAGGGAGAGGGGAGTAATACGTGTATTAGCTGCCATTTTTTTTGGGCTGGTCAATTGAATAATGCAAATGTTTTCCACACGCTCTACCCAACACTCATAATCACTCATTCATGCACTCACAACTCACAATCAATAAAATTGTATTCACAATGTTTCATTTCCTAATCATCAAAGCAAATGGGCAATTCTTTACCTCAAGCGCGTCAAATTTGAATTTTCCGCGGCACACGAGCAAATTCTACTGCATAACTTGTATTTACATAGTTGTATATTCATATACTATATATCACATATACCTATATCTATTTATTTATATATTTATTCATATCCGGGAGTAGTATAAGCAAACATTGTTGCTACGTTACAAGCAGCTTTTCCCGCTTTAAAGTGTCTCCATGAAAAGGCAGAAATAGTATGAAAATTTATGTAGCAAGTAGGAGCTGCCATTAAGTATATATAATAATGATATATAATCTTGTTCATGATCAATAAATGAATGCAGTTAGACTCACATTAAGAGAAAGGAAGCATCAGTCTGTTGGCTGGGTCTTAACATTAGCTTATGATAAGAGAAACACTCTTCCTAGATAAAAAGAAGAAAGGTAAATAGAAATAGGCTACTTAAAGCCTTAAGGAATATATCTGTGGTATATATTCTTGATCAAGATCAGCAAATGAATAGATCCAGACTCACTTAAACAGGAGGAAAGCAGCAGTCTATTGGATGGGTTGGAAAAGTTGTGTCCCGGTTTGACTGAAGAAACACTTTTCCAAGATAAAAAGAAAGAAAGTCAAGAGAAGAAGGCAATGTTAAGCCTTGAAGTATATATATGTAGTATATATATTCTTGAATCTAGATCAATATCATCAAATGACGAGACTTTAAGAGGTTGAGAGGAAGTAACAGTCTGTTGCGTTTGGTCTTGACAGTTTTCCTAGATAAAATGATGGAAAGTAGCTGACCTTTAACCTACTTCCAGGTAATATACAACTCGATGCTGGCTTATATATAAGAGGTTATTCTTATACTTTTATCTCTGGATTTGGCTTTGAGTCTCATAATTTCTATATTTCATTGCAAGTTAATATGTCCTCAACCTATTGAAGGTGTTCTTTTATTCTTATCTTATATTTATATCATTTATTATCAAGTCAAATCATCATCAAATACCTGAGATTCTATTAGTCTAACATATTAACATATCATAGGTTTACTCATATCCTCGCTTATTTCATCAGATATCTAAGATACTTCCTCCCTTCCTCAATTTAAGGTATGGTCATTTCCTCCTGAGATTATAATATTCCATCCTCAATCATATCATAGTCATAGGTCGTTCTAAGATACTATTATCCCATCCTCAATCATATTTTAAGTATGCTCATACCCTCCTGAGATACTATTATCCCATCCTCAATCATATCGTAGATATGTTCATATCCTCCTGAGATACTCTTAACCCATCCTCAATCATATCGTAGATATGTTCATATCCTCCTGAGCTACTATTAATCTATCCTCAACCATATCATAGGTTTGCTCATATCCTCCATTATTTGTCAGATATCTAAGATACTATCCTTTCCTCAATCATATTCTAGGTATGGTCATTTCCTCCTGAGATTCTACCATCCCAATTACAATTATATCATAGGTTTTGCTCATATCCTCCTGAGATACTATTAACCCATCCTCAATCATATCGTAGATATGGATATGTCCTCGCTTATTTCATCAGATGCCTAAGATACTACTATCTCATCCTCAATCATATTATACGTCTAGTCATTTCGTCCTGAGATTCTAATATCCCATTCTCAATCATATCATAGGCATAGTCATAGTCATAGTTCCTTCTAAGATTCTATTATCCCATCCTCAACCATATCATAGATATGGACATGTCCTCGCTTATTTCATCAGATATCTAAGATACTATCCCTTCCTCAATCATATTCTAGGTATGGTCATTTCCTCCTGAGATTCTACTATCCCAATTACAATTATATCATAGGTTTTGCTCATATCCTCCTGAGATACTATTAACCCATCCTCAATCATTTCAAAGATATGGATATGTCCTCGCTTATTTCATCAGATATCGAAGATACTATTATCCCATCCCCAACCATGTCATAAGTTCACTCATATCCTCCATTATTTCATCAGAGACCTGGGAGACTATTATTAGATTTGCTTGGACTGTTGCTTGCACCCAAAAATGGTAGCCAGCATGGCATAGAGAGGCCCCCCAGGGCGGCACCTGGACGGGTATGAGGCCTATATAAGTATTCATAAGTAGTATAGGTGGCATTTGAAAGCTATTCTATTTCAGTTTGTGGCGACATTTTTCAGTTTTTCTTTCTGATTTTCTGAGGTGCGACGGCGACGAGTGGCCTGTTAATCGGTAATCTTATTTATGGGGCTTTTGGTTGCGTTTAGCGATTATGACGAGAAAGTGGGTCACACGCGTTTTTTCGTTCGGTCTAGGACACTCATTCTTAGCTTCTTGGACGAGGGACATATAGACAACCTCCAATAGAGCTGCCTGGTCGACAGAGTGGCAGACGATGTGCGTCAGTTTGACGTCCACTTTTCCGCACAAGAAGAACTAAAACAGAGGCAAAAGCAACAACAACAATAGAAATCGATCTGCTTGAAGCTTAAAAGCCTAAAATTGTGCCAAATGCGTGGGCCAAGAGCAGCATCTGGCGATTTGGCCCGATGTACGATGATATATAACATCTTAATATGTCTGCGGCCTATATCTCTATATGCCTATAGACTATCGCTTATGTATCTAATAGCACAAATCGCTATCAGCATCAGCCTTGCATCATCCTCTCTCTCTCTCTCTCTCTGTCTCTCTGTCTATTCCTGTTTCAAGCAGACGCTACGGGGCGTATGTGCAATTTATAGTAATACATTTGTATATTCATATATATTGTATAGATCGGCATTGCTAAATTAATTAAGAGGCTGCGAAATAACGATAACAGTATAGGAATAATCATTTATAGCAATTTGCTGCAATTTGTTGCCTAACAACAAAGGCCTATAGCCTCACAACCATCTGCTCTAAATATAAACAGCCGATCGTACATGCATATATATTGTATATATAAATATATATATATATATATATATATATATATATATACAGGTCTATGTACACTTGTGTAAACGAAAGTAATTAGCTGCATGGATTACGCATAACTCGATCGCCCAGAGTAACGCACTGATAAACTAAATAGAATCGAAGAAATCTTAAAAGATATTGTACAAAAACCTTCACACAAAATGCCAACATTTAAATACCCTTTTTGGGGTTTCTGTTTATTTTTGAAGAATTTATTTACATAGATTTAATTTACATATTCAATTATTATACATAAAAGATATTTATTCATTTTTATTTTATTTTATTTTATTTTATTTTTAATCTATTCTTTATTAGTTTAAAACAAACAAATTATTTTAATAAATTTATTTTATTTATTTAAAATGAATATTTAAGATTTAATATCACTATGAAAGATTGCAAGTAGAGATTAAAATAATCAACTGAATACAACAACAAAATATATATATATATTTTTTTATTTAAAGTTTATTACAGTCAATAATTAATTTTTATTATGTTTATTTATTTGTTTACTTAATTAATATTTATGGTATATTTATTGGTTTGTTTATTTATTTGGTTACTTAAAATTATTTTTTCCTATTGATTTAATTTTTGTTTATTTCTATTTATTAATTTATATTATATTTATTAATTGATTTATTTGTTTATTTCATTGCTTGTTTCTTTATTTATTTGCTGACTTTTTTATTATATATTTATTTATTTTATCCTTTATTTATTTATCTATATTTTTTATTAATTTATATATTTATTGATGTATTGATTTATTTATTTATGTTTGTTTTATTTTAAAAATTAAAACTAATAAAAAAATAAATTATTTGTTTTAATTTTTAATTATTATTATTATATTATAATTTATTTTTATTATATATTTATTTATTTTATCCTTTATTTATTTATCTATGTTTTTTTTTATTAATTTATATATTTATTGATGTATTGAATTATTTATTTATTTATGTTTTATTTTTTTATTTGTTTTAATTTCGTAATAATTCATGACATAAACTTCAGCAATGAAATATTTTAGAATACATTTAGAAGCTATTAGTCAGAGATTTCTATGTCAAAAAATAGACAAATTAACGAATATTTTTATATTATTTCATGGATATATATATATATCTTTATGGGCTCGTATATAACTTATGAAAGTCTTACAAGCTGTGAGGCAAGTATATAAATGTGGACACAAGGTTATAAAAGTAATAAAAGAATTCAAAATAGAAAATTGCAGAAAGAACTCGGTAGACACTAGAAATACCAGAACAGCTGTTGAAACAAAAGAAATATTTACAAATTTATTTATAATAAAAAAAATGTAACCAAAAAGTGTTACAAGTTCAGGTTCAACAGCTGGAAAAAAGTATAAGGTTTCAGCAATTTCTAATATAAATTTTATCAGGATATTAATTAAGTAAGATATAGGTATAAAAGGACTCTTAGAACATATTCTCTGCACTCTATTTATTCTATATTTTTATGAAGATCATTTCATTTCAGTTTAAAAGGTATCATCCGATCGACTATTCGTTTTGGTCTTCGTCTCATTCTATAAGTGGTCTAGATAGTTCATAGAAAGAGTGAAAATCTTTTTATATATATCTTTTTGTTTTCTATTTATATTTGTTAAGCTATTAATCATTTATCTCGCTCTTGTTGGACTCAAAGATCAATCATATGACCCCTAGGAGATATTTAAAATATTAAATATTTAAGGTATTTTTTGTTGTTTGAGAAATTTGCTGGCATTTGATTATTTGAATTATTTGAAAGAGGTATTTGATGTATTTTCATGCCACGGAGAATTGGGGCTAAAAATGCGTGCATAAACACAAGCCCAAAAATTTTGTTTATACAACAAATTTTGGTTATTCAAGTTAGTCATAATCGATGGATTGTTGAGGCGCAACCCACTTAATGCATAATTGAAAGTAATTCAGGGCTGCCAGATCGATAAACTTCAATAGGTATGGCAGCACTGCGTTTAGTTTTAAACAGTTTCTCTTACACCTAATCGAATATCGTAAGTTTCAGCGTATAAACTTATAAATTGTTCATTTCCTAAGAGTTTACGGCTAATGTGCGCCCCTCCCACAGCGCCTTATTTATTAGACACATTTGTTTTTGATCTCAGTGAAGCTTCTAATTTAGGAGTAAGACTATATATATACATATATATATATATATATAGATCTGTTTGTACACACGGACATAATTATGTATAGAGTTTCGTTTCGAACTGATAAGGCCCATCGGTACACTTCTGACTTTGCCCATGAATTGCATGGGCGGGTCAGATCGGGTCGACCCGGGTCTTATCTCTGCCCCGGCGATACAATGAGCCACATTAGTAGCAACTGAAGCCAGCCTGACAAAGTTCCATTTCAATTACGTTTCTAAACTTATTTTTGAGACAGATTTTATGAATCCAGACTGCAAGATACTCTGTAGATGTGTCTCTGTCTAAGCTCTGTTTGAGCGTTGTATATAGTATATGTATATATGTAGGATATGCCTATAAAACGACTTTGATATAGTATATATATGTAGGATATATAAATCTGCTCGTAGGGTATATATATGCTATACAGAGACTTCATATGAATGAAGCCAGACGGACCCTTTTTCAATTAAGTCTATAAACCGATCTTAGAACAGATTCTATAAAGCGAAGACTAGAAGATACTCTAAAGATGTGTCTAATCTCTATTAGAGAGTTGTATATAGTATATATATATATATATATGTAGGATATGCCTGATTATAGGGTATATTTAGCTTCTATTTATGAGTGAACCCAGACAGACAAAGTTCTATTTCAATTACGTTTCTAAACCGATTTTAGTGAGAAAGTTTATATATAAAGGCAGACTGGAAGATACTCTATAGATGAGCTATGTCTAAGCTCTGTTTGAGAGTTGTATATAGTACATATAGTATGTAGGATATAGGGTATATAAGACGACTTCATATGAATGAATGTTAGACAGACAAAGTTCTATTTCAATTACGTTTCTAAGCCGCTTTTAATGACAGATTTTCTCAAACAACGACTAGAAGATGCTCTATGGATGTGTCTAATCTCTGTTTGAGAGTTGTATATATGTGGGATATGTCTATAGGGTATAGAAAGCGACTTCATGTGAATGAAAGCCAGACAGACAGAGAGACAGATTCGGCACATATGGTAATACTGTGTAGGCGCGAATATGTCGCTACAGTTGTCGTCTAGGGCATTGAAAATGATTAATAAATAATATGTTTGTGAGGGGGATAGAGAGAGGGTGGTGGGGGGGGGTAGAGTGAGGTCAAGGGGGTGGAGTGAAACATTTGTGCGCATTTTAAAAGGCAATTACAAGAATGAGTATACGACGAGTTTGAATCTCAATTGGAGATCTCTCGGTTGTGGCCAAATGTTTTGGGGCATCCATTAGTTTTTTGTTTTGCTTTGTTTTATGTTAGATGGGCTAATTGCCAATCTGTAGTTTCAACAAATCAATTAATAGATCAAATTGTTATGTGTGAAAAAATCCAGATCCAGAAACATGGAATGCCACATGCATGCCCAAATCCGGCCTTGATCTCTCTCTCTGCTCCCACTGCTCCCTCAGCTCCCTCTGCTCCCTGCCAGCTGTTTTTTTTTAAACTCACTCTGACAGGCAATTAAATCTGTGTGTGAATTGCGTGATAGTAGTATGTAGTGGCTGGTGGCTTGTGGCTGGTGGCTGGTGGCTGGTGCGCGTTGCATGTGTCGCTGGAGGCACTTGAAAGCCACCCCAACTAGTCGCAGGGCCACGTATCTGAGTACAAAAAGCGAACGAGCCGTTGGCGCCAAGGAGCTTATCACTTATCGCATATCACATATCACTATTGAATATGACTTATTAAAAACTAAGCACTCCCTGATTAAATACTCAATATGTGTGTGCAGGCAGGCAATTCATTAGTTTCGCTAAGGCCACATCAGCATCACACGCACACACGCACACACTCACGCAGCTTCCAAATCACGCTGATTGCTGATTGCTGATAAGACGCTGATAAGACGCACTGATCGGGCTGATGACGCTGCCTGTCAGCCGTATATACACACTCGCTTAGCATTTTATGATCTTTGCTCACTGATCTGCACTCCAACGTAAGCAAACGCATTTCTTCTAATCAGCTGGGCCCACTTAGCTTGCTTCTTACGTAACAGCTTGTTCCCTGCTGCTCTTCTGCCTGCCTCCTCCCTCCCCTCCATCTCTGTTAGTTAATTTCTAAATAAAAATTATCATGTCTAGATTAGTTTATAATTTCTTCACACACACACACATATGACACGCACGCACAGTGCGCCTTTGCGTAACGTTGGCTGGCAACGGTGCGTATGAGTAACACGAATTTCTATGTCGATTCCCACTTGGCAGCTTGGCACGTGTAATTAATGCCTAAAAATAATAGAGCTGATAATTCGACAGCATTTGGAAACGAAAAACCAAATGGAAACCGATTAGAATAGAGCTCATTACAGACATACGAATATTCAATAAAAGTTGACTCCGTCTCTCTATATATAGACTCACAGTTCAATCCGTACTATATACTATATATATATGTGTATGATTCAAATGAGTTGAATTTCATCAAGATGATATTGCAGTTTCTATACCGTTTGGCATTGAGTATACTCGAACTTTGCTTCAATTCAAAGTAGAAAACTACTTTCCGAATAAGTTTATAGTTTCTTTCGTATCGCACACGCAGCTATTAAATAATTTGAAGTGTGTGCGTGTCTTTGGAATGTGTGTGACGAAAGTACACATCAGGTTGATAAGAATAGAAAAAAAAACGAAAAAAAGAAATAAAAATAGTTAAAAAAGAGCAAACGCAAACGCAAACGCAGCTTGGCAACAAGCTTTCTATGAACTGATCATTCAAGCTGAATTGATAACCAGACCAAACGCACAGAGAAATCGTTCAAGTATACCTATAAAACATATAAATAAACATATATAGCTATATATGGGTTAGAGTATAAGTAGTATAATTAAGTTCTAGTAACAACTTCCAGTCAGTTTTAGCATCTGTTCGTTAAATATCGTAGTCCAAAACGTAATAAATTTTCTATCATTAAGTTTAGTTTCCATCATTACTTCTTAAGTCAGAGCTGATCCCATCTCATCTTCCTATTTTGACAGATTTATCCGATTATAATTAGCTTTTATAGGCTTATTCAGCGTATTTGAGCTTCGGCTTGCGAATATCGTATCTGTATATCGTATCTGTGTTTATATTAGAAACAATAGTTTCACCTTGTCATGAGCATATTGCTATTTACTTTCTTTCAGTTATATATATTAAACATTGTTCATCGGATACAATAGTAATTAAATAAATATGCTGCCAGATATATATGGCACGTGTGCGGGTTAGCAACCATTGATACATTCGCCATACGCTTCCTGTTCTTTCCACTCTGAATGACGTCTGTCTCGAGTGTTCTCTGCAGAGCAGAGCTCTCTCTCTTTTTCTTTATTAGTTTTAATAGTTTTTGATTAGAATTATTTCTCAATTGTCTTCTGCATACCTGCGCCCAGTCTCCCAGTCTCTCAGTCTCCCAGCTGGCATCACAAGCACAGTTGAAAATGAAATTGAATACAAACTCAATTCAGAGAAAAACCCTGTAAATCATTAAAGGAGATTATAAATGTGATGCAGCTGTGGCAGCAGGACTCGAGTTTACCCTTTTCTAAGTGGGTTAAGGACATTCAATTACTTTTTCTCGCTAGGAGCTTATCTGGCGTGTACTGTGCATCAAATTATATTTCTAGGAATATCCAATTATGGCACAAGTTTTGCACTGGCTCGCGGCAGCTTCCCCCTATTCCCAGGAAACCTCTTCACCAATTCGAATGAAAATCTGTATAACGTAACAAACTGCAACGAATCAGGACCTGCTGAGTGCATAAGCACAAATTAATGAGGGCTTAAGAGCATTAAGTTGCCTTTTTCGCCAGAAAACTCAAGGCTGCAGCGCATTGCGAAAATATTTTATCAGCTCCCTGGAAAAGTACGCTAAGCATACGCAATTATCAAACTGAAAAAAGGAGGAAAAAAAAAAGAGAAGAAGCACATAAAAAGTGAAGGGCAACGCAACAGAATCAACTCGTTAGATAGTGAGACACTTGAAGGGGTCTTAAGGAAAGTTACACAAAAAAAAAAAGCGTTATTTATAAAACTGATTTAGTTTCCAGTTTCAGACCGTTGTGATAAGAGTCGCGGCGTCGTCGGGCGTCGCTTATCAGTCAGTACTCGAAATGGTAGTACGAGTAGCAGTCGCAATACTCAAACAAATTTCAAATTGGCAACAATTTTCTAACTAATCAGCCAAAAGTGCCTACGCCGGGTTTGACCCAATTTTGATAAGACAGAATCGCGAATAAAACAAAATTATAAAAGGAAAAAATCAAATATCAAAAAAGAAATCGAAAAAAAAACTCCCTAAGTTGAGGCAACTTAGTTGCTATTAAATAAAAGAATGTGATTGAAATAAACGAAATTTAACCTAATTAAAATTAATTGCTCTTGCGTGTCTTGTTGTTGTTTGTTTGCTTTGTTGTCATTTGTTGTTGCTTTTGTTGTCGATCGCTTGACAGGTTCAGCTCACACTTGGCATGACCCTGTCCGCTGATAAGAAGCCAATTCGATGATTTGAAATTCTGTTGTCATTATACCCTGCACCCATTCCGTATGCCCAAATTGGGTATAGGAAAAGTTCCGCTCATAAACGATATATGATACATATAGGAAGGCATTTCCGATCTCTTATCTTATAGATCACACAATATAAGAGTCAATACTCCCACTATGCTCGTCTATCGTCTACCTATGCAGCTGTCTACAAAAGGATAAAGTACAGAAGCTCAAATTGGTTAATAGTAACCGAAAGGAATTGGCAGTAGTAGCATGAAGTAGTAGAAAAGGATTAGGGATTGTAAGGGAAAGAAATAGTTGGAAGTAGTAGGAGCAAAGGAATGTGTAAGTAGACAGAAATACTAATTAAGTTGTATGAAAAGTAGAACGGAAAAGTATACGATAATAGTAATAGGAAGTAGTAAATAGGATTAGCAAAAGTAAAGCTTAGTAGTAGAAGTAGATTGTAGTAGTAAACGAGGGTTGCAGTAGAAATAGTAAAGGTGAAAAGTAAAAGCAGAGAGTATTCGTAGAAAGTAGTAGTAGTTGAAAGTAGTAAAAAGTAGAAGTAATAATTGTAGTAGAATAAGTAGTTGTGTAGAGTAGTACAATTAGTGGAAGAGAGTTGTAGTAGGAGATGAGTGTAGTAGTAGAAATAAGTAGTAAAAGTGGTAGTATACTAATAGAGGGCAGTAGAAGTATTGAGTAGTAGCAGTAGAGGGTAGTAGTAGTATAGAGTAGAGTGTAGTAATAGGAGGAGTAGTACTAGTAGTAATAGTAGTGGTAGTAGTTGTAGTAGAAAGAAGTAGTAAGGAGTAAAGAGTAAAGAGTAAAAAGTAGTAAAGAGTAAAGAGTAAAAAGTAGTAGTAGTAGTAGTAGTAGTAGTATTAGTAGAAAGTAGTAGTAGAACGTAGTAGTAGTAGATAGTAGTAGTAGAACATAGTAGTAGAAGTAGATAGTAGTAGTAAGTTGTAGAAGTAGAGAGTAGTAGTAGTAGTAGTAGTAAAGAGCAAAAAGTAGTAGTAGTAAAGGGCAAAAAGTGGTAGTAGAATGAAATAGTATTAGTCAGGAGTAGTAGTAGAGAGTAGTACGAATGTATAGTAGTAGAAAGTAGTAGTAATAGTAGTAGAGAGTAGAAAGTAGAGATTAGTAGTAGCAGAAAGAAGTAGTTCCAGTAGTAGTAGTCGTAGTAGTAGTAGTGGGAAGTATTGAAGTGTAGAGTATAGTAGTATAAGAGGTAGAAGTAGTAGTAATAGTTAAGCAAAAAGTAGTTGTAGAATGTAGCAGTATTAGTCAGGAGTAGTAGTAGTAGAGAGTAGTAGTAATAGTAGTAGAGAGTAGAAATTAGTAGTAGCAGAAAGTAGTAGTAGTACTAGTAGTAGTAGTAGTAGTAGTAGTATTAGTAGTAGTAGTAGTAGTAGTAGAAAGTAGTAGTAAAGGGCAAAAAGTAGTAAAAGAATGTAGTATATAAGTCAGGAGTAGTAGTAGTAAGGTGTAGTAGTAGAGAGTAGTAGTAGTAGTAGTAAAGAGCAAAAAGTAGTAGTAGAATGAAGTAGTATTAGTCAGGAGTAGTAGTAGAGAGTAGTACGAATTTATAGTAGTAGAAAGTAGTAGTAATAGTAGTAGAGAGTAGAAAGTAGAAATTAGTAGTAGCAGAAAGAAGTAGTTCCAGTAGTAGTAGTCGTAGTAGTAGTAGTGGGAAGTATTGAAGTGTAGAGTATAGTAGTATAAGAGGTAGAAGTAGTAGACTAGAAGTACAAAAGTAAAATGAAAAAAAAGGAAGTATATCAATGGGTGGCAAAAAGGAGTGGAAGTTGGCAGCGGTAGGTTGCACTATGCTGTGCCAGGCTTAGTATGGAAATAGTAGAGTACATATTGGCTGTAATACTAAGTAGTAGAAAGTACTAAAATTTTGGTAGTAGGAAGAATTAAACTCCTCTTTGTCAGACACTAATTAAATCGAGAGATTCTCCTCGCAAGCCTAAAGCAATGGTAATAACATTGGTTTATTTGGTTTGTAACTGAATTATGCATATAAAATGCTTAAGAAGATCGAAATCGAAGTATAGGGTATCCCAGAAGTCGAGCAGTCTCGCTCAGCAGCCTGTTGGCAAACCCCAAAGTTGTGGCCTGGGTGGATGCGGCAGAAAGAGTAGCTGATAAGGCTGATACAAAGGTAATCACATTCCATTGATAACTAAGTACCTGACCTGTCATTGAGCACATCATTTCCCGTTAGCCTCATTTCAATGTAGGAGTACACACACATGCACACACATGTACACACACAAAGAGAAGCGTGTGTACTCGCATGACAGTCTTGTCAAATGGTCAGATTCAGTACTCAACTATGTTGATAAGTGTTGAATTTTGATTAGATTCCGATTATCAGCTATCAGCTGATCAGTCTGTATGCGCAGTCTATTTAAAGATACTAATTCCGAATACTACGAAAGGCACTTCAACTAAAATGTAACTATCTTAATACCTGCCTATTCTACCAATACAAGTGTATATATATATTACACTCATAAATATATACATGCATATAGAAAAAATGTTAATCTATAAATTCTATGATGTAATTGTAATAAATTCTTATCATTCCGCTGATTCGCATGATTATTATATAACTTATAGGGGAAATCTTAATCTAAGTTGAGTTAAATTAAAGTTCATTTAATCGCAGATTAATCAAATATTTGCAGTTACCTTAGGTTGCCCTTTTTTATCTATAAAAATTATTTGTGATTCTTCTTTATTTTCCTTAATTAATTCAAAAATCAATAAACACGCCGCACGTGCGGCATCTGCTTGCAGCCAATCTGCGGCAAGCTTATCTAAGCCAAAGGTAAATAGTAATTTCCCCTTTTGGGTCTTAAGTGTGGGAAAATCAATTTTTGTTTTCAGTGTGCAAATATCGAATGCATCAGAGTTCATATTTAAGCGATTATTCATTCATTCAGCGAATGCAGTTTCAACTAAACAATAACAATGAGTCAGCGCTTAGCGAGAAATTTGTGAGACACTCGACTAAATCAATCGAATCGTCTGTGGATGCAAAACTACTCGAAACACTCGCAATTACAGGTAAAAACATATCTCGCTTGACACCTGAGATAGAAGTTCTCCGAGCACTTAAACCGATTAATTTCCCAGAAAGGGACAGAGGCAGCGCCCTCAAAGTCCACTCAAATAAGATATATACATAGGTAAACATTACATATGTATATATGTATATATAGTATTAGATTCCATAATAGATCGGTGTGAATCGGTTTGCTTGTTAAATGACTACTTTGCGATTATCACGAATAGTTAAGAATTGGCGCCAGGCAATTTATGAATTTCTCAGAACTTGGGGAACATTTGAAACTAGGTTTCCTACACTCATACGATTCTATATACGTATATATAGTATATCCACATATATGTATATATATATCATGTCGTATCGCTAGTTATGGCGCGCACGGGGCAAGTAGTAAATTATTGCCTATTCATAAATTTCAAAGGCTTACTTCAAATGCGACCAAATAAAAGACGAAGCACACACTAATAAAAAGTAGTCGTCGTAATAATGATAAGCTAACTAAGTAAACCACTACTAGAATACACGACTAAATGATACCCTGTAATGGATGTATAGAGCGGTAGAGCCTACCTCAACAGTTGCTATCTATAAGATAAGATGTATAAGATATAAGAGATAAGATATCGTATACTCTATACAACTTTAGGTTACGATATTCCGAAAGTGGATCAAACCTATTCACATAAGATAATGTCTAGCTATACACATATATACTTCCTTATACATTTTTTCTATTTTATGATACTCTACTTTAGCACAGACATCTGTACATATATCTCTATATATTTACGTATATATAGCGTCAACGTTCAGTTTTTTGTTTTCTCTTTAATTTTCATATATATTTTTTTTAATTTTCTTCTCTTTTTTCTACTTTTTGACATTTGCCTGTTTTGCTGATACTTCGCTGTGTTTACTTATTAGCAAATGTTTATCCAAAACCTTGAAATTGAAATATGAACTTGACTTTGGCGTCTGTTTCAGATGTTATTGTTGTTGTTGTTGTTGTTGTCGACTAGCCTAGAGATATGAGAGTTACAACAAACAAGAGGCGAACAGCAACAAAAAGCTGCCTATTATTAGTAAAAGGCTGTTTGCAAATTGCATATTTGTTTTACTGTTTTGAGTAGCAACAGAGATACAATTTCGTTCAGTCGCAGGGATGTTACTCTAGAGAAGTAACTATTTATCGATAGCTATCAAAAAGGGACAATCGTTAGAGAAAAAGCATTTCTGATTCAATTGAAATACTATTCTTATGCATTCATTGCTATATATTTATAGTTTACCTATGTTGCTCTTAATGTAATCCCCATCAAGTGAGGCAGTGAGAAAAGTAGGAAATGATGATATGAAACTATATATCGATAACTATCTGACAGAGACAATGGATTAAGGAAATGTGTTCTGCATTTTGAATCATATTGAAGAATAGGTCCATTCATTCATTTTTGTGTAGCTTACTAGCTATCGATATCAAATAAAGCACTGAGGAGTTAGAAAATGTAGAGATGAAACTTTATATCGATAACTACCATAAGCTAATCGATCAGTGAAATACTTTCTGTATGATATTGAACGAAAGGCTTCATGCATTCATTTCTATATAGCTGAAAGATGTCGCTCTGAATGGAATCGCAATCAAATGAGGCATTAAGGAAGTAGCAAGTTCAGGGAAGGAAGCTATATCCTGCATATATCTATATATCGATAACTATGATAGCTCTCAGAAGAGAACAATCGACCAACGAAACGCTTTCTGCAATATGAATCATATTGAACGATAAAAGTGAGTTGGATATAGTTTACTGAAGGCACGAAGAATGTGGGAAATGAAGAGATGAAACTATATATCGATAATTATTCACAAACATAAAGAAACCTATCACCAACTGACAATCGTTAGAGGAAATGATTTCTTCATCTTGAATCATATTGAACGATAGGTGTGTGCATCCATTACTGATATTACTCATAATCATATGAGATATGCAAACAAATGGTGGGACTGAAATATATATCGATAATTATTAGAAAGAAACAATCGATCGATGATTGAATATGTTTTTTTCATTTTGCATCTATGAACGATTGGTATTTACTTTGATATGCTCCACCTGTTGCTAACAACTCCAGCATATCGATATGCAGTCATTCCCATATTTATCGATAGTGTTGCAAGCGTGTTGGCATAGCTGAAGCAAACAGTTAGTAAGTGTATGCGAAGCGGAAATGCATTTCTACGAATTGCAATACTATTCGAAATGACAATAAACAACTTTATGACGCTTTGGGTTTTTTTTTGTGTGTTTTTTTTTATCTCTTGCGCACATTCCATTTGCATAAATATGAGTTTGTGTGGCATAAAAAGAAGAAGAAGGAGAAGGGGAAGGAGAAGGAGAAGCGGAATGAGTAGTGATAAGTGCTATCGGGCAAGTTGCACGAAAATCCGGTCAATATGTCAGACACATTTGCATATGAATAGGAGCAATATGGATTATGAACGCCAGCTAAAAATGAAAAATGCAGCTGCGGGTGCGGTTCCGCATTAACCGGATCATTAGCATATTATTATAATGGAAACATGCATATGATATGGCAAGGCGAATATATGGCAATAGGTGTGCAATATGGCCAGATCTTGGCCAGACACATTAGCTGCCCCGCAGCCGGTCTAACTGTACCCTGAAGCTTATCGAGCTCTATGCATAATACACCCACAGACAGACTCGCATCGATATGACCATATTTGCATGTGTGCATATACGTTTGCACTACTCGCAGACCAGCTGATGGGGCGTATACGTGCTAATCGTGACAATTCAACGGACCCGGCGTAAAAACAGAAAAAAAAACACAGCACAACCGGCGAGTCGAGTGCAGACGCAGACGCCGTTTGCCATTAATAAAATCGTTTGTATCGCATTAATGCCAACAATGAAAGCCACGTGCAACACTAATTAAAAGCACACAAGTCATTCATGCGCTACACACACACACACACACGCACACACACACACACACACATGCAACGTATAGGGCGTAGTATCGAGTGCTCTGGCGGCGCTTGCACTTATCAGCGAGCGGCGGGAAATGTTCTATTTTGGGACCAGGTGGCAACGTCTGCGTCGCGTCTCTTCCGTGTGTCTTATGCTTTCTGCTAGCCACCCCCTCCCACCCAACCCCCACCCCTCCTCCCACTCCACTGTCTCGTTTGGTGGGGGCATCCGATTTGTTTTTAGCCGCTCAAAAAAACGCGCAAAATGTCAGGCGCCTGAAATTTCATGCGCATTTGACAGGCAGCCAGCCACGCCCACTGGTTGCATACAGCAGCAGCAGCAGCAGCGGCGGCAGCAGCCGACAGACAGGTTGCCCACATTTAAGTTCCCACATTTAAACGCTGATAAAGCAAAGCGAGCAACTAGAAACGAGCACTCAAAATACACACGAGCTCTGAACGATCGGCCAACTCTGACTGACCTTCAAATACCCTGTAAAACTATAAGTGTTGCTTTTGTCAGCGATAAGCTTACGCTTGAGATGGCCTGCTTAGCATTCATAAGCTAATCGATACAAATTTATCGATATATTTTTATATAATTTGTGTAAAGAATACTCCCTAAAGCTGAAAAAAGGCTTGCGACGAATTTGATTGTTTATTGAAATGCTTTAAGTATCTACTTATCGATATACTATCGATATATACAATAAATGTATCGATATATTTTAGATATTTTGTATAAGGAATAGTTCCTAAGGCCGAAAAAGCCTTGCAACGATTATGATTCTGATTGAAATGCTTAAAGTATTCACTTATCGATATACTATCGATAGATACAAGAAATATATCTATATATTTTCGACAATTTGTGTAAAGAATACTCCCTAAGGCTGAAAAAAGGCTTGCAACGATTAACGAATTTAAAGTATCCACTTATCGATATACTATCGATAGGTATTAGTTATTAATAACCAGAACGCTCTGCCTGAAAGGATAGTAAAATGATCGAGAGAAATGTACCGATATATTTTCGATAAGTTTTGTTAAGAATAGCTCCTAAGGCTGGGAAAAGGTTTGCAACGATTTTAATTTGGAATGAAACGCTTTAAAGTATCCGCTTATTGATATATTATCGATAGGTTATGATAACAATATGCACAACTCTCTGCCTGCAATGATAGTTAAATGAATATAGACCAGATTTATCTATGATAGTAAAAGGAATGTAGACTTGATTTATAAATAATAATAACATTTATACCGCTTTCGATGTCTCTCAATTGGATATCGCCTGCAATTTATCGATATTTTTACATGCGATATATGCTATGCTGTTATTAAGATCATAATGCATACACCCATATGCATATAGATCGTGTATAGGGTATATCTTTTGGATAGTACTACGAGTATAACGTCCGGCATGTGTTGACATTTGCATGGCGGGAACTTGGGCAGCGACGCGGCGGCGCAGTCAGCGGCAGCGTTGGCGTCGGCGTTGGCATCGGCGTTGGTGTCGGCGGCAGCGGAGCAAATTTTTTTTTGCAAATTGCACACAAGCAGCAACAAACGCTGCGTTGGCGAAAACAAGACAGACAGATAAAGAGAGAGAGACGGAGCAAAGTGCAGAACGCTAACTGCCAGCTGCAAATTGCGAAGTAAATAATATTACGTAAAGAAATTATAAAAAGACGAATACGGGAAAGCAAAAGGAGATGGAGAAGGCGAACGAGGAGGAAGTGGAAGAGCAAGAGCGAGAGCCAGAGGAAGAGGAAGTGGAAGTGGAAGAAGAAAATCACAGCAAGAAGAATATAAACAAAATAAAGCAGGCGAAACAAAGTCCAAAGAAAAACAAGAAAGAACAGAAATCAAACTAGAATTATTTAACACAAAAAGAAAAAGAAAAATAATAACAAAAGCAACAAGTAAACAAATAAGAATTGTATCGAATGTATAACGATCGACTATATACATATATATGCATATGTATATGTATGTATGTATGTATGTATATACATAGATCAGATTGTCATCAAATTTTGCATCTGCCTGAAACAAGTACAAAACGCAGCACTGCGCCTGGTAGCGACCAGCAGATGCCCTGTAAAATGTGCGGAAAATATATGGAAAATCTTCAATCTTTGCCTAATTATAGTACATATTTTCCTTAATTATAATCTTTGTTTCTTATAAGATTCTTATAAGACCTTCAAAACAGTTTACCTAAAGCTAAAACTTTTCTCTTTTCGGCTCTTTCTATTGCAGGGTATAGCTGCAGTCGCATATTACGATCCTCTCTCTATATATATAGCTGATATATACAAATCGATAGCTGCGCTTTTTACTAGGTCAGTTATATAGAGTCTATTTGCAGGGTATACAACTTAGATCAAGTTTACAGGGTATATGGAATACAATGGAAAGGAACTGTCGAAACAAATCAACAATATTTATTTGTTATTGTTGTTTCTGTCTGTTGATTTATGTCGGACTCAAGATATATATACATATTCTTAGACTAGATATAGAACGCGTTGAAAGGTTTCCCTGGAAATGTCTTCTAATCCCCCAAAACGTTTAAATCAAAACCTTAATTAGCCACCACTTTGTGTCTTTAAGTATATGCGCGATCTGGCAGCACTTTCTAGTTAAGTTGGCGGCAGCTGAGCAGAACATGAACTGCGGCAGAGGTCGAGATGTTTTATGTGAGCTGTTCAAGTTCATCAAAAGTGACATAAATCATTGAAGTTTTATTAGCTATTTATTAGCATAATTATATAAATAGATCCATGAGATACTTAAGACTGAAAGATACTAAAAAGAATGAACAGCAAATGGTTTTGATCTCAAAATTTAGATATATATATAGACATATATATAGGCATAGATATAGATATAAATATAGAGATATAGCGATATAGATATATAGAGATAAAGATATATATATATATATAGAGATATAGCGAAATAGCTATAGATATAGACATAGATCGAAACCAGCTCAAATGATACTAAAAGATACTCAATGAGATTTTTTATTGCTTAAAGATAAATATATGTATAGTTGATGTAAATATAAATATATATATATATATATATATACAATATGTATATCAAATATTCTTTCAAAGTTTCGTCTGGTTGTTGCTGAACTTTTATTACTTTTCCATTTCCATATTGAAGCATAGTTTTTCCCCGACGACCTTTGTCCTTCCTTTGAAGCACATCAATGTCAACATTTTGCCCTCTGTCAATGGCACCCTCGCCCCTGGCTCTGGCTCTGGCTCTGGCTGACCGGCAGAGGACGCGACGTACAACTTTTTTAATGGGCCCAAATGGATCGAGTTGAACATGAAAAACACATCATACCCCGTAACCCGTAACCCGTAACCCGTAGACCGTAAGTAGCCCATCAAGAGACGGAATGCATTTATGTCTGTGACCGCACAGCTGACATTTATTTCAATATTAAGCGACTGCTGCTCCATAAGTCTTATATAGTTGTACGATATACATATATATATATATATAGAGTGCACATACATATTTTAAACAGATTTATGTACGTACTTGCTAAAAATTACTATTAAACTAAATATTTTTATAGCCTTTTAGAAAACCATTTGAAATGAAACAAAGTTACTATAAAAATAAATGGGCAAATCGCGTACGAGTCGATCCGGTTTGAGGCTGGGAATACCCAACTTAGGCATCCTCAACGCGTGTGTAAAGCTTCTATATATATAGTATATAGTAAGTCCGATAGCTAAACTGGATAATATAGTATAGGAACTGCAGTTAAGACGATCTGTAATATCTTTAGAGTCTTGACCTTCTCTGCTTTAGCTGAAGAGCTTTACTTTACTTTAAGTTACTTTCTATATCTGCTCCACCCTCTTATTAATCATATTTTACATATATATATGTTATATATATGTTATATATATGTTATATATATGTTACATATATGTTTATTATTATATAGATTATATACTCGGTTATATAGAGCTCGGTTGAAGCAGACGTCTGTTATTTATGAGTCGCTGATTATGCGCTTGCCGCCTTGCATGGCAACATTATTGATAGATTTCTCTAGATGAGAGCATGTAAATATATACATATCTGTATATATATATATATATATATATATATATATGCGCATACATATATACTATTCGTTTGTGTGTGGATGAGCTCAGCACCGCACGCAAATAAATTTGAAATTACTTTTAACCTGCCCAGAGACAATGCTACGAATCAAATTTTTCAATATAATAATTAATGAAGTATTGTCTTATATTTCTTCTTCTTCTTCTTCTTCTTCTTCTTCTTAAAGTAAACTATTTAAATTTTTTTATTTCGATAAATTTCTCGTTAATCCAGAGTTCATAAATTTTTGCACTTATTACTTCCAACGAAATTCAATGCAAATTCATTTTTAATTCAGCTAATTTGAACATTTATTTATCTTTTTAGCACTTAGTTGACAGATATTTTCGGCTCCGCAAAACCTTTTCCTGAATACCCTTTATGGTAAGTATATAGCTTAGGGCTTTAGTTTTTCATACTAAATTCCACTTTTAATATAGCTCTCTGATTTATTTCGAATGATGCTAATTTTTCATTAAAATAAATACGCAAAAATTTTGATTCATCAAATAAAATATATATGAGATTTCTTAAAAAATTGTAGCAAAATTATTTATAGATATTTTTTTGGCTTATAATTTCTCAATCAATCATCTGAAATGTTGCTTCGTTTGAGTATATTAAATATGATGCGGCTTACGTTACGCTACGTTGCGTAAGCTTTTACGTTCTTTCATTTAAATTTCCATTTCCATTTCAATTTTTATTTTAATTTCAAGTTCGTGAACTTCATCTTCAATCAAGAAGCAGTTTAAAATGTCGCACATGAATTAAGATACAACTATACGGATAATGCAAGAGACGTGGGCGGGGGCAGGGGCGGGAGCATGGTTATAGACCAGGGTGAGGGTAGAGTATCGTGAGTGTGTGCCAGCCGACGCCAGTTTTAATCAAAAATTAACGTAATAAATTATCATAAAAAATGCATAAATGTCAAATTATAAATTTAGGCAACAACTCGCCCAGTGGCAGTTTTATGAGTCCAAACATTTTTCTCTCTCTGTATTAGTGAGTCTATACATGTATGTATATAGTATGTGTGTGTGTGTGTCTAGGAGATTTCTATCTCAAATTGAAGCAAAAACTAATGAAACAGACATATTGTAAATATTCTGAATAACCGCAATGGGTGTGGCGCAGCAAAATTAGCAAGCAGCGACAACATAAAATCAATACACAGACACGAAAATTATTAATACGTGTGTGTGTGTGTGTGTGTGTGTTAGAACCCATCGCCTGGCCACAGCCCTCTTGATGTAGGTCGTCGAAATTGCAATTAGCTTTTGTCTGCAGTTTTGGGCAATTGAAAGGCAACTACAAACAGACAGACAAAACCCAAACGGTCACTTTTGCTTTCACGACATAACACACACACACATACACACACACACAGAGAGAGAGAGATAGACACAGACACACGCATCCATATGTACATGTACATGTTCTGTTTACACATACACACACAAAATATAAGGCGCACAGACGTTAAGGAAGAGACGGAAGATTTATTCCGTGTCTGAACCTCGCGCACCCACACCACAAGGCCAGCGTCAGCGCCACGCCACGCCCCGCTCTGTCTACCTCCCCCTGTCAGTGTGATGCAAACAGCTTTTTACTACTACTACAACTTTTCTTACTACGACTACGAGTTCAAGTACTACGCAAGCGACGCTCTGCTGCTGCTGCTGCTGCTGCTGCTGCCGCCGCTGCTGGTGCTTTAGTCTCTTTGACAGCATTTGCC
This sequence comes from Hirtodrosophila trivittata, assembly GCA_035045065.1. Lineage (NCBI taxonomy): Eukaryota > Metazoa > Arthropoda > Insecta > Diptera > Drosophilidae > Hirtodrosophila > Hirtodrosophila trivittata. Next base: position 5,423,264 of record JAWNNK010001028.1, on the reverse strand, counting down.
CCTTACCTTACCCAAGCACAAAATGTCCAGCGCCAAATTGTGAAATATATAGAAATAATCGCAAATTGCTCATTCTCTCGCTCAGTTGCCTTTCTGGCCAGAGCTTTTTGAGTACCGTGCTGGCGCTCTCTTTCATGCTCTCTCACTCGTTCGCTCTTGCACTCAGCTCTCATTGAGTTGATGTAAACGCTTGAGTGCTTTGCCTTTGCTTCTCTGGCTTTGCTTTTGAGTGCAAATGGCGCAAATGTTGCCGCAACATTGTTGCCAACATTTTCCTTCCTAATTCCTTGCAAAAAGTGCGTAAGGAGTATCAATCGACTGATTAGAATAATATTAATACAAAAATTAAGATTTTTTTAGTAGTCAAATAAATTAAACTTAATGTTAATCTTAAGAAACGACACGTGTTGATATTATATGGTATGATATTGCCTCAATTAGCATATTTGCATTATAAGATTCTTACGAAATAATGCTAAACTCTTACCTATCACAATCAATTCTACAGTATTATATGATAATAGATTTGCTCAGAAGCTGGGACGGGTTATAAATAGACAGTTAACTGGGAATTCCCTTAGGTGCAGACTCTATCCAAAGGTTGTCTATATCTTCTGATTATTTGGAGAGATAGGTAGCAACTCTACTACGAAAGTGAACTACTTTCTTTCAGGTAAAAGGTAGAGTCTCCACTGCCCTTTGCACCTTTTGCTAGTATCACAAGGGCAACTCCCCTACAGTGTATATTCTAGTGATATGATACTACCTATAATAATACGATATAACTTAACATTCTCGGCATTTGCATAGTTGCATTTAGCCGGTTTCTAATCGCCATAAATCTTCTATTTCCGAACGATGCACATTTAATAGAACTAAAGCAGGTTGATTCTATATATACTCTTCCAGACGGTCCTATAAATGAGTCAGAAGATAAGTAACACTTGGCAGAACACAAGCTTAAAAAGCAGATAAATTCCTATTGAGCTCTCTCTTTATCTGAAAGAATTCACGAATCGATTCTACTGACTGTTATAGGCGTATATACACCCGATCAGATTACTATATCCTACAAATAATACAGCCAAATATGTCAAATATACCTGAAGCTTACTTGAAATGTGATCTGATCTGATCTTTGCAAATGCTTTGACACAAAATTCCCATGAATTCTTCGTAATGCAAGCTCATTAATATTGCACGCTATACGTAATTGTATAGGGTATTCCTGCACTCCCTGCACCCTGCACCCTGCATTTTGTCATACATTACAAGTTGTCCACTAAGTAACTAAGTGAATCCCCCTGCCATTCGGGATTTGCATATTTGCAACATTCCAGAACGCCTCAAGTCTCCAAATGAATAATTACAGTGGAACGCGACTCATTCGTACAGTTATGTCGCCCGTTGGGGAGTTATTTGATGCGACACATTCCCCATACCAAAGAGTCAGCTCAACTTGTGGAAATACTTATGTATCTCAGCAATAAGTCAATGCAGATGTCTCAAAACGGTTATTCCTATACCCTGTAAATATGAGATGATAAAGTGGAGACTTGGGATATACGCTCTCTACATATAGAGAATAATAGTTGATGATATTTTAAGAAAATTAGGATTATTTCTATATAATTGATATATATATCTATAATCTGTATTATAATATTATGGACTATACCTTTTTACGTATATATAAAATATAAAATTTATCTTAAACTTTGTTTTTACTCTAATCGCTTTGTGAAAGTCAAAACGACTATCGACACATTTATCGATAACTTTGAGTGGTTCCAAATCATAAAGCTCCTTGCCTTTCATGCCTACAGGGTATCTGTCAGTCGAGCGCTTATGCGAAATACGCACTCTTTGTCTCTTCTTGGCATTTCACTCAATCTCCTGGCAAATTCGTCAATTTCTCATTTCGTCTATCTCTACGCTCCTGCAAAATTTCACTCTGCAGCTCTCCTGATTCTGCTGGGCTCCTGTTCCTCGGCTCTCCCGTGCAGCTGCACTCTCTCCAAAATTTTAAACACTCAAAATTTTGCATCGCAAATTGCACTCAATGACACTCAAATTCCAAAAATTCACTTGGGCTGCCATTTTGCCAATTGCAACTCTCTCTCTTTGACTCGTACTCACGCGCTCTCTCTTCTAGCATGCGATTGTTGTCTATTTTGTGAATGGTGTTTTAGGCATAGACAAACGTACATAAGTATGTACGTATGTATGTATGTATGTATGTGTGTGTGTACGTAGGAATTGCCGTTTGACAATTGTTGTTGCAGTTACAACATCGTTCAATAGAATTCGCTTTCGAATGCAGCACGAGGTCAGCGCACAGAACGAAAGACTTTGGACACAAACCTCAACGGGCAGCGATGCGTGTAAACTGCACTGCGCGCGCTTTACGTCTGTCTGTATGTGTGTGTCTCTGTGTGTGTGTGTGTTACGTCACTTCCTGTGGAAAATGCCTGTGGCATGTAAATGGCGCTTAAATCCATTGACGTGCAGCTGTGTTTTATGAATGAAAATGCAACTTTTTTCCAATGCTTCTGTATGATTAGTGTCTGTGTGCGTCTGTGTGTGTGTGGGTGTGTGTGGGTGGGTGGGTGGTTGTGTGTACACGAAAATTTAATTGACACGCTCACTGATTGCTGCATCTATAAATGTTGCATGCGCCAATTATTTTATCAAACATTTTTTTCTAATCATTTTTTGTTTATTCTGTGCAATTATTATCATAATGTATACATACATACATACATACATACACACATACATACACATATATATATATATATATGTAAATGTGTGCGTGCAATTGCAATTTTGCAATTAAGTTGCAAATTGTCATGTAATTTTAATTAAATTATCGCCATGAAAAAAAAACCCAACTCAGGGTTAATAAAATAATCAAAGTTTGAACTTAACCAAAATCTAGAAGAATTTCCCAACGCAGCTCGATTAAAGCAATCAATTTTTAATCAGGCAACTGAATTTCCGACCGATTATTCCAATTGCAGCTAACTATAGCTTTAAGTCTGATCCGATTTTAAGCTAATTTTGCTCAAATTGTTTTTAAGTCATGAATGAAAAGTTGAGAATTCGAGAATTTGTGTAAGAACTGAAAGTTTGTTTTGTTAAACACTTTTATTGAGAAAAGATATAGATATTCGATTCGGTTGTATATAGAAAACTTGATCATGTCTGTTTAAGATATTGTATTATCGGTTCAGATATCGGTACAAAGGATACAAAAGGATACAAAGGAATAGCTGGAAAGCTAAGCGCCAGGCAGCTGGCGTGCCATATATCGCCAGATTGTTATCCTGAAGAAGAATATATATAAGGATATAATATAGTATATAATAAGTAAGTATATGTATGTATATATATAGTTGTATATGTATATATGTATATATATAGTAAAAAGACACAAAACAGCTTCCCTGCAGTAGATTTCATTGAAAAGTAACCAAGAAATATATCGATAGGCAGCTAAATATTAATAAATCGATAGCACATTTAAGCAATCACAAGCGTCAGTTATGCATTAACCTTCAGCTGAGATACAATCTTAATCGATATTAAAACTATCGATAGATGTATGAGCGTATATCGTAGCTTGCCTCTTAAGCATGAATATGCGATAAAAGGTCAACTTCTACTTTGATGAAAAAAATTCATCGAAGACTCGATTATTACATATATTTTTGCCGCAATCTGTTCAGTTATATTTGTCTTTAACATGTTATAAGAATATATCCGCTGATTCTCAGAATTATTATATAATTTTAACCCGAAATTATTGTTATATAATTTAACTTGAAGTTTCAATTTATTTTTATGTTGAAATTTGCAAATGAAACTGAAACTAGAAAAAGACTCTATAAAATGCAATAGATTTGATCAGCTTTAACTTCTATGTATCTATATCTATATATCTATATCGGTGCCCTAACTTAACAAGTTCGTCAAGATAAAGAAGCGAATGAAAGAAAGACTTCAGAGCAGCTCGTTTATATCTCATTCCCATTCAATTTCCCTCGCTTTGGGCAAACTTGAGCTCAATTGAGTTGAAACTCTTGCGCATAACTTGCAGAGACGCAGCAAATGTCAGTTACAATGAAAACGTTAACTATTCACATAGTTTTTTTCTACTGTTTTCGAATCGAAAACCCAAAGGCCACACACATAGCGCAGAGGCCCGGGGAGTGTGTGAGTGTAACTGAAATGCAATTGTAGAAGAATTACGAATAATCGAAACTGAAATGCAGGTCGCGATCTGATCTAGCTGCAAATGAATTGAATTGGGAAAACTGTGTCACTGGGTCAGTGAGTTGGCGGCGGTGTTAACGTGGCTTACATTGTTCACGTTTTCTGTCGACCGGTGTGTCGGCCAATGGCCCGGCCAACAAAGCTCTTGCCACTCTCACGAGGCAAGGCAACGGCCCAGCCCCAGTCCCAGTCTCAGTTGCAGTCCCAGCCTCATACTGAGACTTCATGCAGTCTCCTCCCCCCGCCAGAGCACGACGAGTCTTGCTAGTCAACAACTGGCAACTGGCAACTGGCAACTGTTGTGCTGTTTCCCTTTGGGCCAAAATGGCCAATTAACTTATCTGATGCAGGCAGCAGGCGGCAAGCGGCAAGCGGCAAGCGGCAACAATAACAATGCATGTGCCGCGCTTTGTCTACGATCCTCGCCTAGGCACTAGCACAGATACAGATACCACCAGCAGCAGCACCGATACAGATGCAACTCGCACTCGAAGCTGTGGCACGTATCCGCATTGTTGCCAAGCCGGCAACCGGTAACGAGTTGCGGCTGCGTCGCTGTGTCTGCCACAGCGCAAGCTGTCGGCTTGGCTCGCTCTTCGGATTCAGATTCAGATTCGAATTCAGATTCGGATTCTGATTCGGAATCGCATTCAGATCGTATTGAATTGCTTGAATTCAATTGAAGAACAACAACAAAGGCGCCGCTTTGCGTTCCGAAACGGGTTTCCATCGCGTCGACTGAGCCCAGGGAATGCCAAAGATTGCTTTTTTTTTCTTCTCTTACTTTTTTCTTCTTTCAGCGATTTTCTAGGTGGGCCTAGTTTTTACTTTCGACAAGCTCTCAATTTATTGCTGCGGCGCCCCAGCTGGCACCAAGCCTCGTTGCGACTTAATGATGAAGAGCTTGCACCAAGCCATTGCCATGCCACACCACACGGATTGTTGCAGTGCCCCAACAACAATGGAAAGTACTCTGCAATGGATCTGCGAGCCAAGTTGCTCAAGCTGCAAGAAACTGTTTCAGATTTATGCGTTTTCCTTCGCAGATGAGTCTCTGACTATTCGTGGTACTATTTTTATGTACGTAAACAACTATAAATCGTTTCGTATTGTCAGCTTCGATGAGGTGTTTCTGTCTCTAGGAGAACTTTTCGGTTTTCACCTGGAAAAGTCCTTTCATAACTTTAAAGGGAAAACAGGGAAAGACTTCGAAACATCTGAGAGATTTTCCTGAAATCGCAACTATTATTGATAATTCATCTCTGATTCTATTCACACTACTATTTATCTGCATAGTTGTATCTATAACTTGATTCCACATCAACTCTGATTCGGCGTTTTCTCCTTCCGCAAGATTTATTGTTTGGTTTTTCACCTGGAAAAGTTACACAACTTTACAGGAAAACAAATCTCCTTGAAAACGTCAGAGAGATTCGGATATATTATTGTTAATTCTCTGATCCGATTCCATATCACCAAATGCAGATTCAATTTCCTCTCCCAAAAGAATATTTGTTTCTTCTCTTTAAAAAGTTACAAAATTTTAATAAATACGTAAATCCCATTCCATAACTGAAAGGGAAACATATATAGTCGAAAGGACTCGATTTGAAGTCTTATTTATTACTATATATAATTCAGCTCTGATTCTATCCTTACTACTTTTTTTCTGCATGTTTATCTCCATTAATCGATTTCTTCTATCAACAATCGAGGATTCAATTTTGAGTTGGCCTTTTCTCTCCCAAGAGAACTTTTGGTTTTTCTCTTGGAAAAGTTAAATAACTTTATGCAAATTCATCTGTAAATATTTATACTACTATTTTTCTGTATAAATGTGTCTATAAAATGCTTCCGTTTATCAAGAGAAGCAGATTCAATTGGTTTTTCAGATTCAGTTGGTTTTTCAGTCGAAAAAGTTACCCTAGCCTATTATTACTTCGTTTCCATCGGAATACAGAAATCTCCCTCCATAACTTAAAAGGAAAATATATATATATATATATATATATATATATATATAACGCATCAGCGAGATTCCCCGTATTCCGAATTTATTTATAATTCATCTCCGGTTCAATTCGCAAAACTATTTTTTGTATATTTCTGTCGAAATATCGATTCCTTTTTTATCAAGCAACGAGGATTCTGTGGGAAACTCTCGGGCTGTGTTTTAGCTGGAAAAGTTATCCTAGTGTATTGATATATAGATTTATTTATTTCCTTTTAAATACATAAAGCTCCCGCCATAAAAGGAAATCATATATACTCGGAATTGACATCAAGTTCCCATAATTCCCACATTCAGAATGGATTCCTTTTAAGAAGAAACGCAGATTGAACTCTGATTCGTCTTCCAGGAAAACATTTTGATTTTCATTCGGGAAAACTTAACCAACTTGATGAAAATTCATCTGTAAATGTTCACACTACTATTTTTCTGCATATTTCTGTCTATAAATTGATTTCTTTTAAGAAGAAACGCAGATTTAACTCTGATTCGTTTTCCATTCGGGAAAACTTAACCAACTTGATGAAAATTCATCTGTAAATGTTCACACTGCTATTTTTCTGCATATTTCTGTCTAAAAATTGATTCCTTTTATCAAGAAGCTCGAATTGAACTCTGAGTCAGCGTTTTCTCTGCCACGGAAAACTTACCCCACGCTAATTATACTTCGCTTCCTTTTAAGGACAGAAATATCCTGGCATAAAAGGAAAACTTATGCTTGTCGGCAGGACTTGAGAACATCAGAGAGATTTCCCGCATTCGGAGTTATTTCGGACTCTTTTGTTTCCCATTAAGTTTTATTCCTGGCCATTTGGTAAAGTGGCCAACTTAAGCGCTTAACTCATATTTCAAAGGGGAAGTTTTCCATAAAATTCTGAAAATAGGAAACGATAGAGAGGGGGGGGGGGTGGGAGATATGGGAGGTGGAAAAGTTTTGAAAAGCATTTTACAGCTTCGTGTGGGAAATGAAAATAGGCGTTGCCGTTGTTGTTGTTGTTGTTGTTGGTTGTCAATCAAAGTTGCATTTTGCTTTTCAATTTTCCATCATCAGCTTTAGTTGTGGCAGGCAGCAGGCGTCTGCGGCAAGGAAATGGTGGCATGCTGGAATGGAAAGCGCTGCAGCTCTCGACAACGCAGCACAAGGAAAAACCGGAAAAGCTTGTGTTCATATTGAAAATACTTCAAAAACCGAAAGCCGAAAGTGCCTGGCTCCACGGCCAACGAACTGAGTTACTGTCTCACTTCTTGTTGCTGTTTGAGTTGTTGTTGTTGTTTGATTTGTTGTTGTTGTTGCTGTTGTTGTTGTTGCTGTTGCTGTTGTTGTTGTTGTTGCTGTTGTTGTTGTTGTTATGGCTGTTGTCACAGCAAGGCATTAATTATGCCATCAACAAAACCGTCGACGCACTAGACATATCCTGTTGACAGCCAAACACACACACTCTGCCACACTCTCTGCCACACACTCTGCCTCACACACACACAAGAAAAGTTTTTCGCATGGCCAACGGAAGTCACGTCGCCGCCTGGCCTCAAATTTTCCAGTGAAAATTCACAACAACAACAACAACAACGCTCACTTATTATTTAATAATAAAAGTCCACACGAAGGCAGCTGAAAAGCATTTGGCATTATTTCAGTGACAACAAACAGAACCGAGTTGACCTGCTTTGAACTTTTGCTCCCTCCGCTTGGGGCACTGTGCAACAACATTTTCGGATACAATTTTCCCATTTCCCAGCTGAGAAAACTTGGGTTTATATTTCAATTTGTTTCAATTGATTTTTCAAGATTGAAAAATATTTTCTAAGGCGATTAGAAGGAGTCTAAAGAACTTTTTGCAGAATTTGCTTTAAGGGGTGGCAAGGGGGTTTTTTTCATAGATGGAAGATTGATTGAGCATAAAATGCTAAGGAAATTATAGGAAAACTATAAGACAGTGGCGTAGAGAGGAATTGCATGCCTTGAGGGGAGAATTTCTTCTATAGAAACAAGGGAAAAATTGCAGCACATTGACGTGGCTGAAAGGGGGTCTTGAAATGGATATTAGCCTTTTATCAGCTGCTTTTTTGTTTCATTTAAATATAGTATATGGAATTATCAGCAAATGCTTAGACAAAGGCGTAGTTAAAAAGTCTCCAAGAGGGGTTCTTAGGGTGCTTCCTTCAAGCTTTGCAATTCTTAATTCAATTTCTTCCCTGAAATTTCAGCTTTAAATACCTTTTGCAAGCCCCAGACTGACCCCCTAAAGTGCGCCTCTGTCTAGTGATATATACCTCTATAGAAGTAGGACACATATATGTATAAAGTAGGATATATATATGTAGAAATATATCATACATATATATCATTATATAGGAAGAATGTGCTGTGTATGTCTGTAATAAATATGTAACAAAATATCATTAGCAAGTGTCTCTTTCAGTTGATCAATAAATAAACTTAAAGTCGAAAATAAGCTCTGATTTCTATATACAAAAATGATATATATATTTTATAATCATATATATATATGCCTAGGGACTATCTAATAGTGGAAAATGAAGATACGAAAAAAATACCAGCCATAATAATTAAAAAAAAATATTTTATTTTGTTGCCTGGTGTCTCACCTTAACAACTGTTTACACTGTGTGTATGTGTGTATGTGTGTGTGTGTGTGTGTGTGTGGAAAATTTAGCCCCGTTTTCGTACAAATATTTGTTGTAGAAAAATAAAATAGAATCCATGGAAATGAAAACTACGCAGATACAGATGCACGTTTTGTCGCTGACAAATGGAAATTCCATTCGATTGCAGCTTAAAAATAAACGAAAAGACGCAACGCTTTTGGAATTTTCCGTGCGGCCAAACTGCTTGGGGAAATTTCCGAAAATTGTCCCCATAAAATTCAATTAATTTATGTGCGTCCTATGGCAACACGAAAATTTTCACTCCAAAATTACCCAAAAAAAAAAAAATCATTAAAAAAAGTTTTTTTTTTTTTTTTCTCGAAGATCGCTTTCAGGTATTCTCGAAGAGCCCCCGCCCCCTCCACGCACCCGTCGCACACACTTTCCCAACTTTTCACTCCTAGTGGGCATGTCAGTGGGTGCCATTCTGGCGTTGGCGTTGGCGTTCGCCCGTTTGGCGACTCTCTGCCGACGTCGCTGGCGGCGTTCTAGGCGATTAGTTGCCTAAAAATAGCCCAGACATGCGGAAGATGAAGATGCTGCTGTGTGTCTTGTGTTCCCATCACCCATTCACCCTGGTTGCCTAGTTGCCAGGCCGTTGAGGCCTCTTCTCCCTCTCCCTCTCTCTCTCTCTCTCTCTCACTTGCTTTGTCTCTGTTGTCTCCGTTACGCCGACCGCCCACTCGCCTGTCGCGTCTGCATTTCTACCAAAAATATTTGTCACTAATCCTACACAAAACTATTTCGGTGTTAATAATCAGCTTCGCAAGCTGCTGCTGCTGCTGCTGCTCTTCTTCTTGCCACAGCCATACCACAATCCCAATCCCAATCCCCATCCCCATCCCAGCTGTCAGCTCACCTAATGATCTCCATTTATCCAGCTTTCAATCAACGCACTCGGCCTCGCATCACATTGATTCCAATCCATCGAACTGCTTCGGTCATTAAAACTGGCCTCTATAAGCCTAAGCCTAAGTCTAAAGGTGCTTAGATATATATATATATATATATATATCACATATGGTTTATATACTTATATGTATAAATAGTAGTTCTATCCTAGAGCCATTTCTAGGCCTACAAGTTGCTCGAAAGAAACTTATGGAGATCTAACTATTTCGTACTTTTTTATTACATTGATATATCTTTTATATATAATACATATAATATACATATTCTGCCTCAACGATCTTATAGGAATGAAGTCTATCATATGTCTTTTATATCTCTTTATTTTATTGTATTCTTTTCCATTGATTTCACTTCTCAAACAGAAGCTGCGTCTACCTTAGGCAGAACTTGCTGGGAAAGCAGTTCCAAAAGTTGCCAATAATCGGCTAGATATATATATGTTGAATAGATATAGAAACATAGTTATAAGACCTCATCGATTTATGGGTATAAAGGAGTTAAATCTTTCAAGTCTAGCATATCGTTTCAGAGTTTCATTTGCAGTTCTTGGTTTCTGGGGGAGCTTTGAGAAGAGAAGGAGAAATAGAATTGAACTGATTTTCATATATAAAGATAACTCGTAGATTTCAGATACATTTTAGGTTCCGTAACATCATTTTATCTGTGATAATGGTAATCTAATATATCCTATCATCCATATAACATATTGAGTACTTCCTGAAAAATTTCTGGCTTTATTAAAAGGAGAAAGTCAAAAAAAAGGAATTTTTTTTAATTCGAAATGATTTGATGAAATTTATGCACTCGAAACTGTTTTTAAATGGATTTTCTAGTGAAGATATATATTGATTAAGTTAATGAACTAAATCTTATCTGAACTATATCCAAGATGACATGCAACCTAATCAAATATAATTCTTGCTAAACAAATTTTGATGAACAAGTAAAATTTGCTTAGGAGAATCTTCAGGGTTTTATTTAAACACTTATCTATGGCATAAGATGAGTCGAAATAAGTACAAATCTTATATATATCTATATAGATTGAGTATATAAGATAGGAATAATGAATATCAATGGATTATATAGAACTATATAGATACATTTATTATAATCCAATGCATATCCTAGCAAATCCTTAGACTTCATATAAGAAAAATAATGAGTCGCAAGTCTTAGCCCAATTTGAAGCTTACATCTGTCAAATATCGTTTGATATAGATCAGAACTTCTCATATACATATATACAACATAATACCATAAGTTATAGACCCCGTTTCTGTATAGACTCTAAGTGCTTGGCATTGTTCCCAAGATCGGCAGTAACTGTTTGATTTGACTGGCATTTAGCCAAGTTGCGTTAATTTTGTTTAACAATTAGCTGCAAGTGTTCGTTGCATGCTGCATGCAGCGTGCAGCAGGCGAGTTGCAGGTTGTGTGTGGAGAGAAGTTTGAGGCTAACTGTTCATATCGTGCCCAGACAATTTCCATGAAGTCATTTCTCATTCATTAAATCTTCGCATTTCTCCGAGAGGTCGGCGTGTAGACAGCGCCAGGCGGGCACCAAAGATCAAAAGCCCAAAACTCGAGAGAGGAAAAACCAGAGATTCGCCAGCCCAACCACCCCCCCCCCTTTCCCCCAGTCCACCTGCCCACAGTCAGTACTCCCCCCACAGATCATCACCTTCCGCAGCCAGCGGCGGCTTTGCCTTCCCAGCGCTGTCTTCTGCAGGCTTCTTTCAGTATACCCTGTAGCCATGAAACTATGCAAAGGGGTGGCTCAAAGTGGAGCAAGGGTTTGGCAGAGTAGGTGGGTATTATGTCATAGGGTTATATAATATATATACACCTGAACTACATCAATAGAAGAGACGATTGGGTCGTGTAAGGAGATCTTTTGGAGAGATTAGAACAGCTTCAGGAGAAGGTTAAACTTGATTATAAACAAGATTCATGGTGAAGAAGCAGCATGGATTTCACTGCTTGAAGCGCATGTACTTATACCTGCATGGATGCATGGGATATAGTATATATACACCTGAACTACATCAGAAGAAGAGGCGATTGGGTCGTATAACGAGATCTAACGGAGGGATTAGAAGAGCTTTGGGAGAAGCTTTGAAACTTGATCGTAAACAGGTTCAGGGTGAAGAAGCAGCATGGATTTCACTGCTTGAAGCGCATGTTACTTATACCTGCATGGATGCATGGTATATAGTTTATATATATATCTGAACTATATCAAAAGAAGAGACGATTGAGTTGCATAAGGAGATCTAAGGGAGGGATTAGAAGAAGCTTTGAAACTTAAGTGTTATCATATGGATCAGAATGCAGAAACAGCATTTCACTGCTTATAGCGCACTGCTTGAAACGCATGCTACATATAGTTGTATGAATATCCAGGTATCTTCTATATAAGGACAATCCTGTTCTGTCACAACTTTTCTGCCTGAAGTTTAAATTACTTTTAATGTAGATATGTTACAGGGTATCTCTGTGTCGCCTACTTTAGTTTGTTCTTGATGGTATATATTTATTGTTTCTTCTGCTTTTTGTTGGCAGTGTTGCTGCCTCGCGTTTCGGCATGGCATTAACCTGTAGAACTCCTTTCACTTTACATTCTAATTCCAAAAAAGTTTACAGCATTCGCATTCTTAAGTTTTCGATTTGTTTGCTATGTTTTGTGGCGAGAATTTTACGATCCAACAACTTTAGCTACAGCTCGTTATGGGTCATCGTCTCAGTCTCAGTCTCAGTCGCAGTCTCAGTGTCAGTCTCTCCCTCAGTCTTTGTCTCCATCTTTGTCTCTATCTCAGTCTTTGTCTCAGTCTTTGTCTCCGTCTTGGTCTCTGCCGACATTCTTCTTGGCCGAGGCGAGGGCTTAAGAAACCGGAATGCCTGATGAATGCTTAATTCTTATATGGCCAATAATTTTCCTGTTGGCCCTATGAAATAAACATGCGAATTGGCCAAGAGCAAACACCAACAATAAGCACGCCTATCGATCGATTTTAAATGCGGCCAAATCGATGGCACAAATAAAATATTCAATTGCCCAATTTATATGAACTATTAACAATCAAATTAACAACAACTTTTGGGGGTCCACACACACGCACACAGTGTGTGTATGTGTGTGTGTGTGTGTGTGTTTTCAATTTGATTAAAACGTATGTCAATAGTTTTGGTGTAGTTCATAGGCAATAAATGTATTTTGAGTCCCTTTCCGATTTCGATTTCGAATTTTTTAATCACCAAATGGAAATTCAAGCGACAAAATTTCCAGCGACAGCAGCAACACGCCAAAAAGCCACTTTCAAATAAATAGTATAAATTAGATACGTTCAGGCCAAGAGGGTAAGAAAACTGGAGCATTACTGATAACAACAAGATACCCACCCAGACCCAACACTATATGCCAGACCAGACCAAGAAACGATCTAATAAATAAAACTACAAATATGATTGCACTCGGCTTGCCTCACACCTGTAACATATACATATACATACATATATATATATATATATAGTCTGATATACTCATAGATAAGATGTTTAAGAGTGCGTTGACAGCAGCAGCAGCACTTCTGATAACGCCACTCGCAATGATAAACCCAATACAAAATTTTCAAGAAAGAAAAACTGAAAATTTTCGAGCTGGTCAGCGAGATATTTCGATAGGTCCGCACTCCGGACTCCGGAGTTGGGGTTACGGCTATCTACGTGGACTCTGATTATGAATGGGCATGAATTGACGGATAAACTAAGCACCTTATCAGTTACGACTGCATTGCAACATAGACAGATGAAATATGGTATTTATTAGGCTATTATTTGTACTATAAACAAAAACAAGCTCAATTTTTGTGCATTTCAACATGTCTGCACCTAAACCATTTGAGAATTATAGCCCAAAGCCTTTCACATATCTCTCAATGAAACTCAACCTTTATACATTAACAATGTATAGTCAAAGGTTTGTCTAAGTTCAAGCATACTTCTATAGTTAAGTGTATAGTCTTCCCACTAGCTAACCTCAGAGATTCCAGAGATTCCAGAGATCCCAGAGATTCTCTTATACCCTTTGGCTTTCAAAGAAACTCAACTCTTACACCTTAACAATATATAGTCAGAGGTTTGTCTAAGTTCAAGCATACTTCTATAGTTAAGTATATAGTCTTCCTTTAAGGCAACCTCAGAGCTTCCAGAGATCCCAGAGATTCTCTCTTATAGGCTATAAGTTATAGCTAACCCTGGCTCATGCCCTTTGGCTCTCAATGAAACTCAACTTGTACACCTAAATAATATATAGTCAGAGTTTCGTCTAAGTTTAGGTAGTCATAATTCTATACTTCTATAGTCTTTCCTCTAGGAATCCTCAGAGAATCCAAGGATTCCAGAGTTCCCAGTGAATCTCTGCTATATCCAGCTCTAGCTTCTGCCTTTTGGCTCGTGCTGTACACAAGTCACTTTTCAGGAGCTCATTTGAACCTGTTTGCGATTTGTTTATAAAATTGTCACGAATTTGTGGTAAATAACGCAGCTTTTGATTAGTTTTTGCTTAGAGCTGGACGCGTGACACGAAGGGCAACTCACGAGCACGAAATGAGACACGAAACGTTGATAAATGGTGATAAAATTGTGTCAATAAACAAAATAGAATCACGAATTGTTTTAAATATTTTATTAATACAAAAAATATAATGATAATAAATTATTTTAATATTTTATTTATATTTAAAGATAAACTTAAATATAAAGTACATTTTCTTATCGTCAATTTCCACCAATTTTCCAAGAACTTTAAGTGAAAATGCGTTGAAGCGCTGATAAAATCTATCCCAGTCGCTGTTTGGCTTCTATTTCGGACTGTTTCAATCCCTGGGATAGAATAATCGTAGTGCTAACATATAATGTCAGCAAATTTAAACTGAAAAAGTCTCACCTTTGAGGTGTTTCCATCGATTTCCACAGATTCAAACAATTTTTCGCTCAAAAATTGTCTATAAAAATTATAAAAAGAGAACAGGAAATGAAAATTTGAAGAATTAAAAACTAATAAAAAGGAATATTATAATATATATATGTCTATTATCTATGTCTATTTAAAGCAGTTACATATTGTGTATATATATATATAATATACAAATTGTGCAGACTGAAATATTTCTTTATATTTTCGTTAAGCTTTAGGCAACTTTTCCTGACAGAAACTCAAAGAAATATCAGCTGCTTCCTTTTGAGGCGGTTTGGTGGAAACAGTTTTTAGGTCCAGCCTGGGGCAGAGGATATCCACTATGAGTAGCAC
Organism: Hirtodrosophila trivittata; assembly: GCA_035045065.1. Taxonomy (NCBI): domain Eukaryota; kingdom Metazoa; phylum Arthropoda; class Insecta; order Diptera; family Drosophilidae; genus Hirtodrosophila; species Hirtodrosophila trivittata. The sequence goes on along the minus strand of JAWNNK010001028.1, from coordinate 5,408,082 downwards.
TGCCCTATCAACGAACTACTATCGTTATTAATTGTGTTCAACTGCTGTCACGACACGGCTCACGCGTCCATCTCTAGCTGCAAGAATTGGAGTATTGATGGTTTTACAGCAGAGCAACGGCAACGGTTCAGTTGAAGACAAAGGAAGCGAATCTGTATAGAGGAATGGACATGTGTACTGGGCATTGTTTATGGTCTTTTGATATACATATATGTATGTATATATGCTCACTCGCTGGATCTGATATATTCGATATAGTCTGTTGTTCTTGTGCTCTCGCATTGTCTTCTTATTGTCTAATCCTCCTATTTGGAGCAGTTTCATGCGGCACACGTTCCAAACTGCTGGGGGCAAAAAATTTACGCAAATTCACGAAGTGAGTGTGAACGAGAGTGTGAGTGTGTGTGTGTGAGTGTGAGTGTGTGCGGTGGGTGTTTGGACTGATTTGTGAGTGTTTTATGTGTTGATGTGCGGCTGGCTCGTTTTTCAAGTGTATTCAAATTCCCTTAATCATCTTTTTGGGCCAAGTAATAAATCTAATTTTCCCACAATGCGTAAACCAGACCTTATGGATGTATATGTGTGTGTGTGTGTGTGTGTGTGTGTGTGTGTGTGAGTATGCTTGCTGGAAGGGTTCAATAAACGACCCCAAAATATAGGAGCTTGACCGATGTCCGCCCGAGGGTCGCTTTAATTGAGTGCCACTCGCTGTGTGTAGTCACCCGGATGTATCGATACCTAATAAGCTTTTACATATACATACATATACATACATATATATATATATGTGTATACTAAAATAGAACAATGTACTCGTATTGTAAATGAAGTCTGGAGCTAAGACTTTATCAGGGGCCAGTTAAATCAATGTCAAAAGGCAATCAGTTTGCTGCAGATGACTTCATCGCTCCCAATAAGCCTTTTAGCGCATGCTTCAAGCTTTTGGGCTTAGGCTGGCACTAAGTCCGAAACTGGAACTGGAACTGGAACTGGCACTGGTTGGGGTTGGAGTCAGATCATAGCTCGGGCCACAAACAATGACGGCCAATTACTTATGATAACAGACAGTTTTGTAACCAACCAGTTCTTGATTTTTCCATTTCGTCAGCTGCCAATCAAAACTGATCAGAAAAGCGTCTATCCCCAGCCCCCCCTCCCTCCCCCATAGCTCCAACATATCGAAACATAATTCCACTCCACTTCAGCTCAGTTCAGTCTACTTTGGCTGACTCCAAGTCGAGTCGACCGCAGCATAAGTCATAAAATAAACAATAAACAAGCTCAAGACGCAGCCCAAATGACTCTTTACAACGACAACTTTGGGGCGTCATGGTCATTGAGCACGTTGTGTGCAACTCTGGGCCTCCAGTCTGGGGTCTGGGCAGGCACAGTCTCAGCTGTGCGTGCTACACGACGCGTGTTGTGGGTACTTACATGGCATTTGTTGACATTAGGTCTTAAAATTTATTAGTTCTTATTGTCATTGCGGCTAGTGTTATTGGCTTAGGTTGGGCCTCCGGACCTCTCGGGCGGGGCCAATTGGAAAAATCAAGTCATTCCATAGCTTCTCTAATGATAGACAAAAACAAAAAACAATAACAAAAGGTTATGTCTAGCTCTGTGCGAGAGAAACACAGAAAGAATCTAGAAGATTGTGAATGTAAACTTAAGAGATACTTTTAATCGATAAATTGTTTGAGCAATTGCTTAATAATTCCGATATAACGTTATTTGCTTCCGGGTAATATATATATAAGTCCATAATCATATTTCTTTTCTAAATTATTTTTAATATCCTTCATGTGGTTCGGTCACAATCACATTCGGGATCTGTTTACTTTTCGTTATTGACGGCAAGTGTGGTTAGATAATAGAATCCGGACCAACTGAGATATCTGATCGGATTGAGCGTTCCCTCGACCTGTGTCTCCATGAACTCGGCTCCGTACTTGGCCATGAATGCCAATATGGCCATGACACCCATTGGCCAGCTGTTCTCGTTGATGGCCAGATAGCATAGAGATGTGATGTTGCCCAGAATGGTCAAGAGCTTGAGAGTCTCGTATGCCTCATCGCCTTCGCCGCCTTCGCCCTTGAAGAAGGCAACCAGCACGGTTATGGCCATGGGCACAATGAACAAGCCATGGCCCAGAGCAATGTTGTTGGCCTCACCATTGAAGAATAGATTGATGTTGACCAGAGGCAACGGCACGATCTCCATAATGGCACCTGTTGTATCCTTGGCACCCTTGGCATTTTCATCGCCAGTCAGGCACTCGACCAGGCCCAGCAGGCCGTGACAGAAGCCGATCACACAGGCCGTGAACGCGTACGGATGATCTGCCGGAGCCATCGCATAGAATCCATATCCAGTAACGCCACAGAGGAGCGCATTGAGCACACCGGATACCGCGGAATTGTCCGACATGTTGGCGTTGAACTATTTATTGAAAATGGTACTAAATTTTTATGAATTTATAAATTTTGTTTGAGCCAAAAGCCAGACAAAAGGAATTTATATTCTATGTTAGAGAAAAATTTACAAATATTTGAATTTTATATACTTTTTCTCTCAATAAGTCGACCGAATTGTTGAACTTGTTGAACTATTATGAAAAAAATCTCACAGGGACATCTCGACGGCTGCTGCGATTGGATTTACCCAGCTAACTTGACATAAATCGAGTCAACCCAAAACTTACTATATCATATCAAAGCTATAGCTCAGTTTCTATCGACTAGTCATAGTTATATCTAAACTTGGACAGATATTGTTTGGCAGTAGGTAACCCTTAACCAGGCAGCTAGGGAGTTTGGCTAAAAGTAGTCGAAAGATGGAAATTTTCCTGTTTTACCCCGAGGGAGTTAAAGGGAAGCACTGGAAGAGAGAGAGGGGTAGAAATGGTATGTAAGGAGATAAATATTATACTGAAAGGATAAATCCTGTAAGTATATCGATTCTGCACAAAAACTTATAGTGTTGGAAGTAGATAACCCTTAACCCTTAGGAAGTCTGGCTAAAAGTGGTCGAAAGATGGAATTTTCCTGTTTTACCCCGAGGGAGATAAAGGGTGGAACGGAGGGAGAAAGGGAGAGAGGCAGGAAGAAATAATATGTAAGAGATAAGTATTATACTCAAAGGATAAATCCTGTAAGTATATCGATTCCTTACAGTACTTATAGTGCCTCACATAAGTATGTTTCAGTGCCTGACAAACACATCCTTTTATCTCCTTCCCTTTAAGCAAAACCTTCCTTGAGAGTTTTCATCAAAACACAGCGTATATTATGCCTACATCTTTATTATACAGATAAATACTATATCTTTCTCTCTACTACAAACTGTATTCTATTCTATATCTTCTTTGGATTTGTCGCTTTTCTTTATCATTTCTTTAGTTCCTTTCTCTTGCAACTTCAATTTTGGAAGTTGGCATTGAAAAAATTGAGCAAAAGTCTGCGACCCTTTTGTCAGACAGGACTTTAAGCCAAGTTATCTAGGATGCGTTCGTCGTATGTGCTTTAGGCAGAGGGAGAACAATTTCAGGTCCAATAACATCAGAATCCTTCGGCTTGGTATGCGGTAAGCGTGCAGACATTCAGAATGTTTTAATATGCTCAAAGCTGAAGCAGGAAACGACCTGAGTAGGAAAATATTTATTAAGGAGTGAGAGAGAGAGGTATGCAGAGTTTTGTCGGGGTGTCATCTATTCCATGAGGGGGGAAACAGAAAACCAAAAGAACAGAAAACAAATTGATATCTGTTAATAAATTAGTTGATAGATTAGGAAATTCAATATAAGGAATCAGTTAATCTTAAAGCTGCCAGCCTAGCAAACTCTTTTCAACAAAAATGAATTTAGATTATAAGATATATCAAAGAAAAGAAAAAGAATAGTATTATATATAATATCCCTTTGAATTTTCATGCATGAACACTATATTTTGCGATTGGAGGCATCCCTCTGCCTGGTTCTGGTGAGGACAATGCTCCACTTTAGCCAAGGAACAATGTATATGGTCGGTCTGGCACGCTGATGACAACATGATCCCTAACATCGTCATTATCCGATCTATCTGCTATATCCGTTGTTGTTGTTGCATTAACTGCTTGGGGCTCCACTGTGGTTGCACTTATCGTCATCGATTCCTGCCCCAGTGCCTCCATCCTTGATTCAGACTCATTGTCATTGTCATTGCCATTGTGATTGTCATTGTGATTGGCATCGTAGCCGGCATTTTGCCGCAGTTGTGTCTGGGACACGTTGGCTGGCCCGGAGGACGTGTACATGCGCACATTTTCCTCGGTGTAGTCAACGATATGCCGATTCGTCTTGTTTAGATACTGTTTCTGGCGCAAGTATATCTTAAGGATACCCTTCAGTCCGATGAACGTGAAGCCGCCGAGGAGCGATCGATGCAGGGGTACTGGCATTTTCCTATAGATCACATTACCCATAACTGTTGCAATGCTGGGCAGGAGTATGGCTCCACAAAAGGTGCGGGCGAAGTCCACGGGCTTATCACGTACCGGTGGTGGTGCCAAATCCCCAGCATTGGACGATGCATCGGCCTGGGTACTGAACAGCCAGTTGAGCAGAGGCAGTTTACGCACAATGTTGTGACGATTGTGCCAGAGCCGTAGAACGACATCCTCCCAACGTATGAGATGGGTGAGCACTAGGGCAACTGGTATAAACGGTAATCCGACAAACAAGAAGATGGGATCACCCTTCTCCATGAGCTCTACACCGCGCTGCTGGCCGAGCACCTGGACCACTGTGATGCCACCATATGTGACAGCCGTCCAGTAGACGGACCCCAGAAAGACGCTGGCAGCAACAAAGGGACTGCACTGGCGTATTAGGCCTTGAGAGCGCTCCAGGAATATTGCCAAGCGATTCACCTTGGGAAAGAGTACAATATACTCGACGCGACATTGCATGCAATACACCTTTATTTGAGGATTGCCATTCTGTTTCTCATCAATCCATCGATAGAGGCAGCTCTCGTGCACCCACTTTGTGCTGCCGCAGCACTGACAAGGATGCAACCAGTTGGCCAAACGGTTCTCAGACTCGGTGGCAAGGCATATCCAGCACGTTCGCTCCGGCTCTGGCGCAATCGTCTCCGGCTCGCCATCGAGCTCCACAGCGTTGCCTTGCCCTGTCATGACTTATAACTAATGAGCCCTGGAACGATTGCGATTACCAGGCAGAAAGAAATACAACTATTTATGAATTAGAAAAATAGAGATTTGAAAATTTTCGGCAAGGCGTATGATGTTTTTCAGCTCACGCCTCAAAATGAAATAGCTTCACTCGAAACCGAGCAAATACCCATTAAATCCAAAGGTCATGCCTAACAGCTTGCTGGGTTACACACAAATTGTCCATTGAGAGAAGCGTAACTGTGGTCCATCTTTGCGCGATGTTCGAAGTGCTTTGGCAAAGACCCAAGCATCGCCTCCTAGGAAGATTCCAAGATATCCAAGACTATAGAGGAATCCCATTTGAAAGTCAGAGTTTAATTTGAGTCGAAGGAGTGGCAGAAAGCGCAGTGAAGCGTGTGTGCTATAGCTGACTGTAGGGTATTCAGTAGTCGAACACTTTCGTCTAAGTCAATCATACTAGTTGCTTTGTGATTTCTTTAGTTCACATATTACAATGTCCGATCCGGTAAGAAACGATCTCTAGACGACTAAGTCTGGTCCCTGATTGTTAATATTATTTCATAAGAGTTATACATAATATTGCAAATAATATCTGAAAATAAAAGAATTGAACGGAAAACTTATACTTAAGCAATTAGATTTTGTATTTTGGAAATACAATCCAAACTACTCGAAATATCAGCGAAGCCCTGTTATAACTTCTCCAAGTCTTCAAAATATAATTAATGTTTATTTTTGAACTTTGATTTCATTTCAGAAACTCAATACAGATTTACTTTTCGGAAAGAAAGACAATGAAAGATAAAGTGGAACCCCGACAAAAAGCAAAATATATTGTAGTACACAACAAGTGAGTGAAACTGAAAGTATCTTTAGTCTTATCCTTGCCTACTTATATGGGCTTTAAACTACAACCATCGGGCCAAACGATACTTGTCTAATCTGTGAATCCAACATCCATATTTCCGTGAATCATCATGTATTGCTTCTAATCGATTGATTCGCCCTGCCATTAGCTTTTCCTTAAGATTTAACGTCGACTTAAGCCAGGACCTTTCCTGTTGACCTACCCAACTTTACTATGGGTAATCCTAATAATTAATTTAGTTTAAGATTAAGTACAAATCATATAAACAATTTCATAAAGCTGTAGTACAGCTGCAGTTTATTTTTACTTTGCTAAAGAAAAGCCTAAAAGTATGCAATGGTTTTAGATTGATTCTTCTTTTTTTTTTTTTTTTTTTTTTTATTTGCTGTTGAATCGGATTACGTTAATCCATAACAAACTTATTTCTTAAATATAATAATTCACCTATCTATCTATAACAATGAACTTACAGCTAGATTTTGTAACATTTAAATTTGGTATGTACAGTATATACAGACATGGATTTAACTGCTTCCTATCGGAAGCGTGTGCCCCACGTTGAGCCTTTTTAGCCTTCTTATAGGTTGGCTGTTGCGGAGTACTCGAGCCATGCGATTTGCATGGACTTCAAGCCTGTCATTGTAACGGCTGGTGTGCCGCCCAATTTCAGCTTCGATCGTGTTCGTACGCAAGTCCCTGTGCAGGGAGGAGTTGCGTATGTACCAGGGGGCATCGGTAATTTGCCTCAACACCTTGTTCTGCAGTGTTTGTATACGCCTTCGATTTGATTTGGCCGCGATGCTCCAAAGCTGTATGCCGTATCGCCAAATCGGAGCCACTGCCGAGTGGTAGACCGCCCTTTTGCAGCGCAGGGGGAGCTTGCTTTTTTTGTGTAGCAGCCAGCGTAGCTGCCTCAGTCTGCACCGACAGCGTTCGACAATTTTTTTGATATGTCTGCCAAATGTTAATCTTTTATCCAGCGTTAGTCCTAGGTATTTTACTTCGCTGCTTTGGGTCAGAGGCACATTGCTCAGGTATACAGGAGGTGGTGTTAGTCTCCGGAGCGTGAAACATACATTAGTGCATTTAGTCGGGCTGAGTTTTAGGTTCCACTGATTTGCCCAGTGTTGTACTGCGTTGACATATGTCTGGACTTTGTTCGCAGCGTCGATCTCGCACTTTGAGTTGTATACCATTGCAATGTCGTCTGCATAAGTGGCCACTATAACTTTTCCCTGTTCCATTTCAGAGCTCGGTTGTGGGAGGTCAGCTGTAAATAGGGAATACAGCAATGGGCCCAGGACACTTCCTTGCGGGACACCAGCCTTGGCAGGGTGGGTGTCGGAGATGGCGCCTCGCATCTTCACTGCAAACCGTCTATCGCGCATGTACGAGCGTAACACTTGAGCGTATGTCATGTAGCAGCATGGAAGTAAGTGCTTTCCCATACCTTCGTATATAGGAGACCAGTCATCCCGATAGAGGGGAGACTGATTGGTCTGTAGGAGCTTGGCTGTTCTTCAGGCTTGCCGGGTTTATGAATCATCCGAATCCTCGCTATCTTCCACTTGGTGGGGAAGTGCTGCAGTCTCAACATGGCGTTAAATATTAACGTTAGAAGCGGATTGCACGCGTTGGGAGGGCCTTTATGGTGTAGTGACAAATTTGGTCATGTCCTGGGGCCTTATTTCTGGGCAGTTCATCTATAAGACGTGACTTCGTCAGGACGAAAAGGCTCAATTGGAAGATCCATTTGAGTGGAGCTTCCAGAGTCTGGCAGTCTTCCTGTTCACTCGGCAATTGAGAAGGGCTGAAATCTGGTTTCCAGGTGCATTGCAAAATTCGACTTGGTCTTCTTCGGTCTTCGCTAGGACGCCATTTGGGTCTTGAATCGGTATTTGGCGAAAAGCCTGTCTTTTTGTTGCTTTTGTTGCCTTCCATAGCGAATAGTTGGCGTCAACAGTGTAGTCCATGACCTCCAATTTTGCTTCGAAAAAGTCTGCTTTTTGCTTCCTTAGCATCTCTTTTAGCTCAGCAGCCGCTCTTCTGTACGCCAACCTGTCCAGTGGTTGCTGGGAACGCAGAAATCTTCTCCGCAGCCTTCGCTTGTTCTGAAGCAACTCCGTTGTAGCTCTATCTAGCGTGAAACAGCTAATTTGTCGGTAGATTCTTGCCCAGGGGGTCGGGCTGAATAGGCTGCGTCGTGTATTTTTTGGATTATACTGTCCACAGCATGTTCAAGATCAGACTCTGAGGCAATTTCAGTGTTCAAATCGATAGCGCTATCCAGGTGTTGTTGGAATAAAGCGATATTAGCTTGGCGAGGCAGAAGCCTTTGCTCATTGGGTACCCTTATCGGTGTTGTATGTATAGTGGCCACCAGCGCGAGGTGATCGGAGTGTAGGTCCCATGTGTCTGTGATACTCAGCAGCTGGTGAGGAATACCACTATACATTGCAAAGTCCAGGCACGATGCCCTGCTGCCTGCTCTGGTCGAATAACGGGTTGGGGATCCGGTTGACAGTATCTCCGTGTTGTTGGCTGATAGGAAATTGGCCAGCTCACGTCCTCTCCGATTTTCGGTATAGTCACCCCATAGCCAATGTCGTGCATTCCAATCTCCACCAATGAGGAATCGGCGTCCAGCTGAGCTACGTATGTCTGCGAAGTCATTATCGCGTAGCTCTACCGGAGCTGGAGGACAGTATATTGCTCCGATGTCAATATCCCCAGCAGCAGTACCAATTTTAATATATCAGGTTATTTTTTCGACCAGCCTGAAAGTATGCAACATATTCTTCCAAGTGACAGCTGTGATTGAATGAAATTCCCATTGGGATGATACCGTGCTAATCAGAGACTAAGCGATGATACAAACCTCCTAACTGGTGTTTTTAACGTTTGTTATAAATTGGTTATTCATGCTTACAAAACAGTTAAGTGCTTGCACTCAATGGGTAGGGCTAAATTGCATATAACCAAAAGTCGTATTAGCTTATAAAGCCAGTTAAACTGTAATTTAAGTTCTGACTCCATAAATTGACGTGTAGTAACATATTATTATCGATCTGAACACTGAAATTGCCTCAGAGTCTGATCTTGAACATGCTGTGAACAGTATTATCCAAAAAATACACGACGCAGCCTATTCAGCCCGACCCCTTGGACAAGAATCTACCAGACAAATTAGCTGTTTCACGCTAGATAGAGCTACAACGGAGTTGCTTCAGAACAAGCGAAGGCTGCGGAGAAGATTTCTGCGTTCCCAGCAACCACTGGACAGGTTGGCGTACAGAAGAGCGGCTGCTGAGCTAAAAGAGACGCTAAGAAAGCAAAAAGCAGACTTTTTCGAAGCAAAATTGGAGGTCATGGACTACACTATTGACGCCAACTATTCGCTATGGAAGGCAACAAAAGCAACAAAAAGACAGGCTTTTCGCCAAGTACCGATTCAAGACCCAAATGGCGTCCTAGCGAAGACCGAAGAAGACCAAGTACGAATTTTCGCAATGCACCTGGAAACCAGATTTCAGCCCTTCTCAATTGCCGAGGTAGAACAGGAAGAACTTGTCGCTCAGACTCTGGAAGCTCCACTTCAAATGGATCTTCCAATTGAGCCTTTTCGTCCTGACGAAGTCACGTCCGTTATAGATGAACTGCCCAGAAATAAGGCCCCAGGACATGACCAAATTTGTCACTTCACCATAAAGGCCCTCCCAACGCGTGCAATCCGCTTTCTAACGTTAATATTTAACGCCATGCTGAGACTGCAGCACTTCCCCACCAAGTGGAAGATAGCGAGGATTCGGATGATTCATAAACCCGGCAAGCCTGAAGAACAGCCAAGCTCCTACAGACCAATCAGTCTCCTACCTTCTTTATCGAAGGTATGGGAAAGACTTTTTGTACTAAGAATAGCTCGTTTAGACATCATCCGAACCTCCATCCCGGAACACCAGTTTGGATTCAGAGTTGGCCATGGCACAATTGAGCAAGCACACAGGGTTGTAAACCATATACTGAAAGCCTTTGATGAAAAGGAATACAGCAATGGAGTATTTCTGGATGTGCAGGAAGCTTTCGACCGTGTATGGCATGACGGTCTTTATATAAAATGAAAGCACTACTTCCAGCACCATACTATCTAATGCTACGCTCGTACATGCTCGATAGACGGTTTGCAGTGAAGATGCGAGGCGCCATCTCCGACACCCACCCTGCCAAGGCTGGTGTCCCGCAAGGAAGTGTCTTAGGCCCATTGCTGTATTCCCTATTCACAGCTGACCTCCCACAACCGAGCTCTGAAATGGAACAGGGAAAAGTCTTAGTGGCCACTTATGCAGACGACATTGCAATGGTATACAACACAAAGTGCGAGATCGACGCTGCGAACAAAGTCCAGACATATATCAACGCAGTACAACACTGGGCAAATCAGTGGAACATAAAACTCAGCCCGACTAAATGCACTAATGTATGTTTCACGCTCCGGAGACTTACACCACCTTCTGTATACCTGAGCAATGTGCCTCTGGCCCAAAGCAGCGAAGTAAAATACCTAGGACTAACGCTGGATAAAAGATTAACTTTTGGCAGACATATCAAAAAAATTGTCGAACGCTGTCGGTGCAGACTTAGGCAGCTACGCTGGCTACTACACAAAAAAAGCAAGCTCCCCCTGCGCTGCAAAAGGGCGGTCTACCACTCGGCAGTGGCTCCGATTTGGCGATACGGAATACAGCTTTGGAGCATCGCGGCCAAATCAAATCGAAGGCGTATACAAACACTGCAGAACAAGGTGTTGAGGCAAATTACCGATGCCCCCTGGTACATACGCAACTCCTCCCTGCACAGGGACTTGCGTACGAACACGATCGAAGATGAAATTGGGCGGCACACCAGCCGTTACAATGACAGGCTTGAAGTCCATGCAACAGCAAAAAAAAAAAAAAAAAAAAAAAAAAAAAAAAAAGTAACATATTATCATATGATGTTGTGATCTCCAATAGGAGACAATAGGACAATAGGATGGTCTCTCTGCTCTTTGATTATAAAGCCAGTTAAAGCATACTAGATACTGCATACTAGATACTGCATACTAGATTAATAGTTGTCAAGTATTAGTTGAAGGGTATGCATATTATATTTTTTTTTTATTTTTTTTTTTTTAATTTTCTTTATTAAGGTATAGTGGGTAAACTATATAACCCCTTTATGACCTTATTATCTAAGCATACTGCCAATATGGCGCACCTGCTAAACGATAAAGTTTGGCCAATTCAATATGAACAATTTTAACAATTACCAATTAACAAATAACAATTGCAATTGAATTCTAGATCGTCTAGGACGACGAACTATTAGATCTTTAGGCTTGCGCCTATTTAGTCTTGAGTGAACTTTTGCAAGTCTCTTTTGTGGCGCAAAAGTCTCTCGTTGTACCACTCACAGCCAGTGGTGAGTCTTGCTATGAGGCTTTACGCCACTTGGATTCTCTGATCTGGCTGTCACAGGTCAGTCCCCAAATTGGACACGCATATCTCCATATCGGAGCGATGATTTGGTTGTATATTGTCAGCTTGTTGGTTAGCGACAGTTTGCTCCCTGAGTTCAGGAGCCAAGAGTGCTTAGCCACCGCCGCTCGTATCCGGATCCTAAGCAATGTGACATGCTTAACAAAGGTTAGTCTGCGATCCAGGATGACCCCAAGATATTTAGCCGAGTTGGCCTGTTGGACGGGTGCGCCATCGAATAGAATTGCAGGCGGCGACTTATGTCGCAGCGTGAAACAGACATTGGCTGACTTGGCGCCGTTAATGCCTATATTCCTATATTATATTATGTATTTTGTTATGCTCTATATTAAATAATACATGCACATAGTTGTCCGTACTGCTGAAGGCATTTTCCAACGGATTATATATATATATATTTGTACGTATATATAAATATTTATAAACGAGATGACAAGTTATGCCATGTCGGTTTGTCCTAAGCTTGGAGCCGATGCATTCGTTTGCTATCAACCAACTTTAGTAGTTATGATAGATATGATAAAGCTGAATACTAGTACCAACTATAGTAGCTTATATAGTATAAAATCAAAGTAACATATAGCTAAGGTAATTGGAACAATCAGTTAGTCAAACATGAAGCCTACACGTAACTTTCCCCTAAAGAGTTTGTTGTCATATGTAAATCTTACAGTTTACCTTTTATAGGTGCTCCTATAGGATGAAAGTAAGATTAATTCAGCTTTAAATTTCATATTTCATTATATCATGTCATACATACATATTGTACATCTTCCCCTTTGCTATAAACTTTGTATGAATCCCATTGTAATAAGCAGAAGTTCAATGTAAAATGTTGAATTTTCGTTTTAATTGTAATAATATTTATTTATTGGTATGTATATCGCTCGAATTGACACAGTTTAAGGCAAATGTGTGTACCGATTATGTGTGCGTGTGTATGTATGTTATTATATATTAATTGTGCAGTTCATCGCTCACTTTTCCAGGGCCATTGCTGTCAGATAGTGCTCGTGGGTTTCCAATGGAAAACCCGAAGCAAACTGATTTAAATATCACAACTTTTAATAATAAACGACTACATTTGCGCTTCATAGCATAAGTAGACATACAGATTAAAGAAAAAAAAAAAAATTACACTTTTCTTGGGTAGATTTGTAGCATTACTAGATACGAAAACAAACTGGTACGCGAGTGAATAAATTATATTTAGACAGCTTCGATTGCCAAGGCCCTAGCAATTGGGGCACTTGACGAGGCCCACCTCGTCGCAGTTCATGCACTTGAGGGCCACAAACTCGGCGGTGAAATGGTTCCGATGCACGGACTTCTTGGAACCGCTGCATGAGGGGCAGGGCAGCAGTCGATAGCCGCCGCACGTCTGGCAGGTGTACGCCGACGCAATCGACTGAAAGTTCAAAGAAATAGCATTAAGCTTGGAACTTGCTGCAAGTCGAATCGATCGAAGTTTTACCTTGTAGGGACGCAGCAGCTGGCGTAGTTCACCGCTCTCATTGAGACGCTCCACGGCATCAGCGTCCTATCAAAGCATAAACATATATATCTTCAACTGATCTGGTTCAGATATCCAGTCTATATACTTACACCAATGTACTGGCCCTCCACGAAGAGCTGAGGCACGCGTATCGACTCGTGGTGCATGCGATCCCGCATCTCCTGCTGATACTCCAGGCTCATGAACACATCCCGTTCCTCGAACTTGACCAGGAGTGTACGTAAGATCTGCTTGACATTGGCGCACTTGGCGTAGGTATCTCGTATGATGCCCATGCTGGTTGTATAGAGCACCACCTTGCCCAGATCCTTATCCTTATAGTTCTGCACGTGATAGAAACACAATTGTTACTCAATCAAAGTTATTACAAAGAATGCGGTCTTTCAACGCGACCTTGAACAAATACATAAAGATACAATTACATTCAGATACAGATACACACTCACACACACGCACACACACAAAGGCATAGAAAATTGTCTGCTAATTGCGACAGCAATTTGAGCAAGCAAAATATTTGTAAAGAAACCAAGTCAAGACAAGATTGTTTATGCGCTCGGCTTTATAGAAGCCATTAACAAACCAACGAGAACTGAGCAAAACGTGTGCACAGTGACGCAAAAGCAGCCAAAACTGCTAACAATTAAAGCATACATAAGAATGCGAAAGAACAAAATATATCTTTGTATCTTAAAGTTAAATAAGAGCGCGTGTTGATTTTGCCTCATGTTTAAAACTTAGCTCAAATAATTATATGAAAAAAAGCTAGAGATCAGCTTTAAGCTGGATTATAAGCTAAATAAAAAGCTAAAACTATAACTTAAGTGTAGTTTATGCCATTTTGTATGGCTTCTAAATTTGATAATACAAATATATAATAGCTTTTGATTATCTTTTTATCTAAATCCAATGAGCTTTCAAATTGTCTTCATACTAAAAACTTAAAAAAAGAGCTAAAAAACTCTTTTAGGTCGGATTATTAGTAAAACTAAAAGCTAAAACTATAACCTAAGCTTAGTTAAACTAGATTTCTACAACTTCTTGATTCGATTATATAAATATATTAAAACTTTTAACAGTCTTTATATCTTAATCCAATAGCCCATTGACTTTGCCTCAAAATCAAATCTCGACTTGAAAAACATCATAAAAAAAAGAGTTTAAAATCCACTTTAGGCTGGTTAAATAGCTAAAGAAAAAGCTAAGCTATAGCTTATTTTGAGTAAAACTCATATTTAATAGCTTCTTGATTTGATTACATAAATATATAAATACTTTTGATTATCTTTTTATCTAAATTCAACGGTTTATTGACTTTGCCTCCTTCTCAAAGCTTGGCTTAAAAAACACAAATGAAAAAAAGCTAAGAATCATTTTAAAGTTGGACTATTTATAAAAATAAAAGCTAAAACTATAGCTAAAAGTTGGTTAAGCCAAATTTCACCAAAAATACATAAACACTTCTGAATATCTTCATATCTAAATCCAACAACCTGTTAAATTTTCCTCAAACTCAAAACTTGGCTAAAAATATCATTAAAAAAAGAGCTAAAAATGTCTTTAAAATTGCATAATTAAATTAACAGCTACAACTATAGCTTAAGTTTGGTTTAACTACATTTTAATGGCTTCTAAATTAGATTACATAAATATATAAATACTTTTAGCAATATCCAAATCCAGCAGCCTATTGGCTGTGACCCATACAGAAAACTTGGCTTAAAACACACTTAAAATGTCTTTTAAGTTGCATAATTAGTTAAATTAACAGCTTTAACTATAGCTTAATTATAGTTAAACCAAATTTTAATAGCTTCTAAATTAGATTACGTAAGAGTAAAAACAGTTTTAACAGTCTTTCTGTTACAACATTTCAACTCTGTAAGCTGACACTTAGTTTGAGCTGGAGATTTTTCCGCCTTTCTGTTCGCTGCTCATTGCTGGAATTTCCTCTTGCTGTCTCTTTCTCACTCTGGAGCTTAGCCTGGCTTGTCTTTGGTTAAGATTTGATTAAGATTTCATTGAGATTTGTTCCACAGTTCTAAAGAATAATTTCGATGCAATGCGCTGATTGTTTAATTGCCACTGGCAGCTGAATATATTTTGTATGGCAGCGAATTATGCGATGTTCTAGTTAATGCAAAAACTGAACCGATATCGAAAGCGATTCTTATTAAATGTCTTTTGCGGCTAATTAGCCAATTGGGCGGAAAATCTATGAAAGAAAAGGGGGACAGGCCAAGGCGAATGGGAATGTAAATGGAATTGGCAATGGGAATGCGATTGGCGTTAAATAAAAAGCACAAAAGAAGAGAAAAACAATCAAATCGAATGAAAACCAATTGAAAATTGCGCATAACAAATTTGTGTAAATGGCAATAAAATTATCTAACGACATTTACGAGTGCAGGCGCTTCAAATTTGAAATTCACGCTAAGTGAAAACTGCAAACAATGCAACAAACACATTTCCCCCTATCCATTTTCATTGGTTTTCCAGGCCGCAAGCCGCAATTGCAACTTGTTTTTCTTTTTTCTTTCTTTTTATTTGCGTCACGTTAATTGACAGCCCCACCGCATACCGTCATACCGCCATACCGCCATACCGTCATACCGTTAGCTGGCCAAGTTGGCAGCCTAATTAACTGTGCCGCCTATCGCTATCGATCAGCCGATGAATATCGTTGAACTCAACGCAACGAGACAAGCTTCAACTGACAGCAGCTGTCAAAATTTATGATTTATGCTCGTTTTAAATGACATCATAAATTGTTATAGTCTTCCTGCAGACTCTATTAAATTTATATTATGTGTCTCTCATATGTAGATTGCGTGTTTACTCCTCTGCAAATATACACATATAGTAATCGATATGCATTTAAACGAGTCGTGAAAATTGCACAACTTTTACTGCCTCTTGGCCATAAATCATAAATCAATCCTGCCAAAATGTCACCAAGCGTCGGCGAAGCCAAAGGATATCCTCAGGCGAAGCTTTGCAGATACAAATTAAGCTTAGTAAAAGTTGACTCTAGGCATGTTTTGTTCAGATTTTGTGTAATATATACTGAGGATAATATCAACGAACCCTTTATAGAAATAGCTTTTTCTTTCTTTTTTTATTGGAAATAATTTCTCTTCTTTTTCCTTTAGTCTTTCAGCTGTTCTCGCATGAGTTTTTATGAGAGTTCGGAATACAATGCTTGAGCTATTTAGTAGAAAGTCTTCTTAGGTCAATAAGTAAAGTATAAAAGTCTCAGAAAGTCAGCTTACTATAACAGATAAGCCCAATAGAAGCAGTTGCTGGCAACTAACATTCTTCTTTAGTTTGAGAAAAGAGAGAGAAAAAAATGGAGCTTATAATTTGAAACCAAGTGTTTAGCCTTTCGGCAGATGATGCTAAGAATCTTTGTAGAATTTGAAATAAATATGGATAAATGTTGAATATAATTGGATAATTGAAAACAATTAAAAGATAATCCAACATATCTTAGATTAATAATGATAATAACGTCCATATCATAGCATCGAAACAGAATTTGAAATAAATATTGTTAAGAGAGTTCAAATAATATAAGATAAATATCAGATTCATTTGGATAATTGCATGTCAATTGAAAGATAATTTATCTTGGATATATAGATAATATTTATCGTAGATTTATCTTAGATTATTAATGATAAGCTGAAGCACGACAGAATCCGCTGGTCTTGGCATTTTCTTAGAATCAAAACAGAATTTGAAATAAATATTATTATAAGCATTTGAAGTAAGTAAATATCAATTATATATTAGATTCATATGGCTTATTGTATGTCATTTGAAAGATAATTTATCTTGGATATATAAATAATATTTATCTTTGATTTATCTTAGATTAATAATGATAAGTCGAAGCACGATAGAAACCGCGTGTCACGTCCACGTCTTAGAATCGAAACAGACTTTGAATAAATATGAATATCAGAAATGAAAATAAATTTGGATAAGAATCAGATTAATTTGATTCATTTGTATGTCAATTGATAGATAATTTATCTAAGATATATAAATAATATTTATCTTAGATTTATCTCTGATTGATAACGATAAACTGAAGCACGAAACGTCCATTTCTTAGAATCGAAACAGAATTTTCTAATAAATATAAATAAAAGAAAATAATTAAATAAATAATAACAGATTCTTTTGGCTTATTGTATGTCAATTGACAGATAATTTATCTAAGATATATAAATAATATTTATCTTAGATTTATCTTAGATTAATAATGATAGGTCGAAGCACGATAGAAACCGCGTGTCACGTCCACGTCTTAGAATCGAAACAGACTTTGAATAAATATGAATATCAGAAATGAAAATAAATTTGGATAAGAATCAGATTAATTTGATTCATTTGTATGTCAATTGAAAGATAATTTATCTAAGATATATAAATAATATATATCTTAGATTAATCTCTGATTAGTAACGATAAGCTGAAGCACGAAACGTGCATTTCTTAGAATCGAAACAGAATTTTCTAGTAAATATAAATAAAAGAAAATAATTAAATAAATAATAACAGATTCTTTTGGCTTATTGTATGTCAATTGACAGATAATCTATCTAAGATTAACAATTAAATGTTTAGTCACGACACGAGTCCGCGTGTCACGTCGTGAGCTCATCCCTAGCTGTAGGCATTTTAATATACGATATGTTTTTTGCATCTGCCTGGACAGCTCATTGACTTGCATAAGACGCCAGTAAGGCTGTGCCAGTTACTTGTTATTTACGAGTAATATGGCATATTTAACATAACACTGAGCGATGCAAGTAAAACAACACCAACAACAACACAGAAACTGGTACATTAATAATTGCCATTAAGCGTCATTTGAGTGCTGATGTCTCTAACAGCAAAGTTCAAAGCCATGTAAAGTGATAAAAGATGCCAGCGGCGAGAAATATTTGTGTTTAAGTCGAAACTTGTTTGGCTTGTAGTATTCCCCCACTGGGAGATCCTCCATCCCCCCGCCAAAAAACATTTGAACTGTGATCCAAGCGCGGCACAGCTGTGTCCAGCATCCACAATTAACACGTGCTCTTGCAGAATTGTCGACAGGCCCAGCAGAGAGCTGGAGACAAAGACACGGCCAAAGCCAATGTCCATTACAATGTTTTTTTTTTATGTTT
The DNA here is from genome assembly GCA_035045065.1 of Hirtodrosophila trivittata. Lineage (NCBI taxonomy): Eukaryota > Metazoa > Arthropoda > Insecta > Diptera > Drosophilidae > Hirtodrosophila > Hirtodrosophila trivittata. The sequence goes on along the minus strand of JAWNNK010001028.1, from coordinate 5,389,811 downwards.
TAGCGGCAACATTTTGAAACGGCAACAGGTAGAGCTTGTGGGCAAAAAGAGAAAGCAGGTCACTTACGATCGACAAGCGTCGATTGGAGGATTGCCAATCGCGCACAGATCTCCATCGAGCAGCAACGCAGCATCCCAAAACAAGCAAAAAAAAAGCAAGCATCTCTCAGATCCATGGAACACTCGATTATGTGAGCAAAAGCTGTTGAATTTTAATGGGGCCCCCAAAAACGCAGCGGCAACAACTGCAATTGCAACTGCAACTGCAACTGCAACATTCACACGACACAATTCGCTGCGCTGCGTTTTCCATGTGCTTCCATAAAGTTCAATTAATACGTCACATCGGGCTGGACATTATGTAAGCGCATACCTGTCCCAGAGGCGTGCTCAAGTGCGTCGATTCCGATCGATTGGGCGCCTGGGAATGGCTTGCTTACAGCCAGAAGGGAAAGCCGAACTCTGGGCACAAGCCACACCCTAAATACCCTGACTTCACGATCCACAAAGAAATCTCTGTGATTTATACGATACTTTTTCTTATCGACGCCAAAAATGTTTATTAATGACACAGATCGTTGGGTGAACCTTCGAGAAGAATCACTAAAAAGAAATCGTGTGAATTCGTAACGATACTTTTTCTTATCGATAGCAAATATGGTTTCTAAAGGCAGAGAAGAATCACTTGAAAGACATTTTGTGAAATATACGATAGTTCTTCAAGCCGATTACAAATATGGTTTCTAAAGGCAAAAAACATTAGAAAAACTTTCAAGAAGAATCACTAAAAAGAAATTATGTGTATTTGGCGATACTTTTTCTTATCGATAGCAAATACTGTTCCCAAAGCCAGAAAACGTTTGGCAAACTTTTGTATCACTTAAAAGTAACTTTGTGAAATATACGATAGTTTTTCTTATTGATTGCAAACATGGTAGAAATCATCAAGCGAACTTTCAAGAATATTCAAAAAATTATTGATTTACGTTGATCTTTTCTCTAGATCTTTTCTTTCTATAAGTAATACTCCAATAGTGTTGATCTTTAACTATTATTTTGTTTAATATTGTATCAATTCAATTCTGTACCAAAAGTCGTTCCAATTCTGTACCAAAAGTCGTACCATTTCTGTACCAAAAGTCGTTCCAATTCTGTCGCTTAAGGTGCAAATCCAAACGATTCACTTCATGGATTTTCCCCATTTCTCAGAAATTTCTTATATAAATTCCAAATAAAAATAGTTGTTCTGCAGTTGCTTGAAAAGGTTGCAAGCTGGATATGATAGCTGTTATACCCTTTGGTATCGGGAAACTGATTGAACATACGACCTCGTCTTGTTGACGGTTCTCATGGCACTCGATCAGGCAATAAGCCGCAGTTTGAACCGCAGTTTGAGCCTCAGTTTCGGAGTCAGTTTCAGTTTCAGTTTCAGTTTTGAATTTCAGTTTCAATATTTACTTGGAATACAGGTGCGGGTCTTTTGAGTTTGGGTTTCGGCTTGGGTTTCAGTTTTGGTTTCCTAGCATTAAAATTCACACACACGTCAAGTGAAACATTTCACATTTCACTTTCGTTTCGTTCGCTGGGCAAAGCGCGCTTCAATTTGGCAATAATTGGATATTTTAATAAGCCCATTTGCTGCTTTCTTTTGGCCCTGAATGCAAATCGAAATTAAAATGCAGCAAACGCCCCTCCGTGTTGATGTTTCTTCTCTTCTCGTTGTTGTTGTTGTTGTTGTTGTTGTTGTTGTTTAATTGTTTGGCAACAATTTGTATTTGTATTGGGCTCATGAAACAATGCGAGGCGCCTCAGTTTGTGGCTGTAAAAATCTCTCAGCCCCATAAATCTGCGCCTGGTCACGTAAATCTCATTTTCCTTTTCACTTTCGTTCGAATTCAAACTTTGTATTGCAGTTTGGTATTTCGAGTCTTATTTTTTATTGTTTTTAACATTCCTCCTTGCTCGTCAAATAGAAATATGCATTGTGTTTTTATATATATATTTCTTTTTTTAATTTTTTCATTTTTTGTTAACACTTTTTGTTTCTCTGCTCAAAAACCCAAATTGTTTCTTAACGAGCATCTTTTTTGTGTAGCATCATTTGCATTTTTTTCTTTCATTTCTTTTTCTCCACTTTAGCGACATTTTTAAATGATTAACATACACACACACATGTATGTATGTATATGTTTGCATATAAGTTGTTTTATTTTTGTCTAATTGATGGCATTAAAGTGATGACTTCACTTTAAGCCTTCGCACCGTGATTAGCCCCAAAAAGACAGTTACGAGTGCATTTCGCGACAATTTTTCAGTTTTTTTGCTTTTCTTTTGCGAGTTTTTCAACTGAAAACTTAAAGAAAGTTGCTCTAACATATTGTGGAATAAGTTTTAATAGAGCTCGAAACCATAAAGCTGATGGAAATGTGCAAATCGGGAGGCTTTATCGATTGACAAACGACATTTGTCTATGAATTCAGAGCTAGTATCAGAGTTTTCTGAGCGATTTCCAATAATAAATATCTGACTTTTAGTCTTAAACTTCTTAGCTATTAATCATATTAATCTTATAAGACCTTCCTTCCCTCAAAGATGGGATCTAAAGTTGTAACCAACTCGCTGAATGACATTGAAAGCGTTTTAATAGTTAATTTAAAATCTATTTGGGTTACATTGAACTCAAGTGGCTCGAAAACTGGTTCAGATCTTTCAATTCAAAGCCACTTGAAACCTGTAATAAGTGCAAAAGTACAACTAATCTGGGTTTATGTACCAAAATATACATTTTAAGAGCTCAAAGAGTCGTCTCTCTATGAAGGGAAAAACCAGTTCAAAGGCTATGTTAAGGCCTTGAACTAGGAACCAGTTCCAAAGTGACTGCAAGTAATCAGTTTAGTTAGGCTTTAATATGCTTTAAATACTAACTGCAATTCATCTAATTGAATTGTGCAGTTCGAAGAGTCATTTGAATTGCTCAACTGAACTGAATTGAACCAGTTCCGAGGTGTTTTAAATGCGATCTTCAATCCGATTCGAATTCGAATTCGAATTCAAATTCAACTTCAAAGCCATAAATAGTTCCTAATGAGTTTTTCCTCCGTTCTGGTTCACAATTCAATAAGGAAACTCTATGATAGCCCGCATCTTATATAGACTCCGATATATTTCGTATATATATTTCCGGTTAGCTGTCAAATATCTGATAATTTATCCATTTCTCCCAGTTCCAAACTCTGCTTAAGGTTTTTAGGATGGACAATTTTAATAAATTGCCATGAAATATTTATGTGGCACCTGCACATAAATAACAAACATCGAATTGGCGCTGTTAACCTTGAGAGGCCAATCAATATTATAATTATTGAAATAATGTGCATATTGAGAGATTGGCCAAAAAAAAGATTGCATAATTCTCAAGAAAAAAAACCACTAAAGAAAAATATATAATAGAAACAGAGCCACAAGACAAAAGCTGGCAAATAAAATTATAATAATAAAGAGCGTCTAACGCGCTAATTATGCGCATCCACAACAACAATAATACAAATATATATAGTATATATATATATATACCTATAAGAGGTGTAGGAGCAGGGGGAGGTGGGGCCTAGGCTTTTGTTTTTTTTTCTATAACTTCGACGAGTATTTAAGAAAATCAGCTGCAAAAACGAGTCGAGCGACCATTAAAATATAATTTAGCTAATTTGCCTTAATATTTAAGACTTTTATGTGTGTTTGTGTGTGTGTGTGGTGTGTGTGTGTGGTGTGTGTTGGTGTGTGGCCCCACTTAGTCCCATTTAGCCATATTTGGCTATTGAGCATTGACGAAATCGAATCGAAAATGAAAGTTCACATAATGACTAAGCCGTGCCACGCCCACACGCACAACTAGCACAGTTATAAAATTTTAACAGCGAAAACAATAAACTGTACCACTGTGCCAAAAATAGATACTTGTAAATTGATTTCGCAAAATCAATATGAAACAAACCAGTGGCAAACGGAAAACGAGCGAATCATCGTTACAGATACAAAAGCAATAGATACATATGTATCTTTGTATCTCTGTATCTTTGTATCTATTTTGTAGATGACTCGACAACAATTTGTGGGCAATGCGTGAATAATGCAATTTCAATAACACTGCAATTTGAGCTGCTTATTGTTATTAGCATTGGCTCTTGCTCAATCGGCTTTCAAAAATGGGTCACTCAGTCAGTCAGACAGACAGACGGTCTGTCGGTCTGTGAGACCACGCGTGCCAGGGCCATAAGAGCTGACCCATTAAGAACTTTCGAAATGTAGCTAGAAGAAAGCCAAATAAAAATCAAAAGTAACTACGATACATGCACACAGCTTTTACTTACTTACCAACAATTAGTCAGGGCCCCGGGTCGGAGCCCATTTAAGCTCACATTTATTGCGTCTATCTATTCCGTTTAATCTACATCTCGAACCATCTATGTATCTGTCCACTTCCGCTGGAGCCCAAAAGTAAACAACACCAAAACTTTCCCAACTGTCTTCTTTAGGTATATCCCCCCCCCTTTCCACCCCCTATCTGTCTCCCTCTTGCTCTGTCTGATGATGGGTATATGGAAATTCTGATGCCTTACTCAGAGGGGCTTTCTTTTCACGGGGCGTATACTTGTCTTAAGCCACTTAACGGTGAATTAAAGCCAAAAATATAATAATAAATTAAGCTATATACACACATATGTGTGTGTGTGTGTGTGTGTGTGTTTGTGTATTTTATATTCTGTAAATAGACAGCGAGGTGTTAATTCTCTTTGAACACGGACAAAAACAGACACCAAAAAAAGATCTCGGCAAGCGCATCGAGTGATTTATTAGTTGGTCAAACTTTCTTGTTGTTGTTTCTCTTATTGTTGTTGTTGTTGTTGTTGTTGTTGCTATGAATCAATTTTGAAAATAAGAACAACAACAACAAGAGGCAGCAACTGACTTTCACATAGTCAAAACGTGAGTCAAAACTGGGGAGGAGGTGTGCACTCTGTAGATTGTTGACTTAAGAGCGAAGACTCAAGACTGTAGACTGAAGATTTGAAGCACACACATACACAATTGCATAATGTGTGTATACGTGTGTGTGTGTGTGTGTGTGTGTGTGTGTAAGTCAGCGACCCAAACAGACGCCCACGCAACTCACTGACAGCCCAGACAAAAGTTAAACACAAAGCGAACTTTCTCAATGAATCGCATGAATAAAATGCACAATGTGAATAATATGCGGCATGTGAGTGCACTCATTGGTCATTCTCAAACACTCACACAAACAATACACACTATAATCATACTCCTACTCCCACTTGTATATGTATATGTTTATTATGCAATGTGAATGCACCCGAAATGTTAAAGCGATTTGAGAAAACAAGTGCGAAGAGCCTGAAGCTTGGGCTCTGCGATGTGTTCTTTAATATGGAATCTATATCGGAATTATGTATACTATATATATAGTAATTCTCTAAAGGTTCCTTTGTGTGTATAAAGGAGCAGCTTAAACCTGCCTAGTCTCATCATATTTTGGCTGGGAAAGAATAAGCCAAGAGAGTTGGAGTTAAAGCTGCAGCTGGAGCGACGCCTGCGAGAGGGCAGAGACCTCGCAAGTTACTCGTTTTATATGAAAACTATGGGTAATCCTCTATAATTTCATCACTCACTTCATTACTCACTCACAACTCATCTTAAAGTGAAAAGTTATCTCTCTAAATATACACTTTATAATAGGTTCTCCTAGGTAGATCGCAGACTCAGCATAATCGAAGTCTGCAAATGTCCTCAGGAGGTATAGAAGAGCTTCGAGGTAATAGAAATTAGAAGAGTCTAGAGTAAACCTATATCTTAATGATATTTCCGATTCATCTATATCTTATATATATAATATGATTCATAATATAAAAATAATGCCTATATTAGGTTCACACACTCAATTTTTCAGTCTAAGCTGAACGAACACTACGACTTCAGTCTGTCTTTTATCTATGGAATTTCATCAACTTCTCGCTAGATCTTCGCTCCAATCTTATATCTTTTCTATATATAATATATATATCCTCCTAAGTCTTTACTCTTACATTGACCTGTAGCAGTCTCAGACTCACCTTAACATTGGGCTGCTGCAGCTGCAAGAATGTGGCTACTCCATTGCGCACACGATTCTTGACGCCGCGCACTGTGCCCTTGGAGGAGCGTATGGTTGAGGCATGTGGGGCGCGTCGGACATCCTTGTAGCCAGCGAAGGCGTCATCCTCTTGCTCTGCAGCATCGCCTGGCATGCTGAGGGTTTCGTATTCGGGTGACATGGAACTGCAGCTCTCCCGTCCGAAGCTTCGGAAATTTGCATGCTCATTCACGTGGAAATTATAGTATTGATCCGCCTCATATTGCAGTGGTCGTCCATCAATTTTGGTCGCTGGCATATTGCCAGGATCATCGCCATCAAGCTCGCTGTCCCTCTCCCTGTCCGGCTCCCTGTCGCGTATATCCCGCAGCAGCGAGCTGGGCAGCAGGGCGCCCAGTTTAAGTGGCGGCGCCGCTTCATTCGAGTGCAGCGAGTCGCAGCTCAGCGAGGAGCTGCTCTCATCGCACTCCTCGCTATCCGTGAGGCTGTAGGCGCGCAGATGCCCACCGGATTGCCCACCTGAGGTATTTACTCTAATCCTTGTGGTCTTTAGATGTAATTCTAATTTTGGCACACCGTTGCTGCTGCTGTTGTTGCCGTTGTTGTTGCTGTTGCCGCTGTTGTTGCTGCTGCTGTTGATGTCGCTGCTCGGCGATTTGATGCTCTCCAGATCGCTGCCCGTGCCGCTGTCCAGCGTCTCGCAGGGTGAGTACTGGCCACTGGACACCAAGTAGCATAGCTGATAGGGCGGTGTCACTGGCTGTGCCACAGCTTGTGACAGTTGCTGCTGCTGCTGCTGTTTCAGCTGCAATACCATATCGCTATCGGATTGACTATCGTTCAGCTTAACTACGCTTATCTGTTTGCCTAGCCTGCGCTGGCTTTGACTTGGATTCAAACTCTGACCGTTGGCTATTTGGATCTTGACCGTGTGCTGAGGCGCACAGACGCCAACTGTTTCGGTCACTGCACTCGTTGGCCAATCGACTAACGTTATCTGACTAGCGTCGTCGTTGTTGCTGTTGCTGTTGCTGTTGCTGCTGTGGAGAGCGCTCTCTTCAATTTCACCAGCCACAACTTCAGCTGTAGGCTCTACTCGCAACAAGTTTCTAACATCATCGGCAACATTGCAGCTGATAATAGTTGCTGCTGTTGCTGGCGCCATTTCTCCAGTCTCCACTCCAGCTACTGCCACAGCTGCAACTGCTGCCTCAGCCTGAGCCTCAGCCTCAACCTCGGCCTCGGCCTGTCCAATGCGCAGCAGCAGCTGTGGATACAATTTTGTTGCTGGATCGATTGTTGTTGTTGTTGTTGTTGTTGTTACTGTTGCTGCTGTGTTGTAACTAGTTTCCAAATCAACTTTGGTTGCATGGTCAACGTGCAGCATCTGCAAATTGCTATCGCTGACGTCGTTACTGTTGCTGTTGCTGTCGCCAAATGCCAACAACATGCTCTGTGACTTGAGCGACATTTCGTCGATTTCAATGTTGTTGCTCGCCGGCTTGGCTGGTTGCTCAGATTCAATTATTATTGAAATACCGCGCAACGGCCTTTGCTGTTGCTGGTGCTGCATGCAGCCAACTGTTGCTGTTGTCGTTGCCATAGTTCTGGCAGCAGCAACAGCATTTGGTAATTTGATGCGCCGCCAATATCTAATTTCAATTTTTATGCAATTGTCGACTGTGTACTGCAGTTGCTGCTGTCGTTGCTGCAGTTGCTGTCGTTACAGGTTGCTGCTGATGTTGTTGTTGCCGCTGCAAGTTGCTTTGTGCTATTTCCACTTGTTTAGTTGCCGCTGACCGTTGCAAAGCGCGTTTTACAGTTAGTTGGCCGCATGCAGATTACCTGCGAGTACCTGCAACAAAAGAGCCAAACAGAATGTTGTAAATGAGAGAAACAAAGAGAAAGATCAAGAGAGAGACAGAGACAGAGACAGAGAGAGAGAGAGAGTAAGAAAGAGAGCGAGAGAGCGATAGATGCTGCTGGTACACCTACAAGATTTGGCCAACTGACTAAGTGGCCAAGTGGCTGACTGGCTGACTGGGTGAATGCTGGCTCTCAGCATGAGCTTGACATTTAAGCCGAAGATGTGCCTGCGACTGGAAGAAGCGACGGCTGAATAATAAATGTTAAAAGCTTTGCCAAACCAGCAACAACAACAACAACAACAACCGAAACAGAAACAACATCAGCAACAACAACAACAAAGTGGGAAATAACAATAATCATCGTAATAATGATAAACGCAAATCTCCAGCAAAAAGCAGTCAGAACAGCATTAAGAACGAAACAAATGTTTAGGATTGTCGTTTGCATTCCCTAAGGTATATACGACTTAGAGATACGCTTTAAATGAGTATTATAAATATATTGAAAGGCGCCATCTACCGTGTAAAAACTACAACACAACATGAGTAACAACAAATCAATTTTTGTGTAATTTGTATCTATTGATCTGATAAATTATTGTTATAGCTCTGATCACTTGCTTCAACTTTGGATAGAGTATATGTATATATATCTTTCTATATAATTTACCCATATTTATTATCTGTCTGTCTAGATGATTTCCCTGTATTTATTATCTAGCTGTCTTTCCCTATTTCCCGATACTAATTACCTATCTGTCTATCTTATTTACTGGAGATGTTCATCAATAACAGGATTCGTCTCGGGCAGATGTTAGCGACAGCTTGAGGTCACTGACATCACTCCGAAATTATCCGAAATACTCCTAAATACTCCGAAATTCTGAGAAGTTATTCGAATATAACGACAGCTTAAGGGCACTGACATCACTCCGAAATTATCCGAAATACTCCTAAGTACTCCGAAATTCTGAGAAGTTATTCGAATATAACGACAGCTTAAGGCCACTCCAAAATTATCCGAAATACTCTGAAATTATCCGAAATACTCTGCAATTATCCGAAATACTCCTAAATACTTTTAAGCACTCCGAAATTTTCAGAAATTTCAGAAGCTATTCGAATTTACCAAATTTGGGATACTTTAGGATAAATGCGGCTTTGCCTTAACAAGTGCGTTATATCACGGCCTGGCAGCATGTTCAAAATCGATTTCAGAAGAATTAGCAAAATATAAATTTAAAATACCGAATTCGGAATTCGGAAATTGACATCAGGCAGGATTAAAAAGGTGTCATATTTTTAGGCGTGTTATTGCTTGAGCTCAAACCTAATCCTCTTTCAGTCCTAATCTCATGATTTGATCTCAAAAATTAACGAAATTACGAACACCAGATGGCGCCAGTCGAAAATCTGTATAGAAATTTCTTTTGTTTTGAGTATTGCTCGGAGCAAATACACCCGATTGTTTTGGGGATACAGAACGTCGATACTTATGGAGAGTATGGATGGGGCAGAAGAAGAGAAGAAAAAAACCCAAAAAGAAGAAGAAGAAGATGACAGTAAAGAACACGATTTACATACATTTGAATTACCGCCAAGTGGAACTTGGCCCGTGGCTTTTGGAGCTGTCTAAAGCTGATGCTGACGCTGACGCTGATGTTGTCTTTCTGGAAACTGGTAACGGGTAACTGGTTACACTTGAACCTGGCCAGTTGACCAGTTGTGGGATGCCCAGTTCGACAAATATATTTGAAGGCAACTAACCTCTAAGTGTTGTTGTTCTTCTCGTTGTTGTTGTTGTTGTTGTTGATGGCCTGCATTCGCCGCTTACTGCACACAAATTTCATTTGGCGGCAAAGACAGCACGAAATAACAGAAAAAAAAAACGAGTGTAAAAAAAATTTAAGTACAACAAATATATGTGCAGCTCGTGGGGGCGGGTAGGCGCGGCTGGCACACACACTCACACACACACACAGAAAGAAACACGCACGCACGCACGTATTCTTCTTATTTTTGTTTGAATTTCGAGACTTGGTTTCGGTTTCGGTTTTGCTTTTGGTTTTTGGTTTTGGTTTTGGATTTCGGGTTTTGGGCGTCTCAAGACGACGCGGCGCGTACAACTCATTCAAAATCGCGCTGGCAACTGAAAACCGCAGCAACAAAGTCGCGCTGGGTTGGCGTGTTTTGCCAGGGATTTGTTGTTGTTGTTGTTGTTGTTGCTGGTTGTTTATTTTTTTATTTTCTACTTGCCGCTGCCGCCGTTGCTGCTGTTGTTGCTGCTGCTGCTGTTTCTTTTATTTTTTAATTTTTGCTTTCAAGCAAAGCAACAAAAACATTAAAACAAAAAAAGGCAGCAGCAACCGCAGCAGCAGCGACGCCGCCAACGAAATTACTTAAAAAAACAACAACAACAGCTGCCGCAGTCGCCGCAGCAGCAGCAGCAGCAAAAGTCACAGTCGCAGTCATAAACGTTGCGCTGCGCCGACGCAGCGCAGTCAGCAGCGGCAGCAAAAACAATGCGAGCCGAGAATTTGTTTACGTGCGCAGGCGCAGCCGACGCCGACGCCAACGCCGACAGCGCCACAACACCAACCCCCGCCCACCAACTGTTGCTGCTGCTGCTGTTGCTGTTGCTGGTATTGTTGAAGTACTCGTTTGTTGCCAAAGTTAATTGTGTGCGGCTGCCGCTAGCTGCCCCAAGCATGCACAGTGGCACCGAAACAGCGGCATAACTGCGCTTGGACCCTATGAAAATCAAAGACTTTAATTACATATTTGATTATTCATCAATTATTGGTGCCTTTTGAAGAGGGAAATAACTTTTAATAAGATATTTATTGAAAATAACAACAACTACAACTCCTGAAGTACTTAATAAATTTTATAATATTATTAATTATTACTTTATTTTGCAAATTTTACATAATAAACATAACGATATGAGAATATATATAATAAATAATAATGGTAAATAAATAAAATACAGTCAAACTTCCATGAATCGTATATCTCCATATCTCAAACAGGAAAATTAGCATTTTCAATCAAAAATTGATCTTTTCGAGAAATTCGAGATTATAAAGGGAAAGACGACGATTCGGAATAAGAATATATTCAAGAGCTTTTCAATAACGATGTAGTAGATGTCTTGACAATTCTATATTCATATTTATAGACCAAAGGTGATACAACAGATGATCATTATGAAGCACTAAGCGAATTGAAAATGAAACTATTGTAGAAAAGAAAAGTAAAGTCTCAACCCAAAATAACAGCAAATTCTACCTAATTGTAACTACTATTTGAGTGGGATAAATTGTAATTCAATATTTCTACTGTTATTTTACATTATTATTATTGTTAACAGCAAGATTAGAGTTAAAGCTAAAGCCGATCTTATATGTAAGAAGCGGTAGCTTGGAACTTAAGACTATCCTGATTTGGGGGAAAACTATACCTAACGTAGTTCTACGGTATTTCACGAAAATCTTTAGTGTTAATTAACTATTCTGTAAATCGAATTCTCCATAAATTTAACTTTTTTCCTCATGGCCTCATGGTGATTCGAGTAAACGAAGTTTGGCTGTATATAAATAAACAAATATATAATAGGATTCAAACCGTGAATTTCATTAATCAGCATCGCAAAATATTATAAAACCATTTTTTCAACTTTTTACCTTTTTAACTTCCGGATTTCTTTTAAAATTTTATAATAAAAAAAAAATATATATATACAATATTTATCTTTAGCTTTTATCTATTAGTCGACTGTTTGTGGTCGCCTCTAAATTAATTAAATAAATTCTTAAATGCATTCTCTTCGTTCTATTAAACTTTCGCTTTTCAACCACCTTCAGTAAATCCTTTACTCATACTTTACTCAATACTCATTGTTCTGATTGGGTATTTCTGTGTTTTTCCGAATCCTCGCAACAAATGTTGAGATAATTTAAATTTTAAATTCAAATTTAAAATCATTTTTTATTTTCCCAGACTTTTTTCTTACTTTATCTTTATCTATCTTTTCTTTATCTTGTTCTAATGTCGACTGTTCTTAGTCGTCTTTCCGAATAAAAAAATAAAATAAATATAAAAATAAATAAAAATCAGCTAAGATAATATATTACTTATATATATATTTTGATATTGATAGTTTAATAAATATTATACATAAATATATATAGTAAGTTGAAGAAATGGTTTATATATATAAATGGACATATCGCTTATTACTATATAAAAGCTATATATATATATATATTATAATACTGTATGTATATCCTATGATTGTCGTAATTTAATTTCGACTCAATTAACAATATCTTTCTGAATGAAACAAATCAAAGGAGATCAAATCAAATGTTGTAATTGCAATCAATTTAAATGAAATTTCAGCAAATCAATTGTTGGTTTTGTCTTAACAGAATGAGCTATCAGCTTTTGCGTTATGTTGTACCACTGTGCATACCACTGTCGGCCACATATAAACGTCGACTTTTGCGGCATTCGTCTCAGCTATTTCATTTATTTCGCCTGCCTCATATACATACATACTCGTATGTACATATGTATGTATGTATGTATGTATGTATGTAGACAGCTGGGCATGGCTCAATGGGTAGCTTGTCTTTCTCTCTCTCTCTATGTTTCCATCTCTGTCCCTCCTCATCTGCCTCTCTCGCTCCTTCTGTTGTTACTTCTCTTTAGCATTTAACATATTTCTGCTTGATTTTGTTGCTGTTGGCGCCTTAGGTTCGTCCGTCTAAGGTTGACTAGTTGTCTCCGCAGCGTTGCAGTCGCCGTCGCCGTCGCAGTCGCAGTCGCTGCTGGCGTCGCTGCCGCTGTTGGCTTACCATTTAACATGTCTGTTATCGATCGATTGGAGTTGTCGTTGCTGTTGTTGTTGTTAAAAACTATGCCAACAATTTGTGTCTTGCAGGTGTCGCAGCAGCAGCAGCAGCAAGAAAAACTATGAAAAACTAAGAAAAAGGTGGAAAATTTCGTCAAAATTTTGTTGATGCAGTTTTGAATTTGAATTTTTGGTTTTAATTGTATTCGCCTGGCTGGCGATTTCCATTAACATTTTATGCAAAACTTTTCAAATCTGTGTGCGCAATCAGCGGAGCCACAAAAATGTAACGTAAAAATGTTAGCGAAACGGCGGAACAACAGACAAAATCCATTGCAGGTTGTAATTTTCCGCTAATTTGATGCGCAAGCTGCGGCGGCCAAGACGCTGACGTGCAATAACCATTATCAGTTAGCCAGCCCACTGACTACACCTGTCGACAAGCGTATATCTCTCGCCTGGCTACCTGGTTACCCGACTGACCAGCCGCTTGGCCAATGCCTGGCAACTGTTTCCGCTTGTTGCGCTTCGCTGCGGCCGCAAGGCCAGGGACACCGGGGGGACTTTGGGATGAAGGGGCACAGCTTGTGGCCGGACAAGTCAGCGGTGCCGTTACTTACCGTTAGGCAAATGCACTATCATGACTTGCACTAGAGAATCTCTCTAAGTTAACATAGAGACTTAAGCTTTGAGAGAAATATTTGATACGATTCTTGACTTTTTTATACAATCTTTTTATTGTCTTTAGGTAAATTATTATTGTTATTTTTGCAACATATTCGTAATGTTATTTAAGTTTCCCTTTACACACATACTCGTATCGGCATAGATCGTAAATTATATATCGTAAATTATATATATATATTTATTATATATATATTAATCTTTCATATTCGGTCAGTACAATCTTTGGTTTTTCTTTTGTGAAAATAAAACAGTAGCAGAATATTCGTTATAAATCAGAGTAAATGAAAGATCTTCGTATGAGAAGATACTATATATATATGCTCGATATTTGTATTATCCATTTAGTTGGATTTTCATAATTGTTGTATAAGTGGGAGCATTGAAGCGAACTGTGGGTTGGGTTTACGGGATTATTTGTATATGGATTTAAAACTTCATTCATAATTATTGTCAACATCGATAACACTTAAAACAGTTAAATAGATAGTGTATAGACTATATATATATATGCTTTAACATGTATGTATAAATATACAGTAAATAAATGTCGAATTTCTTGAATTTCTTACGACTATTTCAAATACTTTTAACACACATTTTTATATATAAATATAATATTTTATATGGAACTCCATCGTATAGTTAGTATTTGCTATGGGATGCGATATGCATAATCCGTTAATATTCGTACTATACCTACATCAAAAAACATTTTCAATTCTCAATTTGTAATTATTGTATATATATATATTTATATATATACTTGTATAGAGTTCTTTTCGTAGTTGATGAACGGTTTCGATTTTCTAGGCATTTGAAATATGTATTCAATTTTTTCTCTATATATATGTCTTCACATCGAATCGTATAAGGATAACTCTTATCACTAGTGTTTGCCTCATATTATATAGATTAGTAATTCGTATAGTTTATGTGGCTAAGACGTTTCGATCATAAGTACAATGAGTGCATATCTAGAGGAGATTCAATTTAGTAACAAATATTCATATAGCAATTAGAACAAAAAAATAAATATATATGATATATTCTGTAGTCCGTTTAACATTTATAACATTTAGATTCGTACCCATAAAAGGGCTAATAAGTAAATTTATTGCATGTGTCAGTTAAGATATATATATATATATATATATATATATTACTTTATATATTGCCTGTGTCTCCAACTCGAAGCGACTTAAGATCTACCATATACCAAGTCTCTCTCTTCATTCATGAAACAAACTATTCTAAAAGTTGCATAACAATCGCATAATTAACAAAGGATTTCGATATAGAAAAGCAGGTAGATGTTTTATATGGGTACAGAGTAAGTATCCAACAGATATATATATATATATATGTAATCGATATAACTTCTTTTATAGTAAGTAACAACAACACAGAAAGCTGATTGGATCACAACAAAACATGATATTGCATTTTAGTTTCCATTTTCTTGGTGGTGCTCTGTCATAACAATAAATAGATGTCAGATGATATATATATAACTAAAGAGATATGGTATGTTTTCATCATTGCTTTATCAATAAACATATATAGCTTATATATATATGTGTGTAATACGAGTATGTATGCGTATAACTTAATAATAGAATAATAGAAAAAATAGCACTTTAGAACAACTCGCGGAATATTTGTCACAAACCGTTAATAAACCTAAACGTTAAATGCTTAAGACGCTCAACATACAATAGTACAATTCAATACGATAATACAGATACACAATATATATATATATATATATAAGAAATAATCAGCAATCTTAGCAGAGTAATTTCACTTTGCGATACGATTTTCTTTTCGTTTTTGGGTTGTAGAAATCAGAATATGGCAAAGCTTTACGAAATCGGATATGTGCGCTTGTGTTTATATATATACTATATGTATATATGGGATATACCATAACAGAAGTTCAAGTATTTTTATATATATGTAAATGTATATGTAAGTTCGACGAAGTGTGCCACAATTTAAGCTACGTTCAAAAACAAAGAGCAAAAACCAACAAAAAAAAACTGGAAAAACTTTTGTTATTATTTTGTTTACCACCTGCCGTATAGACATTCACATAATTATCGTGTTACATTGGATCTACTAATGAAGTTATGCGGAAATATTTTCTAGATTTTAGTGGTTTTTCGTTACTTTGTTAATTAGTTGTTGTTTTCCTTCTTTGTTTTTGCTTTTGTTGTTTTTGTTGTTGCTGAAACCGCGCTCAAGGCGCTGAGTTCATCTATAAATTTGCCTGTTGCGTTTCCCGTTTCTTCTATTATTATTATTATTATAATTATTATTAGTATATAATTAATTATTATTTATATTATTATCATTTGTTGTTGTTGTTGTTGTGGTTGTTGTTGTCTTTCGAGCAGTCTTTGGGAACATATACATACATACAAACATGGGATAGATTTCAGTAGCGACACTGCATTCGATCTGTTGGCTACGTGTACTTATTGTCCGTATTTACAGTTAGTTGCATTATCCGTTATTTATTTATTGTCATAATTAACTGCCTGACTGCCACCACCCACCTGGCAGCCTCTCTACTCCTCCTCCTCCTCCAGCGATTTCTCGGGCAGCCCATACTTGGGACAGCACATGCCCTCCGTCCCGTCCATGTTGAAGCAGAAGACACTGCGCTCCAGTTCAGTGGGCTCGTGGGGCACAATGCCATGGACTTCCCTCAACTCCGCCTCCGGGAACCAGGCTGGATCCGTATCCTCAACGACCTTGATGCCACACAAACTACGAGAGTAAATGGAAAGCGGTTAAGTGGGAATATATGGTTATGTCTTATCAATGTATCGGTTAATTAATATGTGTTTTGAAACGGTTATGTGATAGCAATGTATCGGTAAGGAAAAATGTATTCTGAACTGGTTATGTCATATCAATGTATCGGTTAATCAAAAAGTGTTTTTGAACCGGTTATGTCACATTAATGATTCGGTTAATTCAATGTGTTTTGAACCGTTATGTAATAGCAGTGAATCTGTAAATTAAAATGTATTATGAACCGGTTATGCCATGACAAAGAATCGGAGAATTAAAATGTATTCTGAACCGGTTATGTCATGACAAAGATTCGGTAAAGAGAAATGGTCTCTGAATCGGTACATATAATAGCCATGTATCGGCTAATTATTATAAGTTTTGAAACGGTTATGTGATAGAAATGTATCGGTAATGTAAATTGTGCTATGAACAGGTTAGGTTATATCAGTGAATCGGTGAATTTAAATGTATTTTGAAGTGGTTTTGTCATGGCAATATATCGGCTAACTCACATGCATTTTGAAACGGTTATGTCATAGAAATATGTTACAGCAATGAATCGCTTAATAATAATGTGGTTTGAATCGGGTATGTGAATCGGTATTAAAATGCTATGCAGACTGGTTACATAATACATATTAAACAGTTTATAGCCGAAGAAAATATATAATATCAGATGAACCGATTCGTTTTCAGAACTTACCGCAATATTGCCACAAGTGGTATCCACAGAATAGAAGAGAATATCAAGCATAAGGCGACAACAATGCACCAGTGTGGCCACTCCATGGAATCGGTAGTACCCTTGGCCGCAATCCAAGCCGGGTAGCTGCTGCCTTCGGTCACCAGCTGATAGAAGGAGGCGAACAGGATGGTAACCATGGCACAAGGAGACAAATACTTCCAGCAGAACATCCAATAGAATCCAGGCCTCGATCCGGTCATCATCTCAATATCATCCGAGAAACGCCTTACGCCATAGATATAGCTGATGGCCAGGCACTCGCAGAGGGCAATAATCAGGAGCGGAAAGTTGCCTGCAAAGCTGTCCATGAGCTGAAAGATGTAGCTGCCGGCACCGTTGGCAAAGCACATGGAGATGAGGCAGCAGGAGAGGCACAGTGCCTATAATGAGAGGATCATAAGAATTATCAAGCACTAAGGATGATGCTGAGTATGGCTGATACGACTTACGCCCACGATATATTCCTTGGGTAGATTAGGAAAGAGCTTCATGTCCACCAGTGATGTTACCACACCCTCCAGCGTGCCAAACTGCGAGTCAATACCCAAGGTGAAGAGCATCAGAAAGAAGAGCACGGCCCAAAGCTGTGCGCCTGGAAATTGATTAATCGCCTCCGTGAAGATGATGAACGCAAGTCCGGTGCCCGAGGCGCTCTGGATTGCAATGAGGACCCATATAATAACAATCCAAATCAATTATGGTAAGAGGACACTTACGTTGGCCAGTTCCTGTTCCAGATCACAAATTGGTAAGTTGTGAGTTCGATTCTGGGCCACAAGTCCGGCGCGATCCTCTGTGCAGCGATCAAAGGTAGCTGTCGCCTTGAAACCGATCACCGCAAAGACCACTACGCCTGCAAACATGGAGGTGCCGCAATTGGTTAGCGAGACTAGGATGGCATCCCTGAAGCAATTGTTATTGGCCGGATTATAGGAGCTGAAGGCAATCAATCCTCCGAATGCGAGACCCAGGGAAAAGAAGATCTGCGTGCCAGCCTCCAGCCATACGACCGGATCAAGCAGTGTCTCCCAGCGAGGCGTAAATAGATGTGCAACGCCATCGGAGGCGCCCTTCAGTGTGATGCCCCGAAAGAAGAAGATGATCAGCACCACGTACGGAAATATGGCCGTCATGTAGACGATCTTGCCGGAGGACGTGATGCCCTGGACCATGCATATGTAGACCAGAAACCAGGAGACAATCAGTGCTATGGCCATATGATAATTGAAGTTCTCCGGCATATCGACGCTCTCCGAGCACTGCAAGGTAGTCCGGTACCAGTAGTACTGCGTCGGCGACGAGGCCACACACTCCGGCTCATGGTCATACGTATAGTTCTTGTATAAACGTGTCGGGCACTCGGCCCATGGCAATGGCGACTCGAAGCTGTGCAACAGATAGATCAGGCACCAGGCAATGATCGTATTGTAGTACAAGGCCACTATGAAACTGACCACCGCCGAGGAGATGCCAATGCCGCCCAGATACGGCGACACCTGACTCCATACACCAATTGCGCCCTTACGCAAGCGCTGGCCAATTGCCAGCTCCAGATAGAAGATCGGTATACCCTGGATGCACAGCATAATGAAGTACGGCACCAAAAAGGCGCCTCCGCCATTCTTCTGCGCCAGATACGGAAAGCGCCAGACGTTGCCTAAGCCAACCGCATAGCTGAGGGCGATAGAGAGTCAAAGGAGGAAATTGAATAATGGTTCTAAATTGAAATAACTTTGGTCATATCATCGGGTCATATCATCTCTATCTCTCTTATTCGAATAAAAAGTAAAAGTAATGCAGACAGTTTTCTCACCCGATTGTGGCCAGCAGAAACATGATCTTGCTATCCCAGCTCTCGCGCTCCTCGCCCTCCTTTTCACCCTCAACGATGTCCGGCTCCTGCTGCACGACGGTGGCCAGTTCGGCCTTGGTCTTGCTGGTGCTAGCATCGGATCCGAATGGTGCTTCCTGTTCCAGTTCAGAGGACTCATCGAAGGCATCGGACATAAAGCCCTGATTCGTCGCTCCATAGACGGGCTGGTGATGGTGATGCAGCGATGTGTGATGGTGATGACTGACGCCATGTTCCTTGGATACCAGACGACCACGCAGCTCCTTGAATATCCCTCAGATTTAACGAACAGTCCCTATTTAATATTGGAAGTAGTAACTCACCCGCAGCTCCAACTGATCGAGACTCCTCTGGGTCTTAAGGACAATATCGCGCGAGCTTTGGCGGCGCAACAGTTGAGCTGTATTTGCCATGGTTTGATGACGTGTTAAACGGTAAAAGTTTTGTTGTAGTAGTTTTCCCTCTTTTCTTCTTCTCCTTCACTTAGTTTAGAATTGGAAAATTTTTGTGCATGTGCGTGTGCGTGTGCGCTATCCACTTACATACGTGCGTCTATCGTTGCTGATCAAGTGACTAACGGCTCAATCGACATTTTCCTTGCATATGTTTTGTGCGCTAAGCAAATATGTGAGCAGCCGCCATTTTGACTACAGTGCACAGTGGACAAGTGGTTGACTTATTGTGAATGTCGTTAAGTGCTAAACAAACATAAAGGCAAGCAGCGAGTGGTCAACGTAAAATATAAATAATTGAGTATTTGCATGCAATTAACAATTATGTAGAGCACACACAAAAAACAGAAAAATAAGTAGAATAAATATTTAAAGTTCACGTATGTGCATAGCCATGCGCTACGAGGACTTCCGCTCAGAACACACACTCACACACACTGACATATATTGGCAAAGCGTGACTGTGTCAGAGCGCCCGACTATAATAAATCAATCAACTGAGTTTTAGTACAATCAACCACAGACACATAAACACAATCGGCACCACCCACAGCATTACCCACATCCATTAGCCATTGGCCTGTCCTGTCTGCGCTGGAATCAGACCAGGCTAATGGAATCCATTATAATTATTTAAGTATAGCAATAATTTTACGTTAGAAACCAATAAAGGCTGGCGGGTTGATGCTAAGGATAGAGTGCCGCAGATATATAACTACTACTTTATACTAGATACATATACACATATGTAGGGTACATATGATTTAACGATTTTCTTTCGATTAGACTCGTGCACACACAGCATTCTCTATAAATTTTGCATAATTGTTGAGTTTGCTTAAAAACAGATTGTCTTGGCAGTTTTATCGTACCGTAGAGCGTTTGAAATAACGAGCGCGTTAACGAGTATAACGAATTTTGTTGCCTACTTTTCAGCGTCTACTTATGCATTTATGTAAAACGCACACGCGAATTCTGTCTGACTTATATAACGTAACGTTTCGTTTCTTTCAACGTAACGGACGAAGGGTAAAGGAAATTTCACAGAATGTTTGCTTGGCTGCACGTGTCTGGCAGGTGGGTGGCAAGGCACTAGACTTTATTAAGTGCCATTCACACTGTTTATTAAATATACACACACACAAACATACATTAGATGTGTACACATATTTATATACTATGTAAATACAAGTATGTATGTATGTATGTGTATATACAATGGCAAGGTAATCAACGTATCGCAAAACAATGTAAAACCTAGTAGCAGAACGTGAGGACGCGTCGTGCTGCTGAAGCTGCAGGACGTTGGCAAGAAACTGTTGAGCAGACGGGATGAAAACCAAAAGAAGTCGCAGTCGCAGCAGGATGCTGCTGCTCAATTGAGCGCGCGCGCAGTCAACGAACGGAATAGCTGACAACAGCGAGCGTCAATTAGAATGAGACGGCAGCATTAGGGGGGAGGGTTGTAGCGGCTGGGGTCATGAATGAAACGCTTTATGTAAACAGAAGAGGCCCAAACAGAGAAATGGCCAACAGCAAATTAGGCCAAAACTACCCAATACGCAGACATTTCTTGGATACATGTATGAGTGTGCGACGATAACGTTACCCCTTACGTTATTTCAAAATTCGATATTTCAACAAAACGAAAATTACTAATCTATATTTATTTATAATATATGTTTTAATTATAATTTTATTAAATTATATTTGAAACTTGCGCTATGTAAACAGATAAAGTAGCACCAAATTAACGTACGAGATACGTAACCGAACGTAAGCCGTCAACGACAAACGTAAGCGCAAAAAAGAGCATCAGAAACTTAAATCGCTAAAAACGTAACGCAAAACGAGCAAGTTTTATTTATATACATAGATTTACCCTTTGTCTACTCTTTTTGGTTACTAGATTCGAGTACAGTTGAATTTGACAGTTGACAATTGATTTTAATAGACATAAGTAACATATGCGCTTTGAATGAATACGCAGTACGTAGCGTAACGTAGAATGGCGACGTAAACGCAAAGGGAGCACGCGCCGCAATCAACGTACTTATTTCAAGTCAATATAAAAAAGCTTCACTGTCATTGTTTGTTGTTGTTGCCGGTGCGGACACGGTTAACTGCAACACTTGCCAAAAGATTTCATAATAAACCCAAGTGAACTGGCTGACTGGCAACATGGTCTTTAAATGCCAGGAGGACAGCTTCCTTAAGCAGGCAAGGAATATACAAGACAAAGAGCTGTACAGAAACGATAACCTTCTTAATCTTCCACTGACAGTTCCAGACCACAGTCGTCTCCTGCGAATATGCCACACTGGAGTCCAGTGCTGATGACAGCAGCAAAGAATCGCGTCCACTACGCGGATTCAATGTGGTCTGTGAGAATACCATTCTATTTCCCGAAGGCGGCGGTCAACCATGTGATTATGGGACCATAAATGGGTATCCAGTGCGAAGCGTTTTGCGCAAGGGCAGCACTGCGGTGCACTTTGTGGAGTCGACTACCAGCTTTGAAGAGGGCGCTGAGGTGCAGCAGCGTCTGGATTGGTCGCGTCGTCTGGATCACATGCAGCAACATTCCGGACAGCACCTGATAACAGCTCTGTTTGATCGTGAGTTCAAATACGATACCACGTCGTGGTCATTGGGCGCCAGTGTATCCCACATACAGCTCAGCACGCCACATCTTATTAGCCGCGAGTCGCTTGATCTGATTGAGCAACAGGCCAATGAGCTAATACGTGAGGGACGCGAGGTCAGTGTGCTGCTGGTGGATCCGGAGGTGGCGCAAGAGTTTCAGGATGCACGTGCACCCCGTGGCCTACCCAAGGACCATGAGGGCCTGGCGCGTGTTGTACGCATCGAGGACATTGAATCCAACATGTGTTGCGGCACACACGTCACCAATTTGACCCAGCTGCAGTGCATCAAGCTGCTCTACGCTGAAAAGGTGAAGACTAATATACTGGTATACTTTGTCGTTGGCGAACGCGCCATGCGCAAGCTTGGCGAGGTCTTTCAGCGGGAGCAACAGCTCACAGTGGCACTCAAGTTAGTAACTGTTTCCTCCTCTTGTCCACGGCACATACTAAACCCAAATCAATCTTCACAGAGGCGGTCCCCAGCAGCATATGGATCTTGTGCAGAAGCTGCAGCAGAACGTCAAATCCACACGCAAATCCTTCCAGCAGTTACTTAAAGACTTTGCCAACGCAGAGGCCGAGAGGCTGGAAGACTTACCCAAAGCTGAACGTCCCAAATACTTTGCATTGCATCGCCGCGACGGCATCGAGGTGGACTTTATCAATACCTTTTTGCGTAATGCTCCTGAGGAAATATTCTACTTTTTGACTGTGTCTGAGGGCGTCTCGGCTGGCAGTGCCGCCAAGGGGCACATGGTATTGCGTGGTGATCCTTTGCTGGTGCAAGAGCTGGGACCACAGTTTCTGGAGCTGCTCGAGGGCAAAGGCAATGGCAAAGAGAACAATTTTCAGGGCAAAATCAACAATTTGGCCAGACTACAGGACTGTGTGGCGCTGCTGGATGCGTGCTTTAAGCCAAAGAAATCCACTGTGCAGCCGGCAAGCGGCTCGTGAAACAACATTATTATAGTTTGTACTAAAGTTTTAATATTTTTGATATTAAACATAACTAGGCAGAGGTAACAAACAAGTTCTTGTGGTGCATTCGGCTAGACACCATCACAGATAGTTTATATCGTAATCACGCATCTTCCACTTGAGGCGCCAGAACTCGTTCCAGAAGCCCACGTCAATAATGCGTTCGTAAAAATTTAAAAACCCTACTGTGGTATAATCACAGATGGCCGGAAACGTGCAGTCATCCTCGTCATACATATCGACCCACATCACCGTGCAAACGCCCAAGGAGAGCAGTCGTAGCTTCTTTTGATTGACGGCACGCTCCAACATCATCAGATAATTGGCTGATTCGGCATTCTGCTGTGCTGGCGGCAGAGTTATCATTCGATTTGTTTGTTTGCGCAGCAATGCCATAAAAGCACGGTGATCCGGGTTATTCTGAGCTGTCTGGTATATGATCAGTGCGCCCGTTCCGTAGGCCAGTGCTTTCTTTGGTTTTGTATAAGACTCTTTGATAACGCCGACTGCCACTTCGCTGTAATCACGCATTAATCCCTTCCAGTAGTTTGCCCATTTCTCCACGACGGTACCCTTGAAACGCTCCGGCAGCGTGAATTTCTCATCCAATCGCAGACGCAATGCGGCCATACGGTTGCCCACTCCAAGCAAACGCATGGTGCGACGCTACAATTGATATTTTATTTGATGTTTATGCAACTAGGCCAAAAAAATGTTCCAAAAATTTACACTTACGTTTTTAGCTCAACAATAAATATCGAATATATTGTATTACACTACGATATATTGACAAATACTCGATTTTCAACAATCCACCGCAGAAGCTATCGATATATTCTGCTCGCTCATTAACCCATGTGAACTTTATTGATGAGCTGCCAAAACATAAAAAATTCAATAACGAATCAATCAGTCTGCGAATAGCTGTTATTTTATAATATGGCTGGCGTACCTCCATTTTTTTAAGTCTTTATAATAATCGTATAGCTTTATTTTGAATTATGTTGGTAAGTTTTTTATCAAATACTCTAAATATGTTGCCATTTACTTGGAGAGTATTTGTGTACTCAACGGTGATTATAAATTTAATATTTTTAATTATGATTAATTAATTTATTACATTATTCCATACCATAAGTCCATTACGTATTGTGATAACATGATGTTATTATGAAAATTCAAATTTTCTGCGTGGCGCTTTAAATCGATAACCAACCATAGTGAAATAATCGATTTACACACTCGGAAGGTAGGTCGTGAATCACGATTCGTGATGGATATCGATATTAATAACAATTGCAGAGTTGATTGGAGAACTGCGCTGCCCGCGCGTAGCAACAAAATTGCATAAAATAAGAGACGCAAAACAAATGCAATATCCAGAAAATTTATTACAATTGTGTTGAAATCAATCGCGCTTATTGACTACGCGTCCAGCGTCTGTGTTATGCAAACGTCACGCATTAACACACAGCCGTACACACTAAGACTCGCTCAACGACGACATCGAAGGCAAAAAACAACTACGAATTTTATTTATCAATAAAAAAGAAAAAAAATAGAAAAAACCAAAAACGAAAACAAGAACATCGTCATTGCGCTCTGCACTCGGATTTCACAGTGTTCGCATTGAGGTAACCGAGAGCGCAACCGTGGGTATTTGATGTGGTGTGAAAAGCAAGATAGAAGCCCTAAATCACAAATTTAAAGCGGATAATTGTCAATCAGACTTGTTGCTCTACTGCTTTTTGGCTTAGCGTCGGCAGCGCTTCATTGTGAAATTCGCATAACAACAACCACAACAAGGGCAAAGAAAAAAACCAATCAGAAAATACAGCCCATCTTTGCCAAACTGGAGAAGTGGAAGAGAACGCGCAATTCCACGAAAAAGATGGATCCGCGCCAGCGTAGTCCATCGGGCGTATCCTCAACAGCACCCACACCAGGTGCAACCCAAAATTCTGATAAGCCATCAATTCTCGAAGGTAAATGCAAATGCTTTTCATTAACTTAATCATCCACCTTTATGACACACCACCCAATGCATACACATATGTGCATTATGTGTATTACACACTATGTCTGGGCGTATTTATACCCTGTACTTAACAGATGGTTTAAGTTGGGTATAACAAAACAGTGGCTACTCATGTAACTGGGGATTTAGTTATATTTTAAAGTATTTATCGATTTAATGGGACCATGAAGAGTATCAGAATTTGTCTTCATTTTGGTTGTGTGCAAATAGATTTTTCCAAGTTTATTGAGATGCACTGCTTAAAACGCGCTGCTTAAGTCGGTAACTTGCTAGTCTCGTGCTTTTATTTGTATGTGAGCAGTTGGTTTTGTGTATCTACGATGTGGTGTACCTTCGAGGCTGGCAGGGGGTGGTGATAGGGGAGGTGTGTTACTTTCTTATATTGTGCTTGACTTGCATATTTGATGTGTAATTAGTCACCGCAGGGTCCGACATTTCTCTCGTCTGCCCTGAGTAACTTCCAGTCGAGTAGTCTCGCCTTTCAAAATTCTTTGTTTTTCTCATAGCTGCTGCCTTTATCAGCGCCTCAATAGAGTTCAAACAAAATATTTGCCTGAAACAGCTCAGCGTCGGTGAAGGCCCGCAAGGCGCCAAGCGTCTGCCTCAGCCCAGAGCGCAGTCTAAATTTATAACTACGCATTAGATGATTTGGTATCCTTAGAGGGACATGGACAGCAATATGCTATATATATATTTTTAGTGGATAACAAACATGCCCCTGGGTGTGTGTATGAGCTGAGTGTGTGTGCTTGTAACCTGTTGATTAAGCTATTTTTATGATGGAGCCCTCTTAACGAACCACTTGCTTGCAATTGTAACGTGACATTGAGCTTGGACCCAATGAAAGACCGCCACTCAGTCGTCCGTCCATTCCGTCCCTCAGTCGGTCAATGTTAATGCTCACATTGATATTGATGCAACCTCCTCCCATATGGAAAATTGCTTTCGAGATTAGAACGTTTATCGCATGCTGTTCGACGGTAAATGGCATGGAACACAAATGTTTCCTCTAAATAAATCATCAAAGAATATTGCTTGACATTTAGTTTATTCATCTGGGGAGTAGTTCCTCGAATATTTCAGTTCAGGTTGAGTTCTTATTTTAAATTAAATGAATGCTAGTTATTCTTGTGAAAAGCTATAAACGATATTAAATAGTTATATATATATATATATATATATATTTTGTATATAAAAACAAACCGATAAGAAAGTATATTTATAAAAGGCTTTATATGAGTGGGAGAATTGCAAATATAATCATCGAATCAGCGTCCAATTGGAAACAATTTGAAGCAGATTCCAATTGGAGTATAATATGTTTATTCTGAGATTTCTTGTTGGTAAGCAACTACGCCTAGCTATACCTCTGCCCATCTATGGTCTTCCAAGCAAAGGTATAGCTATAATGCAACTCCATGTCGAGCCGAAGCTCTACCCACATTTGGATATGGGACACTATGAGACACCCCGTAGATCCGAAACCACAAAAGCGAACAGCTTATGTTCTGCGGTCTTCCGAT
Source organism: Hirtodrosophila trivittata (assembly GCA_035045065.1). NCBI lineage: Eukaryota > Metazoa > Arthropoda > Insecta > Diptera > Drosophilidae > Hirtodrosophila > Hirtodrosophila trivittata. The sequence continues at coordinate 5,363,215 of JAWNNK010001028.1, read as the reverse complement.
TATCCATGGTAGCCTTCGGTCAGATATCTTAGCTCCGTTATAGTTAAGGGCCAGTTACAGCCAATATATATGATATTATTGTTCTACGACAAGGAGAGGAAAGGCTTCATCCGATCAAACGGATCTAATCTTTGTATCTATACATTTAGACTTGAGACAAAACTTGAACTCGTTTGAAGTGGCTTTATATGTTATATAACATTGATTCCCCTAGATAGCTTCGATTCCTAAATGATTAAATAGTTTCAATTCGCAATCTCATTCATTTCCTCAGAATTTCATTATTTATTTATATACCGCAACTCTCATAACATTCTATAAATATATTAAAGTTGTACTCAGAAACGCCCCCGTAAACTAAACTTTTCACTGATCTTTACAGGCGTGCTATACAACATATTCGATGGTCTGACGGACAAGGATGAGCACGTGCGTGTGGCCATGCAGCAGGCGGTTGTTAAGATTCTGGAGACGCATCCATTACAGGCCACCGAAATACTGACCGAATATCGGGCCAAGCACTCAAAGCTGAGCGAGCAAACCGTCTCCATGCTGCTGCAGTAAGTGCTCCTTGTTTCCTCCTTATGATCTTTGGATGGATTATATCTTGTTTTTTTGTTTCTTTAGTTGCATTCACCTCGTGGTTGGCGCGGAGACGCCGCTGCCCACAGCGGCCAACAAAATGCTGATTGCCCTAGCCCTGGAGGAGCTGACACGCAGCGTGGATCAGCATGTGCCCCTGATACAGAATCCCGCTCTGCATATTCTCGTGTCCATTGGACGAGGCAACGACTGTGACCTGGTCGTCGAGTCACTGCAATCTCACAGCGGACCCGTCGCCAATGCGCCGCACTTTATGCTGTTGCAATGTTACGGCCAGCTGGCAATGGCCAATACGGCGGGTCTGGTGCCACACATAAAGGCAATACTGGCGCGCTGCCTGCCCCATTTGGGTGGCATTAAGCAGGATCACATTAAGCTGGCATACGCCTATGCGATTGGACGTTTCAGCGAGGCACTGCTCGAGCATGGCACCAACACGCCTTCTGGGGAAACGAAGGCGTCTGCGGATTGCGCGACTGAAATCAGCGTTGCCTACGATGTGCTCTTCAATCAGTGGCTGCAATCACGTGAGCCCAAGGTTAGCATGGAGATACTGCAGGCGCTATCCAGTATGTATTCCCTGCTGCCCACGGATCGGATATTGGATCAGGCACCCAGGCTGGTACCCCAAATCTTGACTCTCTATCGCCGCAGCGTTGATCGCAATGCGGTTACTCAATTTTTGTGCTCGGTGCTGAAAACGAATCTCTTGCTGCACGCTCAGGTGCTGGATGGTGTGATCGATGCGCTAATAACGCACCTCTTTGACCTGGTTTGTGTCTATCCGGACTACGAGAAGCCACAAACGGTCAAGGGACATTACGAAGTATTACGCTGCTTTCACTTGCTTGCCGGCAACTATGCAGCCAAAATCATGGACACACTGCTAATCCATCTGCGCAACAATAGCGAACGGGAGCGCATCAAATCGCTGCTCATACTGACGCATCTGCTCAACAGCTGCGCGGTGCACATAGAGAGCCGACTGCACGCACTCATCGAGTGCCTCAAGCAGCTGATCCTCGCCGAGCGCAGCGTGAAGATGAAACTGACGCTGCTGAAGACAATTGTGGCATTGGCCCAGAAGTCGCTGATACGGGACAAGGAGTTTGTGTGGTTTGTGGTCCGACACAGCTGCAAGTATAGCAAGGTTAGCCAGGAGCATGGCACACTGGAGGAGCACTCCACTCTGGTGCTCAGCTGCGAGAATGCGCTCTTCATGCTCGCCTCAACTGTGGGCACACTGGATGAGCTGCTCAAGCGGGAGTTGCTGAACTATTTTCTGCTATTGGACTACACGGATATTTGTGGGAATCTCGCCAAGTGTTTGGCCAGTCTGTTTGCCAAGTCGCCGCACATTGAGTACGACATTGCCAGCGATGACGAACATCACTCGTCGCCAGGATCAGGCGGGGAAGCAGCCGCTCTAGAAGATCGTTCGGTGCTGAAGCGCGGCAAGGTTGTCGTGCCCAGTGCTGAGAGCATCTATGCGCGCTGCCTGGCGCTCCTAGGCAATCAGCAGTGCATCAAGCGCGCCTCCAATATACTCAGCTTCATGAAGTACTACCATCCGCAGCTGAATCCAGCGCTGGAGGAGCTCTGGGATCGCCGCATCTCCGATATGCTGCTGCACATCAACAAGCCGCAAGCATATTTGGAGCAGCTGCACGACTTTGTCCTGGAGACAAATGAGTTCCTCACGATACGCGACGAGCACTTCGCCCAGCGCATGGCCAGCAAGTTAGCCGATCAAATGTATTTGTATCCCATGCAACTGCCGCACTCCGAGTGGCAGCTGCCGGACCTGAGCGCCGAGCGTGGCATGTTGCTGCAGTCGGTGGCGCTGTCGCTCTACCAGGTGACTGATGTCGCCTGCATACACACCAAGATTGATTTGATTGTGACGACGGCACGGCAGGAGCGGCTGGACAAGCACGTCAAGCATGCGGAATATGAGCGACGCATCGAACCATGTGCCAGGGCATTGGGGTATATAGCGCGTCAGCATTTGGCGCATGTTATCAAAAAGTTGTCGGAGCTGGCGCAAATGGGTGGACGCAAGCACTCGACGGGCTTTTTTAGTAATCTTCACTTCATAAAGGACTCGCACAAGGAGCTGGAAAACTACAAGAGCAATCTACTAGTGGTTAAGGCTTTTGGCCGCATCATAGAGGAGGCGGATCCATTGCAATCTCTGCAGCATTTGGACGACACAATGCTCAACTTTTTGATGATACAACTTGCCGACCACAAGGATCAGACCATTATGTCCGCCATCCTGCAAACTCTGCTCAGTATTTGCAATCAACTAATTGCTACCAAAGAACAACTGCCCGCTCCGCTCAAGCATCACAAACAGATCATGGAAACCGTCTTCAGCATACCCATTGAGTCGCCCTTCCACGATCTGCCGCTGCTGCCCACCATCCTGAAGCTGGGCACAGACTTCATACGAATAGGTAAGTGTATATATCGAGGATATAATGATTGAATCATAACCTTGATTATGGACTTGCAGGTGGCAGCGATAACTCCGACTGCGTCGATGGCAGCGTCATCTTTGAGATTGCGTGCAAGAACTTCTTCAACTGCGCCAAGCAGCTCAAAATGAAATTCGACTCGCAGGAAGAGGATGACCACAACAGTTTCCTGGCCAAGCATCTAAATGAATCCTTGCCACAACTGAATGCTCTAGTCCGTGTTATTGTTGAACAAGATCCGGCGCCCTCAACGCTGGACCTCATCATTGGCATACTCGAATGTTGGATGCGCGACAAGAACTCCGAGGTACGCATCTGTGCCAGCCATGTGCTGAACAATACGCTCGAGGTGTACATCAAGTCCATGAAAATTGGTGGCTGTGAAGCACCCTCCAAGTTCAATCAGACCGGCCAGATGCTGGGCAAGATTGTGCCACGTTGCATTGACTCGAATGGCACAGTGCGTCAGGTCTCTGTGGACATATTGCAAAAGACACTGGAGATCGCATGCATCTATGAGACGCTGACCATCGCCAGCATTGATAGCACCGCCGAGTGGCTCAAGGAGATCGAGAACATCAAGGAGCACATCATAACGGATGAGCCCAAGCAGATCTACAATCTGGCTGGTGACATTGCCAAGATAATCGCACAGCGCATCTCCAGTTTCCAGTATCTGCAGTTCTGGTAAGCTTAGAGAGTTTCCTTGCAACTTATATATAAGGATAGAGAGTGTTCCTAGAAAAAGGATATCCTGAAGGGATTGGGCTAGGTGATTAAGTTAGAGTACAACTTGGGCTATTTACGTATATAATCATAGATGATTCTGAAAGGGATTGTGTGGGAAAGATACCAGGTCTAGGATTAGGGCGAAGGGTACGGTTTAGAATGTGGGAGTAATGGTATAGACAGGCCAGAAGGAACAAAGATCTAACATATCCCATGAGCAAACATAGCCAAATTTAGAGCAAACATATCACTCAAATACCATCTTTCACATCTTCTGAAAGCGAATCCCTCGCCCTAATCCTCGAGCTGGTGTCTTTCCCGCACAATCCCATTCATGGTTCATCCATGATTTTAGCCGAGGCAACATTAGTTAGAAGAGAAGGACTTGCAGGCATAATGCTACTCGCAACTTATATAGAGCACTCAGTCCAAGGGACAGCTGCAACAGGTGTCAGAATCTGAGGAATCTCAGTGGGAATACTGGCAACAGGTGCTGTACAAGCCGCAGCAGGAACAGCATTAACTAAGCTGCGGGTTAGGTGATGTAGTGGAGGAATCAGAACGAAAGAGTGCGGCATATATGTCCATGAAATGGACTCCATATACACATCATTTCTAAAGGGAAGGGAATAATGGTAAGATATGAGTCTTGGCCAAAATGGATGAGCCACAAGGTTAAATCTATTCAGATTGTTGTCCAACCAGGTGCTTTCCATAACAGTCCAAACGTTTCTTATATGTGCCTTTTCGCTTAAGGATTTCATGTTTCACATGAACAGGACATGAATACACGAAAAGGAGCAGCAACATCGTCTGTCTCGCTCGCTCATTTCATGATGATTCGCTCTCACTCGCGAATGCTTCTATTGCTGTTTCTTTTGCACCAATGCAATTTACGAACTGTAGAATGAATTCTATATAGGAATAAGACCTAACATTCAGTTCGTGCTTCTTTTTTTACAGTAAAGCCTTGCTGGTATCTCTACGTGATCCGGAACAGAGCTCGACCATTGGCGCCAGTGTTGTGCTCAAGTTCTTCATACAGCAAAAGGGCGCGGAGCTGTTCCATGCCATCCCAGACATGGTGAAGGACAGCTTGGTGGCGCTGCAGCTGTGCGATGTGCCGCGTGCCAGGTCCGGGGTACTCAAGGCGCTGGTAGCTTTGACCAAGCATCATCCGAAGTTGGTCTGTGCGGAGATGCTGCAGCAGCCGCTGCCGTATGACGAGTATATGGTGGAGTATTGGCACCTGGTCTGCAATGATCCGGTACTCACTGGTCTTATGCTGGACAACTTCCTGCAACTGCTTAGCGGTGCCTGCCTGCATGAGCCGCAGGACTCGAGCGATCGCCAGAGATTGGCCAGTATACCGCCCTTTGCCATATTCTGTGCGCTCCACGAGATGCTTCCCTGCAAGGACATCCACCATGTGAGTAGCTAATCGTATGCACCTCAATCCCATGTTCTAAAGGCTTCCCTTGATTCTAGCAATTGGAGACAAGATTTGCGGATATGTTCAGCATGTTGTTGACTTCTCTGTCCAGCTATACGAATCTGGGCGCACCGATGCCCGCAGTTCCTCCGGCGAGTCCCAACCAGCCGACCAAGTCGTCCATTAAATTTGGCTTTGTGCCCAACAAGGAGCTGGTCAAACTGAATCCCTGCCAAATAGCGCTTGAAACATTTCAAGCATTCCTCAACAATCTGGAAATGGAACAAATTGCCACCGTCCTCACGGTTAACACACATCTCGCGTCCAGCACAGACTGGCACAGCTACATTGAGCTGCTGACCCCAATGGCCATCGGACTGGCCAATCAGCTGCAGCTCAACAGCCCGGCCATGCGCCAGGTGGTGAATGCTCTGAGCAAGTATGTTGCCTCGCCTCATGATGGTCAGCGCGTTGCGGCTGTTGGTCTCTTTTCACGCATGGTGCCCCTCAAGCCATGTGGTGAGCTGGCCAACACCATAATGATGCATCTGGGCGGCGCTTTAAGCGATCCCAATGCAGTGGTCCGTGGCCTCAGCCTGCAGGGCATGGGCTATGTGGGTCAGCTGGGCGAGCACGAAGCGCCACGCTATTCAGAGGTGGCCATACAAGCTCTGCTTAAGGGCGTGGACGACACCGTTGGCGATTGCCTCATCAATATACCACTGGAGAGCATGCGTGGTCTCTCGCGTATACTCCAGGCGCTGCCCACCAATCGAGTGGAACCCTTTCACGTCTCACTGGCCATACGCATACGACCCTTCTTTGGCAACTATTCGGTGGAGATGCGCGAGGCGGCCATCAATTTGTTTGGAGATCTGTGCGAATCGAAACACGATGACGGCAGCAGTTCCCCCACATCATCCATGGAAGCACTGCGCGAGCAGCTGATTGCCAATCTATTCCCACTGCTCCTGCATCTGAGCGAAAACGAGCCGGCGGTTGCCAGCGCCTGCAAAGGAGCACTGCGTCGCGTCTGCCGACTCCTACGCGCCGTGCGCGTCAATGAAATGGCCCAGCAGAAGTTCGGCAGCGACGTGGATCATCAGCAGAATCCGCCGCAATACGATACCTTCATTGTGGACTTGGTTAAAGTCATTGTAAGTGGAAGGTTAGAGAGATTAGTTTCTTGTTGCTAATTTTCTGATTTTACATTTACAAGGCCATCGAGCTGACCGAGCATATCCAGGACTTCATAGACTCCTGCATGCCCAATCTGCGCAGTCAGTGGCCGGAGGTGCGTGGCAGTGCCGCGATTGTAATCGGTAAGTGGACAGCCCATTTCTTATGGAACCCATAACCATTTCTGCTTCTCCTAGGATTACTGAACAATTTCCTCAGCGAACGCAACAGTCAAACCGAATCGATGGCCAGTAAAATCGCAGTTCTGCTCAAGGATGAGCAGCCGGCGGTGCGTTTGCATGCTGCCCAGGCGCTGGGCTACTTCTTTGGTGACATCTAAGCTGGACCACGTACTGGTACTGGGACCAATATAACCAAAATATATAGAAAAGCAGCTTTGATTCTAACAATCAATGAACACACACACACACAGCTGGCAACAGTCGTTTTTATGATGCAATCCTTGCATCCAATTAAGATTAGTATTCTTTCCAAGTGTGATCCTGCCTACGCTTAGCACTGGCGTGGCCTATCTGTATCCTTATTATGTTTGATAACCGTTAAACTATATGTTTTTTTTCTGTTATTCGTATATATATTGATATATATACATATATGTATACTGCATTTATGCAACTCGTTAAATCTTTGTGTATGGTATATTTATTGTTTATATTGTACTTATTGATAATCTGTGGACGTTATCGTTATCCCAATCCCAATTTGGATAGCTCTCCACCAAGTTGGAGCTTGCACCCACTCCCCATTCGAAATATTTAGTTAATATATTATATACATCCCCCCGAGCTTGACATTGAACTCTGTCAATTACTTTCCGACTAGCAAGACTTTTAGTATAGACAGATCTTACTTTAGGATCAGATGATCCCCTCTGTCTGCGATCTTTTAATTGAATTCCAAAACTGTTTCCAATTTATTAACGCTTATAAATACCAAATATATACAAATAAATTTAAATAAAATCTATTTGAACGTAATTGATCACTCGACATCGTGGAACTGTATGCGACCGCTGGACCAGGCGATCGTCAGCACCGATCGCTCATTCTCTCTGTTCAGAGGCTGGAACATAATGTACGTGGGATACTCCGCAGGCGATTCACCAGTCAGATAATATCCGCCCGAGATTTGCAGGTCGAACTTCTGTATGAACGTCCGGAAGACGGCTATGGAATTGGTTAACTTAAAGGTGACCACTAGATATTTGCCATATGGATCCCAGGCCAGCTGCTGGGCAGGACCGCCTATGAGTACTTGACTGTTGCCATCCAGTGGGACTGCATTAAGGTCGGCCATCGGGATCACTTCCTTATCATCGGCTGTCGCTGGAAAGGGAGATGGAAACATGATAGAAATCACTCCGGAATGGGATCCATGAGATACATATTCATATATACTTAAAGTAATCTATGTATTAATCTATAAGTACCACCACCAAGACCAGCTGTAAATCCATCCCTACTTGGACTCCCATCTAGTCTTAGTTTATAGCTAGCTCTAAGTATATTATATAGAAGTGTAGGCAGCATTATACAGACGTACTGTGAACTTGATCAGTCGTCTACCTGGTGCATGCCAACGTGGTTACGTTTGGTGTTTCTCTTGGCCTAGTTGAGAAGTCCAGTGCTTGACCTGATGGAGTCATCAAGCACTGTCCTTAGATGCCCCGTTAACTTAATGTTTAGCGTGAATCTTGATGTACTTACAAGGCGAGAGATGCAGCTGCACGAACTGAAGACGATATAGAATGGGTTCTGTGCTGTTCACGAAGAGCAGGAAGCGACTGCAGGGTGACCAGCAGGCGGCTTGGACGTGCCCGCCGTTGCATATCCAGCGATCCGTTTTCCAGTGATCCAGACATTTCCAGACGCGGAATACACGGTCAACGGTGCTGGCAAAGAGGAACTCATTGCTTGGTGACCACTTAAGGAGCGAGGTTGGCGGACCGAGTCGTTTGAGCGGCTGCATCCCGGTATCCGGTTGCCAAATGAGTATAGATCGATCACCGATGGAGGCAGTAGCCAGCTTCGTGCCGTCCCTGTTCCACTGCAGAGAAGTGATGGGTAGATTCGCGGGACTAAAGGAAAGGAATGATTAGTTAGATTAGGATTCGGTGCAGGCGGTTCACGTACTGTTTGTATATGTGACTGGGATTTATGGTGCGGCCCACATGGAGATATGAGTCCAGCGTCCAGACCCAAACACCCTGCCGGCAGCCAACCGCCAGCTCGAAGGAAGCAAGTGGTCGCCAGCCCATGCAGGTGATATCTGTTTGTGTTGGAGTCTTGAGCACAGGACCAATGCCGCCAGTACTGTCCGTCCGCTTGCCGTAGACGCGGACCACGTCATCCACGCCGGCCACAGCCATTTTGAATACGTGCGCGTGCCAGGCTATGCATCGCACCGTGCTGTTCATCCAATCCCTGTGAAGGAGAACATTTCACTTGAATTTCATCTTAGGACCAAGACCGGAGGAACTCACCTTGTTTCTGTGTACTGAGCAATGCGCTCCTCACTCAGCTCCTGTGTGTGGGGGAATACCTTTAGCTTGGATTTCTTGTATAGTTCCATGAGATCTGCAATATAGTCACCCGCTTTGGCAATCAACGGTGACTCCGCCCGCGTCTTCTCACTGCGCGCCTCCTCCAGAGACTCCCAGAAGCCGCCATCAAAAAAAGCGCGCGTAACCCGCTTCTGCACGCTTTCGCTCTCCACTGGGATGAAACTTTGAACCGCAGTCAGCCGGTTGGCCGATTTATTCATTAGCTCATTGCTCAGATTGATGATGCAGTACTGCTGGAACTCCGAGACATAGCGACGATGCTCCACACCTCTTGGTGAGCTGGCCGAGTGCTGCTTTAGATTCCTTAACGTCGCCATTTACATTCCCTCGTTTAACGCAGGAATCTGATTCAAATGTTTTGTGATGCTAGGGATGCACCACACCCGATAGACGACTCACCACCAAACCAGATGGCACCAGGGCGGCCAACTATCGATAACTGAAGGTACTGAAATTGCGTTTTCAAACTGGCTAAAAATGGCTATCTATATTTATAAATAAATAATAAATGTTATAATTCAATTCACAGATGTGGAGGTAATCCCGTAATCCGTAGCTGCGTCGACCAGGACGGGACTCCATCCCACCCAAACCCAACTAGAAATGCTGTAAGAAGGCCTGCTGCCATTCCATCAACCAGTTGGGTCTTAAGTCTTCTTATACTTCCATATATATATAATATAATTCCATTTATTTATAACAATTTGTATATAAAATATTTATTTATATTTTTAGATAAATAATTTAATTATAAAAATATATATTTAATATTTTAAAAATAATATTTTAGATAAATTTCTTTAAATTGTAATTTGCTATTACAATAAACGAAAAGTTCTGTTAATAGATATATATATATATATATACATAAATATAAATAAATACTAATATAAGAAATAATTATAAAAAGGCAATAAAAAATTGGAATATAAAAAGTAAATAATTTATTTTATATAAAGAAACATTAACAAAATTAAACGAAATTCTTTTCATATTTAATTAAAAAGCTGCATTAAAGTTATAATAAACGGCCGTACAACTCATAAAGCTCACCTCGTTAGCGCCGACACAAATTTATTATACTTCCCTCGTTAGCATCGCTGCCAAATTATCATATTATCCCCTCTTTAATATTATTAATATTAAACTTATCGAATAACCCTCGTTAGTTGTCACACCAACATTTCTTACTTCCCTCGTTATCATCTATCCATCCATGTTGTTTTCAGAACCAGTTTAACAGAGATCTATCGTTCTTTCGGGTTCCCATGTAACAGGCGAACAGAATCGCGCACACAGTAACTGCACTAGAATTTCACTCAGAATCCACTCAACGAGAAATTTGCACTCGGCAAATTCCGCTCACAGTGAGTACGTAAAAGTATGCAACACTCTTTGGCTCATACTTTGCACTCAGCATTGCGCTCAGAGTGGGCCGCTAAGAGTATGCAGCACTATTTTTCATACTGCTCAGAGCGAAAAGTGAGTGCCGATTCTGAGTGAAATTCTAGTGCAGCCTTCATCTGCTCGATTCTGTTCGCCTGGTACTTGGCTGTCGATGACATGGGATTTTTCTTGGATTTTTATGCCAATTTCGGGCACACACACACACTGACAATCATAATCGGTGTGAATGCGTACGAGGGGTGTTTGCTATGTTGGCGTTTATGCTAGCGAGGGGAGTTTGAAAAGTTGGTATAAATGCAATCGAGGGGAGCTTAAAAAGTTGGCGTTTCCGCTTACGAGGGTCGATTGATAAGTTGGATTTAATGCGAGGGGAGATTGATAAGCCTTTGTATTAACGAGGGGTGTTTGATAGCTTGTACTAAAGAGGGGAGTTAGATAAATTGGCATTAATGCTAGCGAGGGGAGTTTGATGAGTTGGCGGACATGCTAGCGAGGGAAGCTTGATAAGTTTCCCTTTGTTCTAACAAGGGGTGTTTGATTATTTAGCGTTCGTGCTAGAGTTTGATGAGTTTTTTTTAAATATTACTAAATGAAAACACAGCTAAATTTTGTATTCAAATTTTATTTCATAAAATGTTCTTCAATACTACAATATATATTTAGAAATATGTTATATATTTAAAAATTTTTATTATTTAATAAAAATTGTATTATTTAATTAATAATAATTAATTATTTAATTTAAAATACGTTCTATCACTTTATTATTACTTAACCGACTAGATTCTGTGAATATTCCTGCCGGAGGTGCAGCATTCCGGCATATATTTGGATGGGTTTCGTGCCGGGAACAGCTATTTTTCACGAGTAATCCTGCGGGATTTGATGCGTAGATTACGTAGATTAGTATCCTTTGGCAATGTGTTGCCTGGATCGCAAAGGATCGATGAAGGTCCTAGAAGAAAGAAGGTTCTTTTTATTAGTCGCATGACAAGAGCATTTACGTACACACAAAAAGTACTAAACCTTAGTTACATTCTCTTAGATCCTGGTGAGATTTGTTTCAAGTGAAGCAAAAGGACTATCATTCAGTTTGTACTTCGATCGAGGATCTTATAGCGACATTCCTTTCATTATTCCATTCCTGACAAGGGATAGTTGGCTACAATAATTTTATCATAGAAAATAAAGAGCATAAGTAAAGATTATAATATTATTTTATTTTAAGGAATAGGAATAATTCGCTCTTTAATATGCAAAATAAATATTGTTCCGGTAAATAACAATTTCTATATATCTTTCACCCACTTAATCAAAAATTACCGATAGTAGCCAATGTTCAGATTTACTTTCAACACTTTTTTAAGTAATTTTGTGGATGGGTTAGAAAAAGGTGATTACAAAGTGAACGCAAACTTTTCTTAGATCGATTTATTTTATTTATTCGATTAATTTGTCAATTAATAGTTTATATTAGGTCTGTTATCAAAGCGCCAACGCTTAAAATAAGAAGCTCGTAATTTGTAATTTTAAAAGTCAAACAAAATTACTTTAGAAATCAATCTATCACGCAAATTTTTAACACATATTTTCCATTATTTTTGCTGGCAATGTAAAGGCATTTCAGCTATTTGCCAGACATCCACAATATGATGAGTAAAAACAGCTGTTCTATCAATATGAAGCAACAACCTCTATTCATACAGCATTTCCCAGGAAAATTACGTTAATTTTTAGAGGCACGTCTGTCTTCAAGAAGGAATTGAAAATTAATTTAGAATTTTATACAAAGTAACAATAATTGCACGCAGATGTCCAGACGTGGACAATACTTATTATACTTTTTATACCTTTCATAAACAACTGAATTAAGAGGTGAATATATATTAAGGTAAATATATATAGGTAAATGTTATAAGTTATTCGATTAAAAGCATAATCCTAAACTTGAAAAACACAAATCTAAAAGTTTATTTAAGCTTCTATGAAATTTGGGATCATAACGAGAAGCGACAGGTGTGATGGGTCTAGAACCTAGACTCCAGATCGACTTGGCTTTTTATGCTCGGATATGTCCCTCTATAATACGGTGTAATAAAATTATACATATATATATATATATATATATATATATATATATTTATTCTTTGTTTTCATATATTTAATGGAGCTTATAGAGAACTTTCTAGATTATTTTAAGATTTATTATTTGTTTCAATAATATTTGTTGTTTATTTATATATGGATCGCGTTATGAACAAATTTATTGAGTCCACAAATATTTATATCTATTTGAACGTAACACTCCAATATTTTGTATCTTCTTTTCTAATTGTTTATTATTTAATTAAAATATGTCCTGATTGGGACAAAAACTTGCATATAAATACAATAAATATGAAATAATAAATAAATAATTGAGTATATGATCCGTGGCTAGTCGCACGATTCTCCAAAGTTCTATACGTGCTGTGGCTGTCTATAATTTCATTCTTAAATGCTTTATATTATACTATTTTCCATTTCGTTTAAATTGGTTGAATTTATTTTTAAATTGAACATCGCTCGTATGTATATATATATATATATATATATATGTATATATTCTAAATTTGGCACACACCGAGTTTTTTGTTCGTTACAAAATATGTTTGCTCTCTACAAGCGACCAGAATAATTTACGAAAGAAAATGCATATATTGAGAATGTACGAAAATGCATATTTCGATATTAATGTAGAACACAATTTGTACACAATAATAATATTCAATAATATTCAAAAATAATATACACTAATATTTAATGTAACTATTCAAAATAAGGCACGTTCGAGCGAGGAAGTTTTCAAATCTGAAAGATTTTCTTAACTTAACTGCATATTTCTGTTTATAGGAGATACTTATAAGTATAAGTATAAGTATAAGTATAAGTATAAGTATAAGTATAAGTATAAGTATAAGTACAAAGTATAAGTACAAAGTATAAGTACAAAGTATAAGTACAAAGTATAAGTACAAAGTATAAGTACAAAGTATAAGTACAAAGTATAAGTACAAAGTATAAGTATAAGTATAAGTATAAGTATAAGTACAAAGTATAAGTACAAAGTATAAGTACAAAGTATAAGTACAAAGTATAAGTACAAAGTATAAGTATAAGTATAAGTAAGTATAAGTATAAGTACAAAGTATAAGTATAAGTATAAGTATAAGTATAAGTATAAGTATAAGTATAAGTATAAGTATAAGTATAAGTACTAAAGTATAAGTAAGTATAAGTATAAGTATAAGTATAAGTACAAAGTATAAGTACAAAGTATAAGTACAAAGTATAAGTACAAAGTATAAGTACAAAGTATAAGTATAAGTATAAGTATAAGTATAAGTATAAGTATAAGTACAAAGTATAAGTACAAAGTATAAGTACAAAGTATAAGTATAAGTATAAGTATAAGTATAAGTATAAGTATAAGTACAAAGTATAAGTACAAAGTATAAGTACAAAGTATAAGTACAAAGTATAAGTACAAAGTATAAGTACAAAGTATAAGTACAAAGTATAAGTACAAAGTATAAGTACAAAGTATAAGTACAAAGTATAAGTACAAAGTATAAGTACAAAGTATAAGTACAAAGTATAAGTACAAAGTATAAGTACAAAGTATAAGTACAAAGTATAAGTACAAAGTATAAGTACAAAGTATAAGTACAAAGTATAAGTACAAAGTATAAGTACAAAGTATAAGTACAAAGTATAAGTACAAAGTATAAGTACAAAGTATAAGTACAAAGTATAAGTACAAAGTATAAGTACAAAGTATAAGTACAAAGTATAAGTTACATAGTATAAGTATAAGTATAAGTATAAGTATAAGTATAAGTACAAGTATATATATAAGTATAAGTATAAGTATAAGTATAAGTATAAGTATAAGTATAAGTATAAGTATAAGTATAAGTATAAGTATAAGTATAAGTATAAGTATAAGTATAAGTATAAGTATAAGTATAAGTATAAGTAAAAGTATAAGTATAAGTATAAGTATAAGTATAAGTATAAGTATAAGTACAAAGTATAAGTATAAGTATAAGTATAAGTATAAGTACAAAGTATAAGTACAAAGTATAAGTATAAGTACAAAGTATAAGTACAAAGTATAAGTATAAGTATAAGTATAAGTATAAGTATAAGTATAAGTATAAGTATAAGTATAAGTATAAGTACAAAGTATAAGTATAAGTATAAGTATAAGTATAAGTATAAGTATGAGTATTTTTGACCGAGTTTCATAGACCCACTTACAGAATGCATAAAAATTTGACGCACACTTCAAGCAGTCATCAGATGCGACACATGGAATTCATAAATCTTTTTATAATTAGATTCAAAAATATATTGTACTTGGATATAGTTGAGGTATATCTATTGTTATATATACTAGAAAATGGGACAGGTATATATGCTTCTATCCTTTTTTACATTGTTGAAGAAGTTTGTGAATGAATCTCTGGCAAATCCTAGAACTTTTCTATATAGACTCGACTTTTAATAATTTCGAAATTAAGGGTCAATTAGGAAGCCAATCGAAGACCGAGATACTAAAGTATTTGGTGTGATCGATCAGTGGATTTTATATACTATGGAATAAACTATTATATATAGTATTACAAAATACCAGGCAGATTTGTCATCAGGTCATGGAAATGCATCTGTTCCCATTGCAATTCAGATCAACAAGTTTATAGGATATTTCTATATGTCTTTGTTCGACATATATAAACGTTTCACTGGCAGCACAGCTGACTGTCAAATCGAGAATGGATTGAGATCGGGTTAGTCTATGATTTTCCTATTTCCAGTAGAATAAATTCTATTCGGATTATTGCACCAAGATGGGAAAAATGAAAATTTGATTCTCAGATCTGTGCATCCGTTTTGAACTGTAAACAATCGCTGCGGAAAGCGGTCCCCATAGATAGACATTGTCGTAGGTATATGCTACGCACACACATATATACATATACACAACAGTACACAGATATGTGCATACATATGTGTATGGGTGAGCATCGGTTAGACGAAGCCAACCGAAGGCTAGCCGAGCGCATCTTCGCCCACACAAAAGCCCCAAAAATAGAACAAAACCCGAAACATTGCTATTTGTTTTCCTTGATTTTTGTTAATGCTGAAGATGATGCGAATTGAAATTTAGTTGAAGGCAACAAAAACATATACTATATAAATATATATCTATATATATATATATATAGATATATCTATATGCGATATATAGATTGTATCTGTATCTGGCATATGCACGTAAGTATACAATATGCAAAACAGATTGTTGAAATATTTGGCTGGGTCTCTTTAAGTTCAAAGTTTTTAATGTACGGTCTTAAAAAATTGGCATATGGCACACTATACATACATATATATATTTGTATATATATATTTGTATATATAGATAGACGCCCTGAATGAAATTGATATATGTACAAATGTAAATAGACCCATTTATATATATAAACAGGTGAATTTAATAAGACTTACGTGCCAGAAACAGCTTTTACTTAAGGGCAGGACTTACAGAGAAATCGCATTGCTTGACAGATATATCTTTCTATAATCTCTGGTAGATTCAACCTATGGGAATACAAAGTAATAACAAACCGATTTGGCAGTTTATTTATTATATTAGTTTCCCTTTTTGGCAGCATCTTTTGCCTGGTGATAGAATTTGTCGACTTTCGATATATTTTTACACCTATTTCCCAAGCAAATTTTGTGACAGTTGCTGCAGGTTTATTTTGTTATTATTTAAATAATATAACACTTTAGGATCTGCATTCTATATATTCTATATATAACAATTAGTTTGAATTTTCACTGACACTTTATTGACACAAAGATTGCTGCAAGTTTACGAGCGTCTTTCTTTTTACTTGCATCCCATTCTAAATACCTCAGAGACTCGTGCGATCCACGTCAATCGGACTCCTATGCACATATGTATTTATATATACAGATATATCTATATATATGTATGTATGTATATATGTATGGATTATCTATAAGATGTAAAAGCATTTCTAATTTTAAAAAACCAGCAGATACTTTGGCGTGTGCAAGTATATGATTTATTATTGACCGATATTCTCGTATTATTATCAACAGAATTTGCATCTCAGACAAAAGCAATGAAAATAAATACAAAACGGTTCGAATATATCAATACAGTTATTATTCTATAGAACTTTAAGTCCTGATTGTAGTTATATAAAAGTAAAACGAGTTCCCTTAGTGACCGAGTTAAAAAGGCAATTCTTCCATGGATTTCTGGGCTGAGCACTCAGAAAAGGATTGACTCTTAGCCAAAGGCCACGTTAGCCAGGCCAAACACTACCTAGGGAATCCCATGGGAACTTATAACCAATATAAAACAATAACTTTTAAGTTCATCTTGACTAATTTATACCCTAGGTACTAAAGCTTAAAATCCTGTTGAGCTACTACCAAAGTCCCTTCTTGCTTATGAAATAAAGTAAAGTTGATTGTTATTGTCACTGTTAATAAGCTAATGGAAAACAATCATTTTTAGATATTTGAATAAAAACATTTATATTCAAACAAAAGTATATACTCGTATATATATATATGTATATATATACATATATATATTTTATATGTATGTATATACACATGTTGCAGCTCGTCCAAAGATGTTTTTAGGTGCTACTTTTTATGTATTTTCATGAATGTTTTTTGGTTGACCAAATCTAAGGAAAAAATAATATTTATTCACTCTCTTAAATACATATATATATATATATACTGTGAATAACTGTTTCTGAACCATATAAACTCTTATTCTCATAGAAAGATAGATGCATAGATGGATGCTAAACAAGACAAAATGTTTGATATAGGTGCAGAGGCTGTCTGTGATTTGTTTGTCAAATTTGAATTGAATAATCCAATAATTATCATGTTTCCATAAGCTCCATATCAAATATATATTCATTCATACAAATTTATTCCTATATACATATATATAATCGATTTCAGACATACAATATGTTTATTTTAAAAGGGGTCCTGGCCAATTGGTGCAGAATATTTAACTAAAAAGAAATCGTAGTTGCTTTGGGAATGATAATTCTTAGGAAACTGCAATGAATAAGTGCAAGGTAATAAATCATTTTTATATATATATAATAATATAATATATATAATTTCCAAATCTGATGTGTGAAATGAATCATAGCTTCAGACTTTGTCTCCATCTTTTTCAAATGACATTTTCTGTCAACGCTGCGTTTATATAGGCGCAAGGCAGACATACGAGATTGGCTAGATCGATTAGGTTTTTTGACCCTGATTCAGAATATATAATATATAGTATGTATTTATATATGTTGGTTATCTTTATTCTGCTTTCAAAGCACCTTTTAAGCTGTTTTAATCTGCTTTTAAATGAAGTGTTTTAAAGTAAACTTCAAAGTTAATTATATCAAATAGTTGCTTTTACCTCAATGTTTATATATTTTTTGAGTGCTTTAAGTAGCTTATCTGAATGATAAGACTATAGAAAGTAATTAGATTTAATTTAGAACAGAGATATTTTAAAAATAAAGTCTTTGAACGACCTTGCAAGTGTTTAAACGGTGCTCTAAACCCATTAAAAATATATTTTAATTAAAAATAAAAAATAAGTAAAAGGGATAAGGCGGAAGGGTGGAAGAGACTTTTTTAGATCGAAGAAAGTATTTTTCAGGTATCTTTTGTTGTTGTTAGTAAAAAAATGAAGTGAAATATATATAGAACAGTGCACCATCGTCCAGGCTCTCAGTGCGAATGAAAAGGTAAGTTTATTAAGTGATTGTCTTTTTGGGGGTCCGTCAGGAATATGTCCATATCAGACTCTATAGAATCTAACGGATATACCAGATCTCTAAGTAGATCGCATAGATCTGGTATATCTTATAGATCCTCTGGTATATATAGATGAAAGTTATGTTTGATATTTAGCACTCGTAGAAGGATATCCTTTATCTATGCTAAGAGTTCTGTAACGATCGCGCAAGAAAGGCAAAAGATATTCAAGGCACGAGTGTCCAGTAGGGGTATGCAGCAGCAGTGGAAAAGCGTTTACAGCAAGTTTGTTTGTGATATAAATTTGTGTGCAGAGTTGCATTTGATGATATTTTTGACTTTCCCTTAGGGTAAAACAATCGCTGAAGTTGAAATCTCATCTAGTTTCATTCCTTATCAACATCTGACTATAATCTGTATTATATTAACAGAAACTGTTACAAGATCGAAGGTTAAAGGAATGCGAATGCAATTGGAGCATGATTGAGATATGTCTACAGGAGAATTCGATTGTTCTGCCTCTTCTGCTTGTTCTTTCTTGTTTACCCATTTTGTATGAAAAGTGGGTAAAAATAGAAATAGATATAAGGAGTAAAAATAGAGATTTTTGTTTTGACTAATACGCCTCTGGCACTCACAATAATATAATATGGAAGAGCAGTCTGCGCTTTAATCAATAACATGGAAAATCTTGTGAAAATCTCTCAAATGAAAAGTGTTCTACTTAAAGGCTTGCGTAATCGAGGAAATTAAATCAAAAGGAAACAACAATCGGAAAATAATGACGCAAAATGAAGCGAGTAACGCGACAACTGCAATTGGGGTAGGGTATAGAGCTGCGGCAGGTAGTTCGAGTATTGGATAGTTGTACAAATCAAATGAAAATCAAAAGCAGAACAATGACGAATAGATCGAACTTATAGACGGACGGACAGACAGCCGGACAGACAGACGGACGGAGAAACGGCCGATGTGCAGTAAGGCCGGCTATTTGGCAGCTAACATCGACGTCAGCAAACACATTTACACACATCTGAACTATATAAGTGTATATATATATAGCAGATATATGTATGTATATATATGTATTATATTTCTATATATAAAGATAAATGCATACTTGATTGTTTAGAGGTACGTGTCTGGCTGCTAGGTAAGAAATGTAGGCGTTAAGGGCATGCACTGGGCCCAGAGATGTCGCAACATGTCCTTATATCTGTTAATGCAGCATATATATATAAATATACATATCTACATATATATATATATATGTATATATGTTTACTTATATAGGGGCTTGAACTAAATATTCAAATGTATTCGCACGTACACAAACAAATTTCATTCTATTGCTGGGAAAACTATGATCCACAATAGCCTAGTTATGTGTGTATATACCTATATATATATATATAAGATATGTATATATGTCAGATGGGGGATATATATATGTATGGCAACAGTTTAATAGCTGTGAAATTTATGTTCAACGATATTTGATTCCAAAAACAACTGCAAACGCCAACGCTTAACAGCGATATATGCCAGCAGTCGCTATATACAAACATACAAACATACATACATATATATACTATATGTATATGGCTGATCTGGCTGGCATATATACAGACATATGTATGCACTCTGCGTGTGTCTGTAGCATATATACTTAGTATATAGTCAAGCAGCCAATTGGAGGAATTCATTTTGGAAATCTTTTGCTTTTCAGCTGTGTGTGTGTGTGTGTGTGTGTGTGTGTGTGTGTGCGTGTGTGTGTGTGTGTTTTGTTTATTCAACAAGTTTATGTTTCAGCGGCAGGCGGCCCACCTGAAATTGTTACTGCTCCCAGTCCGGCGCTGCCCTGCCGCCTCCCGCCTCCCGCCTCCCGCCTGCCGCCCACCGCCTCCTCTCCACCGCCCACACAATGCCACGTCTCGGGCAGCACCCAGATCGCCCACTATATGCATAACTATGCGCTCCTGCGCCATGGTTGCCAAGCATTTCTAGCTCGATTGCGTAGTCGTGGTGCGACCCCCCGCCCAGCCCCGCCGATCACCACTTGTTGGCCATCGCTGGGGATCGCTAAGCGGGCCGGCATATAGCTCGCCTTTTCACGCCCGTTCGCTTATAGAGTCTGCCAATATATATATATATATATATATATCTATATCTATATATATATATATATAGACTTGTGTGTAGAGACTCTCTGTATATATAGAGAGGCGTGCATTGGTAGTGGTGGGAAATGCTTTTCATTTTCCGCAAGCTGAAAAAAATTCTTTAACATAACGTGTAGCATCGCTTTGGATCGTCAGTCTGTTTAGTCGAACCGCAGCATTCGCTCCTACTACGTCAGCTGCTCGGACTTTAGTTGAGAGTTCAATTTGTTTCTTTTTCCCTAAGTAAGTTGGCCAAGTGTGTTGCCTGACATTAGCCAAAAAGCCAAAAGCCAATTGCCAATTGCCAATTGCCAAACAGCAGCACAAAGTTATCGAAAAAAAATAAAATAAAATAAAAACCAAAACTTTACCAAGAGACTTCAGAGATCGTCAAAGTAAATCCTTGCAAGTTGAACTTATAAATTGAAAAAGAAAAAGTAAAAGAAAGAAAAACGCAAAGAAAACAAGAGGAAAAACAAAAACAGATTTGCATTGCAACTTTCCTATTATATAATCCTGTGTGCGCAAATATTTTGAATATATATTTTATTCTTTTTTTTTTGTATTTTTTTAAATCATTTTTTTTTTACCTGAAGTGAAAAATAGATAAACAATTGACGACGTGTTACAAAAAAAGAATGAAAAACTAATGAAAAATATGAACAAAATAACTGGAAACGATATCTCGATATATATTTTTTTCTGTTCTGTATTCTCTGTACACCTTTTTTGTTCAATGCCTGCAAAGACTAAAAATAACTGCGCTGGGCGTATAACAACCACAACAACAACAGCAGCAGCAGCAGCAGCAACGATTGCAACAGCAACAACAACAACAACAGCAGCAACAACAACAACTTCAGCAGCAGCAACAACAACAACAGGAATATAATCAAAAATGATCTCTAAACGAGAGCGCAAGCCGAGAGCAAAGTGTTATATGATCTCCCAGATATAAACCCAAAGAAGAATTCTTCTTCTGGCAACATTTTTTCTTCTTTGGTTATTTCTTCATTCTATGATTTTTAAAAATAAGCTCTGTGCTTACACGCATATATATATATTTATATTTATATATATATATATGTGTGTGTGTGTGTGTGTGTGCGTGTGTGTGTGTATGCTATTACCTTGGCAAAATGGCCAACACAGACACTCACACAGGTCCGAACTATTTGTGTGACTGCGCAGGCGTCTTTAGCTCGCACGAATTGGCCAAGCACACACACACACACACACGCAGACACACACCCACGCACATATACAGTTTCACAATACATATATATATATATATATATATATATATGCTCAGAGCTTTACGCTCGCGGCTATCTGACATATCCAAATCGGTGCTGGAAATATTTCTATATTTAGTACACAGCCCGACAAAACGTAAGACTTTCCGTTCGCTCTGGTCTAGTTTCAAGATATTTTCAACACGTAGCGATTCTGCCTGAATACACTCAAACAAAAAGTGTATAGCTTTCATACTAAATTAACTACGAGCGTAGCTGCAGCAGGCTAAGGATTTATCAAGTATACGCAGAGTGTGTCAAAGTTTTTAAGGTATTGTCAAAAGCTGCTGTTAGAAAGATAGTTAAAACTATTCTAAAAGGATTCATACTTATATATGAGAATATATATATTAGGATAGAGTATATATATATTTCTGTATATATCTAAGTGCAGGCGTATTTTGTGACCCAATTTTTCAGCTCAGTTTAAAAAGTGCAGAAAAATGCAAATGTGGCAGTCGCAACTTTGTAATTATGAAATCATATATTGTTATATAGTACTATAAACAGGCAGACTCCCCCCCACACACACACACACACAAACACACAGATTTACACAGAGAGAGGGACTAACAATGCATTTCTCTGTCTGGCGTTTTGATAGATTTTGCATTTTAATAGCTTTGAAAATTTGCATTTGCTGCTCTTGATATTAGATTAGTTTTAGTTTTGGTTTCAGTTAGTTTTGTTGGGGCTTAGCAGAGAGTTTGTGGTGCCTTTGATTTAGTGCCAAGGTAAAAATTTGTACGTTCCCAGAGCTAAAATCAAGCAAAAAGCTCTTTTCATAGCGCTTCGTGTGCTTTCGGCCCGCCGTCAGAGAAATTCAATACGTGCATCTATTTTTAACAGTAAGCTAGAAAGCCAAAGTATTTCACACAGAATCCAAATGAAAAATTAAGCAAAATAAGTCTGTGCATGTATATAGGCAGACACGCATACACATACAACGATATATATATATAAATATATATAGGGAGCGACAGAGACGAACAGAAGAAAATAAAATTAAATAACCGAAATTTTGTAAGAGGCGCAGAAATTATGATGTGATACAAGATTGTCGCCGGCTATATAAAAATAAGAAGAATAGTATCCAAGTGTGTGTGTCTCTTATGACAACATATAGACGCAGATATATACAGATATAGATATAGATATAGATACTTGTATATAGTGTCTAATTATAGAGTGATATCAAGGCGAGAACAACAATAACAGAGGAGGCTATTTTGGTTGTTGCTGCCGCTGCTGCTGCTGTCGCTGCTATTGCAGCAATAGACAATTAGTTAACAGTAACAGTAACAGTAACAGTAACAGTGATAGAATAACAGTGTCACGCTTAAACATAACTAATAAGAAATTTCCTTCTGTTTTCGTAGGTTTTTTCAACCCTAAACCGTAACCATGTCCGACGATGAGGAATACACGTAAGTACAAGCCTCAAACAGGCAACAGCAATGATAATAATGATTATGATTATGATAATAATGAAGATGATATTACCAAGAGGAAGATTAAGTATGGGTAACAGTTATTCCAGTAGTAAGTCAAACAGAGTTTTGAATAATAATAAACAATTATAGGAAATCGAATTTGCAAAGTGTCTTTTATACCTTTTTTATACTTGGCCAAAAGTGAAGGAACTCCTTAACATAAACTTAAATTAAGTTGTAAATTCTAGTTCGATTATCATTTAACATAAACGTGCACAGTGTTTTTTTGTTGTGCGTGTGTAAACTCGATGGGTTTTTGTGTGTTTCATGGCACATGTTTGATTTGTATTCCTTTTACACATTGTCTACTTTCATTATACCCCCAACCCCCGGACCCACTGCACCACCAACAACCACAACCACCAACCACAACAACAACCACCTGAATACAAAAACCAACCATAAATGAAATGAAAACCGTGAACCATAATTCAATTCCCAAATGTTTTAATCAATCAACTGCTAATGTTGTCGTTTCGTTTCTCCCGAAATCAATAACAAAACAACTTTGACAACAACAACAACAACAACAACAACTCCATCAACAACAACAACAACTACTACTACTACCATATGTGTGTGTGTGTGTATACAATGCACCTGTGATATTGTTTTTTGCACAAACCATTCGTATATATATAAACTATATATATATATATGAATATACAAACACGTTTAATTACGAACACGCCAGCAGCTCTGAGGAGGAGGAGGTTGTCGAGGAGACCAGAGAGGAGACGTAAGTAGTTTTTGTGGCCAAAATTGAGAAAGCTTTAACTCGATTGGTGTTTTTCTTAACAAATTATGATTTGATTTTAATTTCATACCAAAATTTTCTATATGTGTGTATATGTCCTGTATCTGTATCTGTATCTGTTGTATATATATTTGTATTTGTATTTTTGTGTTTGTATTTCCATTTGTATGCAAAACATAAAGTCAATGTGCAGACGCCCAAATATCCCCCACGTTCTATGTGTTTGTCTGTAAATAATTTAGCATAACTCTTCATCCAACCCTTCGTTACCTTCTTTTTACTTTCTTTCTATTATTTCTTTATTCCATACTTTGTTTATCATTTCGTACATTCGTTATCTATATATTATATATTATATATTTTTATTTGTTTCTCGTTTTTGTTTTCAATCAATGTTGTTGTACTCTCCCCTCCCATACACATTATAATCACAATATCCGAACACAACTTCTGTACAAATTGTACTAACACACAGCTCCACACACACAAGCAACTTACACACACACCCAACCCAAGCATTAGCAACAAATTCCAAAACAAAACACATCTGAATATTGGCAGCCTTCATGTACATAAAGCAATATCTATATCTATATCTATATATCTGTGTATCCACGCCTATATACCCCACGCCCCCGCGCACCTATCCCAAACTTAGTTCATATATAAGATATATAAATTGTTGTTCTATATGTATCGTATTCGTATTCGTAACACGTCTATTCCCCACTCCTGCAAAATTTCAAAAAATGAATAAAACCATTAAAAACAATTTCCGAGAATTCAAAATTCAAAATTAAAAAGCAAAAGTAAAATTTCGCCTATCGCTGGCCTGGCTTCTTGTTCACCAACTAAAGAATTAAGAGACATGGAAAATTCTAAATCACATTTGTTTTCTCTCTCTCTCTCCCTCTCTTTCTTCCTGTTTTTCTCTGTTTTTCTTTCTTATTGCAGGAAGTAAGTAATTGCGTTACCAAATAAATTATACCTAAAAGTTATACCAAAAAACGATTTACATAGGGGAATCTATAGTGTGGGATACTATACAAACTATTCCAAATTTTTACGAATCAAGAAACTAGCATAAAACTCTACAAAAAGAATGAAAATTTGTGTAGCTCCACAAAGAAAATAAACAAAAATAAATTAAATTAAGGAATGTTCAAAAAATTTACCTAGTCAAAAAAAGCGAATGCCATTTCCTAGACAAAGAACCTTTTCATTGAATTTGTACAAAGAAAAATTATATTTTTGTATGTACTCCGACAACAACAACAACAACAAAACATTCAGTTCCAGTTCCAGTACCAGTTCCAGTTCCAGTTCCAGTTCCAGTTCCAGCACCAGTTTCAGTTACAGTTTCAGTTACAGTTTCAGTCTTGAGTTTGTACAAAGAGCTTCCCGTTCGTTGCTTGGAATTTAGTTTTAGAATTTTACAATTTACAATTTACAATTTACAATTTACAATTTACAATTTACAATTACAACAACATGCCAGAAAACAACAACAACAAACAAATACGTACTACCATTTATTTATTGTTTTTAAATCGTTATCGTTTCGTTACAACAACAACAACAATCAACAACAACAACAACAACAACAACAAATAATTATTCAATAATTTTTTTTTCAACAAAAATGTTTTTCTCTTTCTTTTCAACGACTTTTTTGTTTGTATAAAAAAAAACAACACTCTAAATATTTTTGATACATGTAAAAAATATATATATACATATATCCATATATATTTGTATATCAACACGTGTTTTTGCGTACTTCATCGTGAATCTTTGTGACAATCTATAAATAAATACCAAAAACTATTTTTGAAACACAAAAACCACCAAAAATATATCAAAAACCACCTCCATGTTTGCCTCACGTATAGAAAACCACCTCAGACACCAGCCGAGTAAGTTTATGCCATACGAAATGTGTACAAAAATTGTCAAACTAAACCAATACTAAATCTGATATCTTAAGCCCCATTATATATATACATATATACAGTTCCTATATATATATATATATATACTGATATTATTTTGTAGTCTCCTGCCTGTTAATCAATACTCACACAGAAACTCGCATCCAACTCACAAAAGTTCTCACAGTCGTCTGTGTCTAGCCACTACTCGTAGTTAGTCTGTATGTATCTGTATGTATATACCTAACATATATAATATATATATATATATAATCCGATTCGATTTGATAGTTGCACCTACTTATAGCACACAACATCATTCAAGTCATTCCAAGGCTCCTCCAGGATGTGCCCCAGTGCATCCTTTGAAGCTATACAAAATTTTTAATCTATCTATCTACAATTTTTTGTGTGTTTTCTTGCCTCACACACACACACATATATATATATAGAGATTATATATATGTATGTGTAGTTTTTTCTAGTGTAGTCTAAACCCCTTGCAGTGCGTCTCCCAAGGCCTGGGCCAGACTTTGGGGTCCTCCCGTAGCTGTTTTACTGACAACTTTGTAGATCTAATGCTTAAACCAGAGATGGCTACTAATTAATAAGTTAATCCATACATAATCTGCATACTATCTTTTAGTATGCACTTCTTCCGGCAGAGCGTCCAAGAATAAGAAATAAAACAAAGAATAATATTATTAAAACCAATCTAAAGTCAATGTAATTAATAATAGGACTACATAATTAGTTATACTAGCTGTTCTACTTAGTTAGTTTGATTGATGTCTTGAGCACCGACTAATGATTGATTTGTCCTGATTTGATGTGCTACGCAGAGGTGAGGGCGATCCAGAGTTCATCAAGCGTCAGGATCAGAAGCGCTCCGATCTCGATGAACAGCTGAAAGAATACATCAGCGAGTGGCGCAAACAGAGAGCCAAGGAGGAGGATGAGCTGAAGAAACTGAAGGAGAAGCAGGCCAAGCGCAAGATCTCCCGCGCCGAGGAGGAGCAGAAGATGGCCCAGCGCAAGAAGGAGGAGGAGGAGCGCCGCGTCCGTGAGGTTGAGGAGAAGAAGCAGCGCGAAATCGAGGAGAAGCGCATGCGTCTCGAGGAGGCCGAGAAGAAGCGCCAGGCCATGCTCCAGGCGATGAAGGACAAGGACAAGAAGGGACCCAACTTCACCATTGCCAAGAAGGAGACAGGCGTGGTAATTATGTGAAATTACATCAATACACCCTACTTATACACCTTCCCACACCATTCTCGTATTTTGTCGTTTCTGCCTCTACTGTCACGCCCCCATATGCCATATGCATTCGATATATTCGATTCGTTGTTCATTCGTTTGTTGCAAAATTTAAACTCATCATCCCACCCATCACTCAACATTCCCCACAATGTTGCTAATCTATCATTTGCAATACGTGTCTTTCACTCTAAACCCGTACCTGTTCCACACGTACCACCGTAATCTGCCACTGCCCCAAAAAAATATGTAACAATCCCACAAAAAAAAACAAAAAACAAACACAACAAAAAATTATGTATAAAAACACAACGAAATGTGTCAAATTATAAATGGGACAAAAAAAAAATCGAAAATTGCACGCATATATAGTTGGGACTGTCGTCCGCCGCCATGGAACGTAACAAGACTAAGGAGCAATTGGAGGAGGAGAAGAAGATCTCGTTGTCGTTCCGCATCAAGCCCCTGGCTATCGAAGGCTTTGGCGAGCAGAAGCTGCGTGAGAAGGCCCAGGAGCTCTGGGAGCTCATCGTCAAATTGGAAACTGAGAAGTATGACTTGGAAGAAAGGCAGAAGCGTCAGGACTACGATGTAAGTATAAAGGATATAGAAACCAAAAGCGGAAGATCAAGAAATCAAGACATCTTATGCCCACTTCTAGTTGAAAGAGCTGAAGGAAAGACAGAAGCAACAGCTCAGGCACAAAGCCTTGAAGAAGGGTCTCGACCCAGAAGCTTTGACTGGCAAATACCCGGTACGTATACACTGATCTATCCCTTATCCATATCTTCTATATCTTCTTTATCCATCATCCGATTTACAGCCCAAGATTCAAGTCGCCTCCAAATACGAGCGACGTGTGGACACCCGCTCATATGACGACAAGAAGAAGCTCTTCGAGGGTGTAAGTATGCGGTTGGCCAACTCCTGATCAGAGGGGGGTTTATTGCTAGGAATCGGGTTGTTTTTCCAATCTCTGTTTTCTTATATACATATATATAGGGCTATAATACGGTGTATGCGGAAAACTTAGAAAAAACATGGCAAGAGAAACAGGAAAGATTTACTCAGCGCTCAAAATGTAAGCTTGCGCTCTCTTCAAACTCCAAAACTCAATGTCTTCCGTCTATATCTTTCCTACTGTACTATGTACTATTCGTACTCTCTCTCTATATACTATATATATATAACTACTATATATATATATATCTGCATACATAATCGTTTTCGTACTATGTTCAATGTTTTTAAAGGCAAAGAAAGTGCTCGAAACCTAAAACACATTCGTGTCATATCGTATCGTATCGTATCGTATCGTATTGCCGGCAATTCAGTTACCAAACGTTTAGTCAGTGTTACAGTCTGTTGAAGAATTCTGTGTATACTCTGGGGGACACACATACACACACACGCACACACACCGAGAAGATCACACAACTTTAACGTCTACTCTCTTTTATCTCTTTCTATGTTCTATGTATATCCTATATATATATATATACTTATATGTATTGTATATGAACTTGTGTGTTTCGTACTGTCTCGTCACACTCGCATTATCTCAAAACAACAACAACAACAATTATACACACAAATCCACACACACTTTTGGGACACAGGGCTGGGATGCGATCACGAAGGATTCTAACGAGAAGATCTGGAATGAGAAGAAGGAGCAATACACCGGCCGCCAAAAATGTATGTAACTTGGCTTAGATATGCTACTATATCTAAATATAGATCGAAGCCGACATCCTGGTACACCTAGTTACAGTGACTGCAAATGTAAACGTACCACAACCAACGACAGCTACAAAAAATGAAAGAAAGCTTTCAGTAACAGTCATCAACATTTTTGTTCATTGTTGTCTCATGTTTTCCATGTCTATTCGATCGCTTTGATTATATATATATTGTTCAGTTGGATATATGCTAATGACTTGATCTATTTCCCATATAGCCAAACTGCCAAAGTGGTTCGGCGAGCGACCAGGCAAGAAGGCCGGCGAGCCCGAGACACCCGAAGGCGAGGAAGATGCCAAGGCCGATGAGGACATCGTTGAGGATGAAGACGAGGTCGAGGAGGAGGTCGTCGAGGAGGAAGACGAGGAGGCCGAGGAAGATGAGGAGGAAGAGGAGGAGGAAGAGGAGGAAGAGGAGGAGGAAGAAGAGGAGGAGGAAGAAGAAGAGGAGGAGGAAGAGGAATAAATAAATAAATTTTTTCGTAAAAACTACATTTAAACAAAACCAAACAAGAAAAACCAAAGCCAAACATTTTAATAAAAGTAAAAGAATGAACTAAATAGTTATTATTAGCTTATTCGAAATACTCAACAAAAAGCAAACATGAAAAGTTACACTTTTTTTATTGATCGAGAAATGTATATTTCTTCCAAATAAACAAACATCAACAACAAAAAACACCAACAACAGCCTCTCTCGTATACCAAAAGAAAATCAAACAACAACCACAAGCAAAATGATTAATACCAATATCAATATATTAAAGTGTTATACCATCATCTCAGTGAACAATTTCATTTGTTTGTGTGTGTGTGTGAGTGTGTGTGTGTACACTAGTGGTTCTGGGTTCCAAGGGTTCAGATGATAGACACTATACAGAGGAGTCTGGGCTGTCTTTCTATATCTTACTGGAAGAGAGAAAAGGTTAGGCCTGATTTATGGCTATAAGTCTGCTAATTATAGCAGACATTATACCTATATCGACCAAATTGGTATAAACTATGACTATGCAGAAGATTGCCCTATGGCTAGTATCTAAAAGTTCCCTAACTTGAGCTGCTTTTGCTCGGCTGAACCGAAAAGTCATTGGATAAGTTTTGTTCCTATGAAGCTGCTCGACGGAATTTCATAGAATTTTGTATAAACTGAATAATTTCATAAATATTAGATATAGTTTACGATCAGAGACACTCTATATACATTCAGTTCCTTTAGTTAATTACGATAATACCTGGTGTGGAGACCCATTGATACTTCGCTCGCTTCCTCTGTGTTTCCTTCATTACCGGAAGACCTTTTCATCCGTATTGCTAAAGGCGAAGGAGAAGACAAGGAAGCGGGAGGAGAAAAGTATCGGTTAGAACAATCGAACCAGACAATAATTGAATAGCTGAAGCTCAATGTGCCACACAAATTGAAGTATATAAATATGTATCTTACCTTTTTGTGTGGAACAAAATCTTTCGGATTGACTCGAATTGATTGAGACTAAGGTCTATTGTGAGTAGGAGACGGTCCAGGTTTTGTCCCAAGTGTTGAATAGGTTCATAGATGTAGAGATAAATATATTATAATCTCGTTTAATTGAATGCACGAGAGAGTTCTCTACGCTACGTACTATACAGCAGTTGACTCCTTCCTTTGGAAAAGCACATTCTATGGCAGAGTCAAAGGGGAAGCATTCAACACGCAAGATAAAATAACAGTTGTTTCTCAGGTGTGCTCTTTATATATACTAACATATATATATATATATATATATATATATATATACAACATATGACATGCTTACCCATATCTGAACTGACGAACTCAGCCAACATCTTATTATTAGTGGGAATATGAGAGTAGGAGCTTCTAGGCGCGTTAGCAGGTTGGACAAAACTAGTGAATATCCTTCGGACATTGCATCTCAGAAAGCAGGACAGGACTAGAGACTATCCTTCAAACATTCTACCAAGCCTAGAAAGTAGGACTTTCAGATATTGCAGATATTGTTCCCTAAGATGAACAGCTTATCCTGTCTTAGGAGGCAATCACAAAGTACTCTTACCGACTTGATGACTCAGCAACAGAAAGCAGTCCCAGACTCCTAGAGTTTTAGTTGTTGCTTGTTGTTTTTTTTTATGATCTGGTTATTCTCAGCCAACATAGATATATATCCTATATATCATATACATCATATATATCCACCACACAACATCTATCCTTTCCTTTACCACTGATACGAGGGTCGACGCTCGGCTCCGGGCGCAGAGCTGCCGGAGAATCGCAGGAGCTCTGCAAGCAGCTGCTGTTGGGATTGCCAGAAGCGTATGAATAGCTGCCAGCCGCTTCTGGCGAGCTCCAAACGCGCTGATGCCCAGCTCCATGAGATTCTCCTCGGCCAGTGCTGTGAACATCGAATCAAATCGATTTCGTTCAGCACGAACATTTTTATGTAATGCTCCAGGCCGAGGCTCGTCACTAGCGTGTGTATATCCTTATGTTGTGAGAGCACCATTCGCTGATTTATAGGCGTTGCATCCAGCAGTCCAGTTGTGGCACTCAGAGCATAGGGTGAGCCCAAATCAGGTGGAGGCGGTGGCATACGCCAGCCATTGGCGCCGGCGCCAGCGTCATCCACCGTCTCAACGGAAGCCGGCGAGCTGCGGCTCAGACCCATGCTCAGCCAGGCTGGTGTGGGCGTGCGCAGCTCACCGGCAGCCGGAGTGCGTTCCATGGCCTTGAAGCCAACGCACGTTGAGTCGCCTAATGTTGCTTTCCAGCTGCCGCTGCCAGATCATAGTGAAGATTGCGATAGCTTTCAGCAATCCCAGGCAGTAGATGTGTGCCCCAGACGTCCCAGTCGTGCGGCACCTGCAATACTTCCAGCCTCACTGCTCTACGTGGAGTCGTGTGGTGGATAGTGTGCCCGATTGGAGCAGCCACCCGAGGAGGAGGATGTCGATGAGATAGCCGTCTGCAGTTGTGCATATGGTGGATGCGACTGTTCCAGGGAGGTGGTGCTGCTGCTCTTAACTGATGGAATCCTGATCGAATACTATATATAAGATATCTCAGATATACATATTACTGATTGAGCAAATCTGCTGTGAAGAACAAAGAGGTTAGACAGAAAGAGAGAGAAAGAAACTCCTATAGAAGACTAAGGAAATGATTCTGATAGTTAAATCATATGAGCTTTAACTCTATGTATTAAGAACCTATACATAATATATATAGTATACTCAGATATATATAATCAACGTTGCTTAATTTAGTTTTCTCTTAACTATTTCCTGTTTAATATGATTGTTAGATACAGCCGTTATTTCCGTATTCAACTCTCAGGAATGTGATAGAAATCGCAGCACAGGGAAAATCATTTCATTATTGCAGTTTCCCATTGAGTTAACTTCACATTTAACTTATGAGTTTCTCGGAACTCATGTCAATGCGTCAGGAAATAGCCAGTGAGAGCATAACGTGTGAACAGTAACTATGGAAGTGGTGAGTAGTCAGCTAGAAAGTAACGTGTGAATGGAAGCTATGACAACAGGTAAGTACTTCGTGGGAAAGCAGAGGGCGTGAATCAATGGCCTGAATGCAACCCCAATGCCTTTCATCTGACTAAGTAGCTAGTGAAGCTTGCTGGAGGGTAATTTACACAGCGAGGGTGGCATGAGAAGTAATCAAAAGAGAAGCGCATTTCTATGAATTCTTTATACATAAGTGTGAATAGATTCTTGATGGGAATTCGCTTCACAGCTGATTTGTTTATGGGATTGAAATTTCTTTGGAAAAGTGTTCCAAATTTTGAACTTGCCTTGGGGAATCAGCTCGCAGCGCACTTAATGATCATTTCACAGTACTTAATGATTATTATAGTTCTCAAATAAATCATCGTTCACGCTTTTGATTTCATAAAATGTTTTCTATTCGAACAAGTGGAAGATGTTTACTTTGTGCATTTCTCGAGAAATGCATTTGGTTTTCCGCGGTCTACTTCGACACAGGGTGACACAGGTGATTAAAAGGTGATTTCTTAGTAAGACCAAAAGCTTTTTATTCCACCCTCGCACTACACATTAAATGCCGATGGACAGTGGCTCATTTCAAGTGTCTGCAAAGGACATCGGAATTTATGTATAGAATTTTATAACAACACAATTATAAACATGTTTACAAGCCAAACCTTGTGCTGGAGAGCAGTGATCGATAGAATGATAGAGAGAAATTACAGCATGAGGCATTGAGTTGAGGCTATATCACTGCTGAGTGCTGGTCCTGGCGATTCCTAGTCTCCTTAGACTTCCTTTTAACGTAACCATTTAACACTTCAAGATACAGAATTTTGTACCATATATCTATTATGGGGAGAAGCCTTAACACAAATAAAAACAATTTTATTCGATGGCGCACCTGTCCAACAGGCCAACTCGGCAAAATATCTTGGGGTCATGCCTTGGGGTCATGCCTTGGGGTCATGCCTTTGTAAAGCATGTCTCATTGCTTAGGACCCGGATACGAGCGGCGGTGGCTAAGCTAAGTGGCTGTCGCTAACCAACAAGCTGACAATATACAACCAAATCATCGCTCCGATATGGAGATATGCGTGTCCAATTTGGGGACTGACCTGCGACAGCCAGATCCGGAGAATCCAGGTGGCGCACAACCTCATAGCAAGACTCGCCACTGGCTGTGAGTGGTGCATAAGAAACACAACCCTTCACAGGGATTAAGAACTGGTAACGGTCCTTGATCAAATAAACAACCACTCCAGCCGGTACAACGAGAGACTTTTGCGCCACAAAAAGAGACTTGCAAAAGGCAAGAGGTCACTCAAAAATAGGCGCAAGAATTCAATTGCTATTGTTATTTGTTAATTGGTAATTGCTATAAATATTTCATATTGAATTGGCCAAACTTTATCGTTTAGCAGGTGCGCCATATTGGCTGAATGCTTAGATAATAAGGTCATAAAGGGGTTATATAGTTTACCCCGTTTACCTTAATAAAGAAAGAAAAAAAAACAAATAAAAACATAGTTACAAATCCAAACCGCATGCTAGAACCTTAAGCATGAGGAGTTCAGTGACATGGAGAAGCAGGATATCTGACTGTTGGGTATTCGTCCTAATCTCTTTCCACGCCTGAGAGGTCCAGCAGCAAGTAAACCTCTTGCGAGAGCGCTCCGGTGTCCTAAGAGTCTATACGGACGGAGGTCTTTGTGTAGGGTGGAACCAGGGACAGCTGGTAAACTTCCTTAGGGCACGGCTCTGGAGTACCTGGATGCGTCTATACGACGTTTGCGCGAAGCTGTTCGTAGGAAAAGGCCGGAATTATGGGCTGACAACTCTTGGTTCTTGCACCACGATAATGCATCGTCGCAGACTGCTTCGATTCTTCGTGAGTTTTTCGCCAAAAATTCCAGCAATATCGTTCCACAAGCAGCGTATTCACCTGATTTAGCTCCATGTGACTTCTGGCTGTTCAGCAAACTCGAACGACCGCTCCGGGGAAACCGTTTTGAGTCAATTGAAACGTGAATCGCTTCGCACATTGGGGGCTATTCCAGAAATCGACTTAAACCACTGTTTCAAGGAATGGTACAAATGGGGCCGGGGGGGATTACTTTGATGTGGGAGAATAAATAAAGAATTTTCAACCTATGAATAAAGTCTTACTATCTGTTGCCCTCAGTATTATGTTGTCCCTGCGGCGATCCCCCAGGTCTGTGTTCCGCAGGACGTGGACGCTGCTGCTTCTGTTGGTCAGCAGCTGTTGCATAATCGAAAATTGGTTGAATAAATTTAAAGGAACATTGAACTTTTATTTATATTTTGCTTTTATTGTTGTTCAATTTTTCAGTTTTTATAATATATTTCATATATTTTTCATTCTATTTGTATGTCATTTTTTCTTTAATAATAAATATTATACAATTCGCTTTAGATTATATTATGCCGCGTATAAGTATACATGTATATAGTATATATATAGTATATCATTCATTCAATAGACAATTCTCTCATCGATTTGAAGACAGTTCACTCGAATGGTAATTTTCTTTCATTTCCAGTTTCAATTTATACTTGCAGCGTGTGCACGCAAACAGCTTAAATATATCGTATAGTATATATATATATATATATATATATATATATATTTAAAAACAATTCTTTTATATAGTATATTAATTAGCTAAAATTCATTTGTAGTTATTTTGCATTAGGTTTAATTTGTTTTGTTTAGAATCTTTAAGCTTTGATTGTCTGTTAGCTGCAAGCACGCTGCCCCCTACCCACTTCTTTCTTCTTCTTCAAACACTTTTCACTTTTCACTTGTCACCTTAACCTAAAACTATATTATTGCACTTTCGTATATATATTTATATCTTTTGGAGCAACTGCCAACAAATAATGAAACAAAAGTTCCCCAGAATAAAAAAAATACATTACATTACGTTCACATTTAGTTTAGACATTTATATATAAAGATACGAATAGGGCTTATAAACTCTACTCTCAACTTTACTTTTACTTTTACTCTGTTCGAATTCTTAGTCACATTCGTTGGTTTAGAACGGGATATATATATATATATATATATATGCCAGAGTTATCTGGAAGATGGATCCTTCGGCTGTCGTCAATTTTTGGTATGCACTTTGCAGATTTCATTTTCATTTATTGTCAGCAATTCTCTTTCTTTTTTCTCTCTGCTTTTTATATTTCTCTCTTTGTTTTAACAGTGCGAAAAACGAAATTCTGTGAAAATCGTTGGAGGCTTAAGCCAGCGGCTAGTGGTAAGTACATGCTTCTTATCTCTTTCTCGCACGCACACACACACACACACACACATACAGGTACACAACTGGGGACGGACAGTGCAGTGTATGTATGTGCGGTGTGTGTGTGTGTGTGTGTGTGTGTGTGTGTGCCACACTCTGATTGCTATTAAAAAAAAAAACAAATTAATTTATACCTTAAATTGTCAACAGCTCTGAAGATCTTAAGCTAAACCTGTTTCCTCTCGTTTTATCATGCATATATCGGTTATCGTTTATCGTTTATCGATTACATTAGACATCTATAAGTATGCGTGTATATATATGTTTGTTATATTGTTTTATACATTCAGTCAATTTATTGCAACAAAACAGTTTGTTAAATTAAGTTTTAGGCTACGCTTAAACATGTCTCAAAGAACTTCAAGCTAAACATTTTGTTATTAATTTCTTTAAATATATTTTTATATATATATTGTTTGTTTCAAATATTTAAGTTAAAAGCTCTTTAAAATATATATTATTTGCTTTTTTATTCAGTTTTCCTAACATTTAAATTAAGTCAATTGGCAAAAAAATCAGCTGAAAGCGAATTGAGCTTACGGATTAGGAATTGGTTATATCCAGGAGAGGATTATGTGAGCTGCCTCAGAGATTCATGAGCGTGTGATACGTATGAAGGGTGTGTCAAAGTGTGTGTGTGCGTGTGTGTGTGTGTGGGGGAGTGTGTGTGCTATAAAGCCAGCCTGTTGTTTAGCATTTTTATTTTGACAAAAAAAAAGTTAGTTGCTTAGCTTTATATACTGTACAGAAATAAGACTACAATTGTGACTTATAATTAGGACAAAAAAATATGGTTTTAATAGTAAAAGTAATAGTAATAATAATAATAATAGTTACAATAATAGTAAACGATATTAAACGGACACAAGTCTCGAAAAACATTCATAAAAAACGTTTTAAAATGGCCAAAGGCTGTATAAAAATTCAATGTAAATATATAGTATATATATATAAGTGTGTGTGTGTGTGTTTGTTAGTGTGTGTGTGTGTACTAGTTATATGTAACAATAGTTTGGGAATACACGACTTGGGTGGAGCACAGCGTTGAGCGCCTGCAACGATACATTTATATATTTTATTTTTTTTTGGATTTTCTCTTTTTTTTATTATTTTTTTCCGTTTGTTTCTTTTCTTTTGGTGGTACGAACTAACTGTTTATTTCTCAACTTATGTAGGTACACATATATATATATAAATATGTGTGTATATATAGTTATTTGTTATACATATTTGTCTAAACGGTTTATGAATTCGCTACTTAGTTCCACGCTGGGTAACATAACAGTTAAGAAGGAGCTTATATAAGTATGTATGGATACATCAACAACATGTGTGCATACATTGATGTGATGTACATGTAAACATAGTATATTGTATTTATGTATATGTTTACTCATGATAATACAATTTCCAATTGATTTGCTAACATCTGATGGCTGTCTCCGTCGCTGTTGCTGCTGTTGTCGCTGTTGTTGCTGCTGTTGTCGCTGTTGTTGCTGCTGCTGTTGTCTGTCATATTGCGTCGTCTTAATGCTTGCCGCGCGGCACTCTAATGGGTATATGCGGATATCATGTGTCCTCCGCACCGCCAACATATTGCTTGCCCATGTTGCTGCTGTGCTTCATCTTATTGTTGTTGCTGTTGCTGTTGGCGTTGCTGTTGGCGTTGCTGTTGGCGTTGGCGTTGAAGTTAGACGGCAGCTGCTTTATCGTTATGACATCCTTTGGTTTTTGTTTCAATTGTTGTCGCTGCAACAGCAGCATCTGCTCCTGCTGTAGCTCCTGCTCCTGCTCCAGCTCCTGCTCCAGCTCCGCCTGCTGCTGCTGCTGTTGCTGCTGTTGCTGCTGTTGCTGTTGCTGTTGTTCTGGTATTATTTTATTGATACTAAACATACTATTGCTGTTGCTATTGTTGTTGTCAATGCCATTATCCTCATTATTATTATTGTTGTTGTTGCCATTGCCATTGTTGCCATTGTTGTTGTTGTTGTT
This sequence comes from Hirtodrosophila trivittata, assembly GCA_035045065.1. Classification (NCBI taxonomy): domain Eukaryota; kingdom Metazoa; phylum Arthropoda; class Insecta; order Diptera; family Drosophilidae; genus Hirtodrosophila; species Hirtodrosophila trivittata. Next base: position 5,325,464 of record JAWNNK010001028.1, on the reverse strand, counting down.
GTTGTTGTTGTTGTTATCATCAGGTTTTGTATCCATTTGCAGCACTTGCTTCGCTTTACTTTCCCACAGCATGCGGTTCGCTTTTAGCTATAATATTTCATGGAATAATGCAAAAATGAGTTATGATACAAACAGACGTTATTTAGCCAGCTCTATAAATATATATATATATATATATATATAAATATATATTCCACATAAATCGAGCGACTGGCGACGCGGCCTCTGGCTGCATTCGATATGAGCTGTAATTATTTGTTGTTACCATTGTTGTTGTTGTTCCCGTTGTTGTTGCTGTTGCTGTTGTTGTTGTCCACATTAACAGTTGCATTGTAAAGCTGCACACACCCGCCCACTGCCACGCCCACATCACGTATGCAAACACAGCTGAACATTAAGTGTAAATGTGACGTGAATGTCGCCAAACATTTCGCCGGAATTATTAATACCCTACTCAACGCTGCAGCAGCAGCAGCAGCTGAATTAACATGAATACTTCATGCAACATGCCACACACACACACACACACACACACACACTCACAACCATTAAGACGCCTGTCTAATCTTACATCCTTTGGGTGTACTTTATGTGAAGAAGTAAACGGCGCAGACTGCGGCTAATCGCATGTAATTTGCAGCTTTCAATAAGTAACAGCGACTAATTATAGGCTATAGCTATATACTATATACATAGGTATATACTACTGTTATGTATATGTATATGTATAGTACATAGGTTATGTCGTTTAAGCCCTATTTGCTGTGCATTTTGGCCACATCAAATATGGCAGTTCAATTAAATTTTCATTTAATTTTTAACTCTTGGCAGCGCCACGTTGAGCAAATTTATTACAAATCTACACCCCCCACCCTCTGCCCCGCCCCTTACCACTTTGAGGTTAAAATTGACACAGAAAAAATGGCAATTTATTAAAATGTTTGCAATTAACTTAAATTACGCGGATAAAATGGAATCGCTGGCCTTTCCATTGATTATAATTGCCTTTAACGCCTTTTCGACATATCCACACAGATATACCGATATATTCCATATATATATATATATGTATATATGTGCTATATATAATAAATAGGTAGACGTATGTGTGACACACACTCATGCGACGCTGTAGCAGAGGAGCCTTTAAGCTGCTCAAGTGTGGGGCATGCAACACGGGACTCTTTTGTGTGCGCTTGCTTCATTCTGTTGGTGGCATTTCAATTGAGGATGTGTGTATGCAGATTGTGGGTGTATGTGTGTGTGTGTGTGTGTGTGTGTTCGGGTGTGTGTGTGTGTGTGTGTGTGTGTGTGGCAGTAAGTGTGTTGAGCTTAAATTGGCATTTATGGCGCGATGCTATCCACTCAAAAGAGACATACACAGTCGCACACACACACACACACACACACACACACACACACACGTGTGTGTACAGATGTACCGCAGTTGAACTGTCAGGTTGTGGAACAAACAGAAATTGCACTTCTGACAGCTGAGCAGCAGCTTGACAGCAACAGCAGCGGCAGCAGGAAAAAAAAAATCAAAGATGCCAGTCAAATGGAGTTGAACGCAGTGCTATTTTTTTGAACAGCAGCAGCTCTATCGCTCCACCTGGATTAAATGGGGGCAGGTGGAACAAGATGCAAAAGTAGCTACAACATCAGATGCTTCTCAGTCGCTTGCAATTTTAATTTATGAGCAGTCCTCGAGCAAATGTCGTCCGTTTCAAGTTGCCACAAGTTGCGGCAGGGGGCAACAAGCAGCTCAGGCAAAAGGACACCACTTCACTATGCTCCACTCCAGTTGCCACTCACCACTCGACACACAACTTGACATGACTCGACTGAGCTGAGCTGCTTTAATTAATTAGCCGCTAATTTACCGCGCTGTGGCAAGCAGCTGCAAAGGACTGTAGCTTGCTTGTGACTAGAAAGGATGTGCCCCTGGCAGCTGCCACACAGGCAACCAGCCGACCGCCCGACCGCCCGACCGCCCGACATGTAAATAGACACGAGTGCCCCTAATGCTGGCATCTTGGCCCAGCTTTCATCTATTGTACATGCCATTCAATTATTATAAAATGTAATTATTATCCAATTAGCCCCGAAAAATCTTGAAGGATGAAAGCTGCGCTTGACAGATATCAAAATTAATTTGAATCCTCAGTTCCAGCCAACTGAATAAATATTCATAATTGCAGAGAATTCAATATAAATATCGAAACGAATCAGAATCAATGAAATTGAAATGAAATGACGCATTCGCTTTTTAATAAGAGAATTCCTTTCAGCACACACTCGGCGTATACGTATTATGTTTACCAATTGGCAATATACAGCAGGGTGGTTCAGCTATAAGCATACTTAAGCAACCTTCATATTTGGTTTTTGCATGTAAAAGCCCCAAGCAACTGCAACGAGCATGCACCGTGTGCATATCTAAGCCCCAACTGGGAACGGGTATCCTCATCGATACAGAGGGAGATGGAGAGATGGAGGGATGAAGAGATGAAGAGATGTGGTGGCCTTGGGGAGCGGAGCTGAAACAACGACAATAAGAACAACAATGGACACAACGCATGTTCAAGTGCCTGAAAACAAACATAAATATGTATAACAAAAAGAAAAGAAAATAGTAGTAGAAAAAAGAAAAGGAAGAAAAAGTAGCAGGAAAAACATAATAGAAAAAAATGCAAAGTGCAAAATAAAGGCGAGTGCAAGAAACAAACAAACAAACAAACAATCGAAACAAACATAAATCGTATACAAAATCAAATGTAACAAGTTATAGTGCACTAGTCGGCTATCACCGACTAGAAGATACTCTGTAGTCGGGCTTAAAGTATAAATAAAAACAAAGAAACGTTTCCCCAACAAACTAAAAGTTCGCTTTAATGATGATGCTGTCTATGAATATATATAGATCTATATATAAGTTCTCGTTTAGTCGTTACTTTCTGTCGTTTACATGCATTTTTTTAGAGTCCGCTTTTCGATAGAGAGATAAAAGCATACAAAAAGGAGGGAAAAAAGTAGGAAAAAGTAGGAAAAGGGAAAAAAATCGTTGTCGTATCTAGAAACATGGCCAACATTGTTGAAACGGGTGCCACAAGGCAAAAGTGCAAAATATGGCAATGACAGAAGTTAACGGGAAAAACAAAAGCAGCAGCAACAACAAAAGAGGCAGCTACACGTACAGCTGGAGGGACGGACGGACGAACGGACGGGAGGGAGGAGCACAGAAAACGTACACACAAAAATGACAATGAAGACGGCAACACAGAATGTTAACTGGAACGACAACAAAGGGGATGGGCTCCATGTTGAATGTTTTGGGGATATCCGGATTGGGCATTGCTGATGGAGCATCCCATGGAAGAATAGGAATCGGAATCGGAATCGGACTCAGACTGGGGAAAAGGGAATACCAAATGCTTGATACTATTTTTGTGAGCATTGCGCTCTGACTGACTGACTGAGTACCTGCCAGCCCGACTCACTCCGTCCGCTTGTCCGTCAAAATATTTGGCCGTATGCCTAAGTGTCTATCTTTCTGTCTGGCTGCTTGTCTGAATGTTCTTTGCACATACCTTCGATGTATTGTCCTGCACCCATGCATCTGGCTTACCGTAATCCGGCGGGTTCGCATACGGATCGTAGCCCAGCACGGACAGCATGGGCGCTATATCGGCCATATCGCGCACCACATCCCCGGGTATCTGGCCCACCCACTTGGACAACGCTTCCAGATTCACCGGCTTGATAACCTGATCCGACGACCGTTCGACTCTGCATTATCAAAAGGAAATTAAAGTCCACATTGCAATTAAGGATACGGGTCAGCCTTCGTGCGGGGATTCCACTTACTTGGAGAGCGGCACACCGTTGGGCTTGTTGATGAACTCCTCGTGGTGCAACACTGCGTCGTTCCATGGCACATCCAAGAATTTCAGGATCTTACGCATCCATTCCTCCGGATGCAGCACCAGCTGTTCATAGTAGACCTACAAGGATAATGCAGAAATATTGATAAAATTACCTTTAATTTATCATTACAGTTACTTAATTACTATATTAATTACTTAGATAATTAGTAATTACTTGTGTAACTATTAAATTTATTGCAAGTCGCTAAGAAAACTTAAGTTAGTGGCATGAAAATGTGTCAACTAAAGGTAATTATCGCTTAATCAGTTAAGTAATTATTAATTAAGCAAATTAATTTTATTGGAACTCACGAAACAGCCCGAAATTAGTTGTAAATTCGAGTTGAATTGTATAATATTATGCTAAGAAATAGTAATTATCATCTAATTTTGTACATAATTACAATTACTTAAGTAATTAATTACTGAGTAATTACTCAATTAATTGGAACTCACTAAAGAGGGTTCAGAAAAGTGTATTTGTGATTATAATATCGCAAGGAATTGTAATAATCACTTAATTATTTTTATAATTACTTAAGTAATTAATTACAACATAAATTTATTTTATAGGAACTGACTAAGAAGCATTTTTTTTAAGTGTATTTGCAAGTTAAGCGAAAATATGTCAAATAATGTTAATTATGACTTAATTACTTTTACAATTACTTAAGTAATTAATTAATTTTTTTATAAAAATTATTCGAACTCACTAAAAATTATATACGTAAGTGTATTTTTCGATATAAATGGAATTATAAGAAGAAATTCCAATTACTTTTTAATTACTCCCTCAATTACGTAAGGAATTAGTCATTCTAAAAGGGTGTTTCACTGTAAGATATCAAGCCTATGTATCACTTGCAGCCATCTGTGGTTCTGTGCAGGTAAACTCAGACATTTGAGCAGCACCTGTGCCACCTCCCTCCCCCAGCTTCTAGCTAGGGCCATTTGTTTAAAGGGCAAACGTATGTGTAGGCCGGACAAATGAAGTTGCAACCCGCTGCTATCGATTTTTAGGCAAGTTCAGGTTGTAAAACAAGTGATAAACTGATGGCAGAGATGGGCAAAGTTGGGCGGATCGATTGGGTTAGAGCTGATAGCTCCATTAGACAATTGGACATGGGTATAACAATATTTATTTAGGCAAGCATCAAAAGGATACGGACGGAGTATTTGTGCCCTAAGTGTAGATTGAGTCGGTGTCTGCTTGGTGGATGGTGGATGGGGAGCCAAAGCAGACCCAACAATGTGTATCCATCAGGCTGGGTACTCACCATCATGCAGCGGTCCTTGCCAATGTCCCGGCACTGTTCGTGCATTAGTTCGATGGCGTGGTTCCACTTCTGCATGCATTGCCGATAGCTGGACAAATCGAAGCCGGTGATTGTCACCTTGCGCGATATAATCGAATGAACCGTTGCTCGGCCGTCTCGCACCATGAATAGGAATTTAGCCTGAAAGAGTTGAATGTGTATATGTAAGTGGTATGCATACACATATATGCATGTGACTGGACTGCTGTGTGTGTGTGAGTGTGGCTTACATTGGGAAATAGCTCGATTACATAGGAGCCCATTTTGAGCGTCAGCGGATCCTTGTTACATAAACGTGGCGCCGGCTCTCCATGCTTCGCAATGATTTCCAAGCAAAACTGCGCGATGGCGCTGTTCATGACCTCCTTGGTGATGCCCGCCTCCTGCAGGCGCAGCGACTCCTTCTCGGACTTTAGCCAGTGCGAGCGCAGCTGCAGAATGCGCGGAATGACGCGAGTCTCCTGCCCGCAGCTAAATGGATGAGACATACAAAAGCGAATAAGCAGCAAGTTCACAATGCCGGAAGGATGAAAGGAAGGTGCAATGACGATGAGAGCATGTTCATGTGCATGTGGATGTGGATGGGGATGGGGATGGCAGGGCATGTTGCAAAAACAGTGAGCAACAATGATGTTTGATATCGCAGAGCTGGCTTATAACGAACCCAACATGCGCTTCAGCTTCAGCTCCTCCTCCTCCTCCTCCTGCTGCTGCCGCGTTACCATTACCGTTTCTAGTTGCCTGTTGCAGCTGTTTTAGGACTTTGCTAATGCAATCGGCTAAATGGAAGGCAATACGAACTACTGGACACCTACACACTGTACACACTGAACACACTCCCTAGTACTATACTGCATTGCGAAAATCCATATCGCGCCCTCTGTCTGTCTCCCTCTCAAAACGGAAAGAGTTTGGCGCTTTAATTAGTGAACCGTGTTGCCCCAAACTTGATTTGCTGCAGAGCATCATTTCGTTTCCAAAGTAAAAGCAACAAAAAAAACACACAGAAGCAGGAAAAGTGTACGGAAAAACAGCAAGAGGAAAATCTGTATAGTTTGTGATTTAAGAACAATTTATGCTCATGTCTAAGCTGGGGCGCTGCGCTCCTAATTGAAAGATAAACTTGAAGTCGCTTTTTGACTAATCAACTCGGCTTGACTTTGATCAACGTTCTCTACAAATAAATATACATATATAAAGTTGATAATAATCAATATGCCTCTGTCAGAGGCAAACAAAAAGTTTGTGAAATTTCCGCTTTTTCCCCTCCATAAAAACTAAAAATAAATTGTAGCATACTTTTTAGGGCACTTCTGCATGAAACGCAGCTGTTGACTTCTAATTGTAAGGGAAGGCACAAAAATCTAATGGACACAGCTGAACCGAACTGTACATTAACACAATTTGTTTCTACTTCCGTTGCTTTTTACTCAAAACATGTCACAGTTCAACTTTTTACGGATTGCTCCTGACTTTTGGCGACAATTTTGATTTATGGCAAATATTTTGCTGATTTATTTCGAATAAACTGCAATATTTTATTCAATTTGTTAGAATATCCAAAAGTGGGGTATAATATATCAGCCGACTGATCAGTTTTAGGTATATAGACGACCTTTGATAATGTTTGGATAATTTGTTTACTAAAGAGGCCTTCGAACTATGCAGGCTGAAATAAATATATTGATTCCAACTGCCCTTAAATTTCATTTGATTTTAACTAAAAAGCTAAACTCACATATTTATTCAATAGGAAAAATAGTAAAGGAAAATTATGACAGAATAAAAGGTACATAAAAAGGAATATTTAATCACAATATTTGATTTGAGCTCCCTTTGCCAATGCCTTAAATTGATTTTGTCGCAACTTAGCAAACAGTCGGAAATATTTGGACATCATAATTTTAATATCAAAGTTGAGCAAATAAATTATTTTGAATTTTCTGTGCAATTGAAATGAACGTTGAAAGCGACAAAATTGTGTGCTAAAGTTAACGGTAGTTAAACACGAAACATAATTAAATTTTTGCTATCGTTTAGCATGACGATTTATAAAAGGTTTTTAAAAATGAATTTCCATTTATGTTTGCAAATAAACGAGAGCTCGAAAAATGCATAGAAATTCGATGGATTTAATGAAGATTTGTCAAGGGACCAGAACGAATAAAAGAAGCTTTCGATTATTAATAAGAATTATCGAGATTCTACAGTTTATAATATTCATTTGGAGTACGTAAAAGTCAGCTTAAGTAAACACTCAGAGTCTGTTCTACAGGCTTTGTCTACAATCAGAGATACTCTTACAGATAGAGACAGAGATAGATATATATATACGAGTATAACTGATTCGATTTGCTATTATCGTTTAGCCGTTGTAAAAGCAATTTTCATAGAATTATCTGCACCGTCTTTGACATGGCAAAAACAACTATTAATCTGCTTGTTAACTGAGGAGCACTTAATCGCTTTGGCTCCTGGTCCTCCAATTTCCCAGCTGCCATCTTCCAGCTATTTGAGAGTGGAGGCCACAATGTTCCGGGCTTACACCGTCGAGTCAGACAAAACGTATATCTATACATATATATATATATATATTTGTATAGAATATAATCTTGCGCGTGGTTTATATGCAAATCGGACGCTTTGCGAACTAAACGTGTAGCTAACGAGGCCAGAGCAAAAACACAGAAAATATCTACACACCCAGATATACATATATATATGTATGTATGTATGTATATGTATATGTATACGTGTCTGTTGCTGTAGTTGTGGCAGTACACGTATCTGTATCTGGTGGCACAAATTTAACTAAATACAACTCTGCCCCTTACAGGGCGGAAGTAAGTTTTTAAATAGCGGAAATTGTGCTGTGCAGCCATCAGAAAAAGTGGCGCTAACTGCTATCAGGAGCCAGGAGTCCCCAAGTCCGGAGCACCGAGCACCGAATAGAGAGCACAGCGAACACAGCGTACACAGAGTTCCAGGCCTCGAGCTAAAAGTCACGAGTCAGAAGGCAGGAATCCGGAGTCAGGACGCAGCACCGAGCACCGAGGACCAAGGACCCAGTTGCCATGAGTAAGGACCGTAAAAAAGCAAATTGTTAATAAAATAAGCAGGCAGGCATCTACCCCAGCATCGGGCTACCTATCGTTATTTGCCGCCTTCCATCACAATGTATATCCTGCCTGTCTCTCTCTCTCTCTCACACACACACACACACACGCACACATTGGCTTCTGGTTGGAACACAAAGGACGTCGCCGAGAAAAATTCGTGGCTAATTACTCATGCGTAACGAAAACTTAATAACCTAATTCATGCTGTGACAGGGTCCACACTGACGTGTACCCGACTCTGGCTCTGACTCTGACTCCGATCCGGATCCGCATCCGCACACCGACACCAACCAGGACGCGTCCAACAGACGCAACATGCCCAGACAGATTCATCCATCCATCATGTTATCTAATAAACGAGGCAATATAACTCTTGGTTTTTTTTTTTGTGCTCCACTTGTTATTTTCCATTGGATTCGAACGTATCCATCGGAGCCAAGCAAACAGATTTTCATATTTTTTTTAATTCCAAATACATAAACACCATATACACACACACACACAGAGAAACATATATATGTGTGTGTAGCAGCGGATTTCTATGTAATTTTTTTTGCTAAAAAACTTTCCCAATCTAAATTTTGAAAGCAAAGTGAATCCTTGTCGTCACTGCGAGTGACGTGTTCACACAACTCGTTGGTCAGGCGCATCTGTTGATGATCAGGAATATATATATATACATTATGGGAATCCTAAATAACGCTCTTGTACACATTTCTAAATGAAACTATTACCAAATTTACGTCTGGTTGAAAAGTTTCTGTTTGTGTTTAAAGTCCTTCAATGGATATAACTAAATATATTTTATATGTAAAAGGTGAGGTGGAAGTTATCGCTCTATAGGTAGATATATATATGTAATATCTGATAGCTTGGCCTATAACATTTTCTTGATTTGGGAGAAACAGTTTCTGTTCCCAAATCTCAAACAGCAGCAACATTTCATTTCACTCGAAAAAAAAAGGCTAAAAAAAACACGCGTTGATTACTTTTGCGTCCACTTTGAAGATATATAAATCGTTATATATAAAAGGATATATATTTATATAGACATAGATATAGACTAAGATATAGTTAGAGATATATATAGAGTCCTATTTAGATTATATTATATAATAGTTATAAGCTTAGTTAGCCATCATTTCATATAGAATATAATATACAGAAAGGATGTATCTCAACTCTCTGAACTAGGTACAGATACTTCAGATATATATAGGATATATACCAGCTAAGCTATAGAAGTTAGTGAGATCCAAGTTAAGTAACTGTTACAGAGATATACGAAATGTGTGTGTATCCTTTTTCAAGGATAGAGTATACGATTATGTGCAGCATATTGTTAATCTGTAGAGAGATTGGCTCTTGAAGTGAAGTAGACACGATTTTCCTTGTAAATCGAATCAAATTGATATGTTGAAAGTGAGGAAAACGGATACAGAAAATATTGGAAAAACCTCTGCTGCTTGTTTGTATGTTCATGCGTGTGTGTGTGTGTGTGTTTGTATGTGAAACATATGTATAGTTAAGTGAGATTATATCATGTATATATGAATAGTCCACGGAAACGCGGTGTCCAAGGAGAAACAGAAAGAGGCTGAGGATGGAGGGAGGAGTAGGAGGATTGGGAGGATTGGGAGGAGGAGAGTTTGTTTGTTAAAAGCTTACCGCACATCGGGATGAGCATCCAACATGGCGCGCATTAATGTCGTTCCAGATCTGGGCACGCCGCCTATGAATATTAATGGCATCTCACGGTTGTATGAATAGACGCGTTGATTGTCATCTGTGACATATTTCTGGGTTGTGAGGGGCGTTCCACGTTGCCAAGAAAGGTGCAGAGAAGAGAGAGAGAGAGAGAGAGAGACAGAGAAAAAAATAATATTAAATTAGAGAAAAGTTGCAGGCAAAAATTACGTGGTACCATGATGATAATGATGATAATTATGAATATATGAGCAGGTGACAGCTGGCAGGTGGGCGTTGGGCGTTGGGCGTTGGGTGCTGCTTGCCACAAGAAGCTGAAGCTAGATTTACGTTACACACAGCTGTATGTGTGTGTGTGTGTTAACCTTTAGCGTCAATCGCATTAATGTCAATTTAAAGGATTTTGAAACGCAGTTAAAAAAGATCTACAGCAACTGGCGTTAAGCTCAAGAATCCGCTTAAAGCGTTGCCACAAATCAAATCATTTTTTTTTTTTTTAAGCAAGCAAGCAGCTGCTTATCGTGTACAGACTTTATCATATGTATTTATATATATAGATAATGCTATCTGATAATGATAAGAGTGTGGCCTACTAATGATATATTGACAGATAGTAAAGAATCGAAGTGTGTGCATAGGGTTCAATGGCATTAAAATCGAATATAATTCTGAAGTAATGTCCAGGTTGAATGATAGACGATATCGGAAATAGCGTTCAATTAGTGTTATTATCAGATCTGTGTTTACACACACACACACACACAATGAAGTGAATAGCCCCAAAGACTCTTGTGACAGTCTCTCTAAAGAGAGACTCTGCGGCTTGGCCACAATTTGATTTATCAACGGCAATCGTCGACTCTAAATAAGCTTAACTGCAGCTGTGACTGAGGGTGTGTATAAGTGTGTGTGTAAAGCTTTATATACATACCTCGACGCGAACCATTTGTGAGGCCAAATCATTGGTGGCATCCACCTTGAAGAGGCAAGTGGGACGCAGCTCGGTGAATTTGAATACGAACATTGTGACGACAATTAGGCCGAAGATTACCCAAAGGGTCACCTTCTTGTTGCGATATGGCAGACGCATCTTTGAGCGATGTTTTTCAGCCAATTGATGAGGTGTGAAGTTAACTGATTTCTGATTTCAATCTGAACGCCAACTGCCCAACACGCTTTGATTATTCGAAATTGCCTTATTGATTCCTCTGACCAAGTGACTGGCTCGACGAGTCCTCTGGCTCGATGCGGATGAGTGTGCGTCTGGCTGAGTGACTTCCTGGGACGCTGTGGATGCTGCTGCCGGATGCTTCTGGCTTAAATATGTAAATTGCTTTCTTGAGCTGCGGCCGACAGGCGCCTACGAGTTTTAGTTTGCCTTCTTTAACAGTTGCTGCTGCTGCTGGCTGGTTGGTGTTTGCACTTTGGATGCTTTGACTGCCTTTTGAGCTTAGTTGTTGTTGGTTCTATGGCATCCGCTGTGATCCTGCTGCTGCTGCTGCTCCTGCTGTTTATGACGTTGATTGCTTTGCATTTCCTCGCCTTTGTTTACTGCCACTGTTTTTACCAACTGTGTGCGGTCAGCAGGGCCATCGGCAGCAAAAACTCCCGTGACTTCAATTCCGAATCTCCGGCTAACAGCTTTTCTTTTTCCTCTGCTCTCCTTTCTTTCGTCCTTTCTATCCTGTCTATTTATATTTTTATTTTTATTCACTGCTGTTTCTGTTTCTGAGCTGTGTTTTTCTTTATTGCATTTTAAACATATTTATTTAGGCAAATTATGTTTTATATTACCGCTTCTCCTTCTGTGGGGACATGCGCTCAAGAGAGATCCTTGAAGCTATCTCACTCCTTGTCAGCGACTGTCAGCGTCTGCAAGTGAAAAACTTCAGTCATAAGCATATTTAAATAGTTTTCAAATTATTTTTGTGTGGTTGCTGCCGCAGCAGCTTCTGCCTTCGAGATAGGAAAACCCGCAGGAAACTCACTCGAACAGCACGAACTCCACGGATCTCGACTGACAGCAGCGAGTGCCTTGAAGTGACTACACACCTCTTGGCAGAGCAACGGCAGCTCGATGACTTCCCCTGCACCTGCGACTCCAACTCTGATTAAACTCCTCTGTTGCTCTGAATGATGCGACTCCAACTGGGAATGGAACAACGACTGCGACTGCGACTGTTGCTATTTGCTCAGTTGTTCACGAATAGCTGCCAGCCCAAAAACTTAATGAGCTGAAATGCCAAATAGACTGGAACCAATGTTAGTGATATGTACACATAATAGCACCAATTTCCAGTTATTTCCTCCGTCATAGCTGCAAAAGATGAAAATGAAAATGAAAAGCCATTAGAACAATTGTCTGAATGCAGATAATCAAATAGAGCCACAAATGCTACAGATAGATATTAAATAAATGTTAAATAAAAACACAATTTAACTACTTTGATGACAGCCAAGAGATGCAAGATTAAACACACAACACACACACGCACACACACATGGACACACACACACACATATTTTAGTTACCATCTGCAAACAGTTGTCGTCGATTGAGCTGCAAACAAAGTCAAATAACTTGAAATATTTAACAATGATATATTGTGTGTGTCTGTGTGTGTGTGTGTGTGTTAGTTTTGTGTGTAAATAAAGTGAAACATATTTATTATGTTTGCCGGGTATATTTGATTAGAAACATCTATAAATTCTTTCTATACATGTTATATGACACATGGACGTGACTCGTGGCAGAGCATAAGCTGCTTACACAGTCGCCTCCAGCCCGAGCTCCAGCTCCAGCTCCAGCTCCACCTACCGCTCCCCCTCCCCTCTCCAGCTGACAGCAGTTGTGCATTTGGTTGCTGGCCCCAAGTACTCAAGTACGACCATATATAGTAGCCATATAGTTGAGTGCATGATGTTGACGCGACATATTTCAGCACAGCAGGCTTGGCCTCTCGCAGCAGCTTTGGCCCGGCTGAAAAGGCGGAAATTTGCTCGGAAAATGGGAAATGGCAGCACTTGATGCTGAAAGGCCAAGCCCCAGGCTTAGACATTAGACATCATCCTTGCCCAGCAGCATCAGTGCCAGCTGCCTCTCACTTGTTAGACATTGTCTATTGCCTCTCATAATTCCAACAATCAGCAAATTGAACTTTCAACTCGCACGCAACGATAACTTTAGCTTTAAGTTCCTATTTCAGACCAGGACATCAGCTCAATACTTATATTATTCGTTTAACAAACTCCTTTCAAAACACCAAGGACATAATATAATTTGTAGCTGCATTCAAATATTTCTTAAAAGTTTTCTTAGAGCAGAAATTTAAGTTTAGTTTCACAAATTTTTATCAGAAACACGAGCTGAGGCAACTTCTAGGAGAGTCTTTAGTACTATCTAGTATATACTTTTATTATATGGTATATTATGTTCTACTTTATTACTTTCTATATATAATGGTATCAATCGAAAAGTTAAATAATATATAAATAGTAGCCAGAAGAACTTGAAGTTTCGTTCTATATATTTCTACCAGAAAAACGAACTGAAGCAACTTCTAGCAGAGTCTTTAGTACTATAAACTATAAGTATATACTTTTAATATATACTTATATACAATGATTTTATAATATATATATATTGCAATCAATATCTGATTGATTGGAGTACAATATAGCTAATAAGTGCACAGCAGAAATTGAGGTTTAGTTTTATGTATTTTACCTCTGAGGTAAGTTTAAGGAAAGTCTTTAGAACTATATCCCATAGGTATATACTGTTATTATATACTATTAGTATATACAATTGTTTTGTAGTATATTATTATAGTATATAGTATGGAATTAATCAGCTTGGAATACTATATAGCTATTTAGTTGCCATCAGCAATTTAAGTTTAGTTTTATATATTTTGCCAGAAAAACGAGCTGCAGCAAGTTCTAGTCAAGTCTTGACTTCTATATACTATATACTATAACTGCTATTTTATACTATTATTACTATATACTTCGATTATATACTATATTATTTTCTTTGTGTATGTAATGGAATCAATCAGATTTGACTACTATATAAAGATTTAGCTGCCATCAGCAATTTTAGTTTAGTTTTATTTACGTTTCCAGAAAAACGCGCTGAGGCAAGTTCCAGTCCAGGCTTTACTACTATAAGCTATTAGTATATACTATTAGTAAATTAATTATACTATATAGTTATAGTAGAAATAGTGGAATCAATCACATTGGAATACTATAAAGCTATTAAGTTGTCAGCAGAAATTTCAGCTTAGTTTTTATACATATTTTTGTCAGAAAGACGAACTGAGGCAACGCCAAGGAAAATCTTTACTACTATACTATTTGTATATACTATTATTATATACTTATATGCAATTATGGAATACCAAGGAATCAATCAGATTTGAACACTATACAACTATTAAGTTGATAGCAGAAATTGAGGCTTAGGTTTTATATATTTCACCAGAGAGACGAACTGAGGCAAGTCGAAGTCAAGTCTTTATTATAATATGCTATAAGTTTATTATATACTATACTTTTTTATAGTTCCTTATTTTTTATATATAATAGAATCATTCATATGGAAATACTATATATTATTAAGTTGCCAGCAGCAATTTAAGTTGAAAGTTTATTTTTCTGAAGTTTAAAAGTTTTATAGCGAAAACTGCATTATTTCTTGCCAACTTCTTTAATATCAAATATATATATATACCTGACTATATATATATATATATAACTTTATATGTAGTATCAAAAATGTAAACGTTCTCCTTTTGAATTATTAAGTGCATTCAATTACAATTTATACACAAGTTGGACAACTTTACGCTGGAATCAAATTCAACTTTCGACGCAATGTCGAGCTGAAAATGTGCATTTCTCATCATTTTTAGGAATTTATATATATAAATATATACACACAATTTATATATATATATATATATATATATTTGTCAGATATCTTGTAGAGCGTTTAAATAAGAGAGATTTTATTTGCATTTTGAAGGTGTGTTTTTATTTTTTAAATTCAATTCTTGGATTCCATTTAAAATGTTGTTTTCCTTTTTCTATTTTCTATTTTCCCTCTTATTATTTTATTCACTTTTGCTATCTGTCATTTTATGAACTGTTTTTTCTATATTTTTTCGAGAGCATTTTGTTGTTTGCGTTTCCACCCTATCTCTGGTGAGTTTATTTTAAGGACAGTGTCCTGGAGTGGGTCCTGTCTACTTGTTGGACATTTTGAAATCATCTTTCAGTTACCTAACAAACTTGAAGTATGCGTCTACCCAGCCGCCCTTTTAATGTTATTAGAGGCACACACACACACATACACACACACACACATGATTTGGACATGACAGAAGGTC